>JAQPZY010001623.1:1417500-2017500 GCA_029931535.1 Margaritifera margaritifera | reverse complement strand
AATTAAAAACGTTTGCCATTTTTTTCAATAAAGACTCATCAGTCCTTGTTTTGCGCAAATTTATTAAAAGTTTGTCAAATTTAGTCGAAACACGCATTCAAAGTCGAGTTTTTCTGAGATGATGTTACTTTCAATTTAGTGACGTCATGCATTCTTATTATTTATTTTCTGCATTGGATGTTTAAAAATTAAATGTCTTCATTTACAAATTCATTAGGAAGGCAGTTGTAAAAGAAACATTTTCTTTTTTTGGATATGACTACGATGTGATATGTATGTATGTACGAGAGGTATTGGAAAAGTTCTGAATAGTTTGTTATAACTTTTTTGTTTCTTTGAACCTGTCATTAAATGTAATATCGATGAATAAACAAAATAAAGTTCTATAAAAGTACTGCAGATGCACGTACAGCACGCCGGACACCTACAGATATATGCGTGTAAATGACAGTAGCGTAAAAATGTCGAAGAAAGAGAAACAATTCTGAGTAAAGAGGATATTGTAAACTCCGGGCGCTCCTAGTGTACTCTCTGACTGATATTAAGGCCGACTTGGATAAAGTTTTCGGATGTAATTCTTCGTCATATTCTAACATTTTGAGGTGGTTTCGTCGTTTTAAAGATGGTTGCGAATCCATGGAAGATAACCCATATTTTGAAAGACCGTTGTGCACGATTGGTGAGCGCGGAAGTGACTGCTGTGAAGGGGGCAATTGAGGAAGATGTTTGATACACAGTGGGAGATATTTCTGTTATCACGAACATTAATTTGTCAGCTGTTTGTAACATATTGAAGAATGATTTGAAGTTCAAAAATAGACTCGGGTTGAAATAGCCAAACAGCTACTCGCCAAATATGAAAAGAGTTACCAGAGACGTTTGAATGATGATATTATCACAGGTGACGAAATGTGGATTTACTTTTTTCAACTCAAGAGAAAACAATAAAGTTTGGATCGGACAAAACGTGCAGAGACCACAAATCGCTCGACGTAATCGGACTGTCAATAGAGTTTTATACGCATTATTTTTCGATGCAAAAGTCCCGGTCATCCAGGTACCTGTGCTTGACTCTGCTAGGATGACTGGATATTTGTATGCTTCCAAAGTGTTGGGATCACTGGATATTTGTATGCTTCCAAAGTGTTGGGATCACTGGATATTTGTATGCTTCCAAAGTGTTGGCAAACGTTGTGGAAGACTACCGAACAACCCGTTCATGTACCCGAGGTATCTATCTACTCCATGAAAAACCACTGTTTGTACGAGATATATCTGGCTATTGTAATTGCTTCAATTTTCATATCCAAACACTAACTTGTGCACTTATTGTCCTTTGTAATACTTTTATTTCTTTATTTATTTATTGTATCTTATACTATATTAGAATAAAGATCACTGGCAGTAAAAGGTTCTCCAATTCAACAACATCAAGAGCAGCAGCAAAAAAAAAAAAAAAAAAAAAAAGCGAAAAAACAACAACAATAACAACAAAATTTAAAAAAATATATGTATATAGATTTTTCAATGAACATCGCAAGGGCTTATAATTAAAATCCTTTACTGTATACATTATATTTTGTGTCTAAATATGATGCACTATCACTATTTCCCAACCCCCTCCAATTGCACCAGGTAAATATTGATCATACCCAAAAATCTTTAGTATATTCACCAGTTGAATTTTGTCATATGAGATGAAATTTAAAATATTAGATTTTTATACATTTGTAAAATCTTTCGAGTGTGCGTGTGTGTGTGTGTGTGTGTGAGAGAGAGAGAGAGAGAGAGAGAGAGAGAGAGAGAGAGAGAGAGAGAGAGAGAGAGAGAAAGGCAAGTATAGCTAAGAAATCGAAAAGGAGAAAACATAGTAATGTGCTTAATTATTAACAGACACACTTTACACGAAGAATTTATATCTCGATATCTCTGAATTTATATAAGATAATGCGAACATGCTATGAATACCATTATTCATGAACTGCTCGCTTTACCTTATACTGGAATTAGAAGTCAATGCATTTTGCATATTGTGTATGAAAAAACAAATCTCATCTCCACATAGTAGATCTACCTAGTTTATTGCAGATAAAATAGTTGTTCTATGATGAATGAAAACGTAGGTTTAAATAAGAAAAAGGAACAGAAAAAATGTCAATAGAAGCATCATCATTATTTTCATTTCATGAAGAAAAAGGAAACCTATACAATCTATTTAATCTGAGATATATTTTACAAAAATGACTTTCAATAGGGAAAAATACATATTAGGGGAAAAAAAAGCTATATATATATATGTTATGGTGGGAATCGAACACCCGCTGTGCAATAAAACATGCCTTAGAATGAAACGCTTCTACAATCACGACTAATGAAGGTAAATAATAATTATGTATTTTTCTCATATACCTACAGTAAGCGTACATCTATAATACAGCAATAATTTGCTTTTTTCATATATTTCCTGATGCACATTTAGTTCCATTGATAGATTGTTATAGTTTCCATGATACCTGATGACCATTTTATACACTCCATTCAAATATATTTCGAAAATGACACATAAAACATAACTGGAAATTTTGCAGACGACTGATTTGGCATTTATTACTGTCGAAGCGCAGTTCGTTTGTCATAAATGAACGGATAAAGTAAATACTTATATTTTTAAATATATCAAGGTAGATGCAACTGAATATTTATTTACCTCCAAAAGCTTGCTCATGTGACTCTTCCAACAGTTTTGGAACTGAATGCAAAAACCAATTCTGGCATGCTGTCACCAATGTAAACACAGTTGTACACGGGTCGCAGAAACCACATACATTTTTACCGAACGCGGACCACGAGTATACCTTATAAGAGCGATATTATAGCATTTTAAATACCCAAAATAAACAAAGTTGAAATGCTTACGATTACTCGAGGCTATAATTTGCTCGTGTATTCAATTCTCAATAAAAAAATGTAAACTTTGATGGCATAATCGTAAACAATGCAACAACTGTCGTCTCCATGCAATCTTTAAACATGTCGGGGAAAATTCTTGTCTATAACTAATTCTTCATCTATAACGCTGGTTATTTCACAAGAATAGCTGTGTTTTATGTCAAAGTCATTTTATGTGTTTATTATATCAGAAATGTCAGTTTAGACATAGTTAATACTTGATCATTATAGAGATTCAAGCTGCCAATGAACGCTAACGAACTTTTTTTTTCTCGTTTCTCACATGGTCTACATGCGATAACCAAAACGCTATTTTAGTATTAAGTTATTCACGCATACCTTTATAGTCTGTAAAAATATGAAATTGGTTGTCGCATGTGCACCACTTGCTACACAGTGTTGAAATAGGCATGGTGAAATTCTACATAGTATAATGTGTTCACTAAGAGAAACTCTGCTTAGAATTTGTTATGGACAGCATGAGGTGGACAGTTAAATGTATTGTTATGATTACGTATGTGCATAAACATGTCATGACGTAGAATGCAGTTTTATGAGCTAATTCCCCAGCACACACACAAACTTCCTCACTCGACGGGTGATATGTGTATGCAGAGTGTTTAACAGCACGTCAGCACAATCCTGACTACATAGTGCCAATACATTTTTATGTTCTAAATGGAAAAATTACAAAAAACTTTAGGAAGATAAACCCTTCCAAATAATTGTGAATATGTGGTCCTCCAAGATGATGTTGTTGTAGGTTCTAACGTCACTTTTAACACATATTTTTGCTAAATCATGCTGAGGAAATGGGAGCCAAGTGCCTTTCCCAAATACACACCGAGGCAGCTGTCTGCGAGGTATTGAACCCACGACCCTTGGATTATGAGTCTAACGCTCTAGCAACTGAGCTACCACGTCTCCCTCTTTCAAGATAAAAGGCAAAACATCAAGACTAGGGCCTGCATGTCGAGTCCACAATGCAAATATAGCTGTAAAATGTGTGACCTTCACCCCAAGGTCAAAAGATAGCAAAATTAATGGTCTTAGCTTAAAAATGATTCATCCAAATTATGAAGAAAATACGTCAAGAGGTTAAAGAAATATAAACAAATAAAAAAACTTGAACCATAACCTTTAAGTGAATTGTCTATGACTGACCTTGAACTCAAAGTCAAAGGGGCAAGCTCCATAATGATTCATCCCAAGTATGAACCAAATCCATCAAGGGGTTTAGGAAGTGTAAGCAAATGGAAAAACTTTCACCAAAACCTTGATGCAAATTTTCTACGACTGTGATCCCAGAGTCAAAGGGGCAAGCAACCATGCCACAGAATGAATTGTCTTACTTTCATAATGATTAATGCCAAGTATGAACAAGATCCATCAAGGAGTTTAGGAAATATATATAAGTACCAATGAAAAAATTTAATCTAAACCATAACCAACTGTTGACAATGCAGACGCCAGTGGAAATGTGACAGCTATGTCTCACTTTCCAATAACATGGGCTCAGCAAAAAGGTTAAAAGTCCTTAAAATATAGGATACACATTTGTTGTATAAACTGCGTTGTTCGAATAAGTAAAAAAATATAAAAATAAAATAAAATAAATAAATTCTGGTGGAACGTCATCAAAAAGCTGCTTGATCGAGATGACGTCGTAGAATTTCTGTCTCGCTGTTTTAAAGCCAATACACTTGTACACATTCTGGTTGAAGTTAATCCTTCAGGAGGTATGCATGGGCCAGGTACATTACCACCTCATCTCTGCAATTTGTTCTAAATATGAATGATGCCACTATCCAGTGGTGGGTTGGATGTTTCCACATATTTTGCCAAGTAAACAGAAAATACTGATTGATATAATACTTAAAGTATATAGGATCTTCCATTCAGAAACATATGACTGTGGGGCAGCTTTATTTTCTCTCTTATTACCCGGAAGGTATAAATTGCGAAAAGGACTCCTTTTTGCAAAAAGGACTCGTTATTGCAATAAGGAGTCCTTTTTGTGTTGCAAAAAGGATTTTTTTCGTTTATTTGCAAAAAGCATTTCTCTCGTGTACAAAAAGGACCCTTAATGTTAATACGAGAGATTTAAAAAGACATATTTTTACAATATACGAAGTAGAGTAAAAATTTCATAATTAAATGTCGTTTTTTCTCTCTGTTTATTATTTACCGAGTTTGTTTACGAGACTAAAAGGATTTCCCCATGTACAAAATGTCGGGAAGTCCTTTTTGCGTACTCGGTATGCGCTGAACAACAGTTTTGGTTAAAATCAAAGTTTGTCTACATATTATTTTTTTGTTTTTAATTTAGAGTGATAAACATTTATAAACATTGTTTATTTAAAGTTATCTGCTTTAAAGCTTTTTTTTAAAAAAAAATCTTGAACGGCTTTTATAACCAAATTAAAATCCGAATGTGATTGAGCAGAAAACAGGACAGTAGGCTTTCCCCCCCCCCCCCCCCCCCCCCCCCCCCCCCGACTGTATAAGCCGATAAAGTTTCTGTGAAACATGTGATATTAAGTGATTGTCAAAGATTTTGTAAGGTTTTCAGTGTGGAATGTGAATCCGAAAAGATGATGAAGTGAGTTTTTGGAGGTTTCAGTATAGTGCAATGATATAAGTATCTGTGGAACTGTGTTGCGGGGTATTGCAACAGCAGCTTCAACCTGTCTCCAACTTTCGAACCGTCTGTATACAGGAATGTATGGCCACAATAGGAGGCTCTTATTTCCTTGAATTAACTCTGAAAAATGAGAAGATTGGAAGTAGACCTTTTGAATCTGCAAAGATAAATTATTATGCTCTGTGTCAAGGCACAGAGTATATTGATTTTTCGGAAGGTATTTCAACCATTTTGATATAAATGTAACCCAAATCCATATTATTAATCCCGATTGGCTCAAGTGGCAAACTGATACACCAGCGCAATACTAAATTACTGTCTCGTATTGATGTAGGCAGGGCATGTAGGCATTTTCTTATAGCAGTTTCAGTTGTCTAAGATAATCTTTGATTGGTGCAAAATTAAATTGTTATATGTGTATTTTTGTATACAACAATCTGGCTTCTATGTTGACTTGCTTATTTACGAGTGCATGTGACGTCAATCTACACTAATTCAGAAATTTCAAAATGTCTTATAGCACGAGCCTTTGTGGATAAAATTCACATGATCTGCATTTATGGAATGTCGGCAATAACTTGAATCACAAGGCATAATTAGGCATGTACAATTTATTTCAAATGGGATATACATGCATGTTCTCAGACAAGTAAGGGAGAGAACTTGTAATAGTACTAACCTGTCCAGACTAAACATGCAGCGTGACTTAAATATATGCCTATAATCACTACAGCATGAAAAGCAGTTCATTGTCCCCACCTCTGGACAGCAAGAAGTAGTCTTGCTATGGTAAAATCCCACACCGGATGAACAAGAACAATAATATTCCTGCCTGATATAGATTACCCGACTTACTGCTGATGCACCCTACCATTTAATTCTTTTTTGTTTCCATATTTGCTAACCAGACAATAAATGCAATATAGCACATCCTTAAAGCTTTTTTGAAAGCTAATGTTTGTGGGGGGTTGTAATAACCATAGTGATTTGTGATTTAGAATTTCACAGTATTGGCAAAACTGATATTTGCTGCTTCTGGATGAGGGCGAATTTGTATGCCAAAAGGAGAAAGGCGATTTGGTTTCCAATATGGATTATAAGATAGTCTGGTAGTACAGTGTATACTGAGGAGTCAATTTTGTTAGTTGAAGATAAAGTGGTTGTTCATTTGCCCCAACAAAGAGGCTTCTGAAGGTGAAGTTCGAAATGCTGAGAATTAATCCATATACAACTGAGCCACTTTCAATCTTATAACCGGAGTAAGACCTTCAAGTCTGCTCCCCAATCTGTGTCTGCCATGACTCCTATTAGATCCAGGACTTTTTGACATTGTCTCCAAGGTATTAATATGTGGAAGGAAAGTTAGTTTAAGGCCAAAACAAGTCCTAAAAAGTTGGACTCCTCCACCACAGGAGAAAGAGACCCGTTTAGATAAGAGTTTTGGGCAATTGTGTATTTTACAGAAATGGCAAAAGTACATAGTTTTAAATTTTGGAAATTTGAATTTGTTTTATTCTGATCATTTTTGAAGTCTGTTTAAGTGTATCTTTACTGATGTTCAGTAATATGCATACGTTTTACCAATAGCAGATCAAAAAGTCGACATAATGAACAGTCAGTTCCTGTATTTTATGATTCTGTTATAGGGAAATGTAAAACAGATCAAAAATGGGAAAGAACTTCATAAAAACTTACTTGAAAAGACAAAACCTTTAAAAAGCATACCCATGTGTTGTGAGGAGGAATCTAAGGAACCCGTACCAATGGGCAAGATGAGGTTCAGTGATCTCCCCAGAAATGTTCGATAGCATCGGGGTGCGCGTGTTTGGGTCATAAAATGTTTTACAAAGCACACGTTAACGTCATAAAAGTGAAACAAATTAATATCAATGAAATAAAAAGAAGTGCATATATTTACATAGTATTTTTTATTTGCCTAGGTTATAACAGTAACAACAATGCATATCTCATTTATTTCTTAATTAAATAAATGATATTCGTCTTTTTTCATTTCACCATATAAACTGACTGCAACATCACAATTAAAGTCTTTTAAGGGTTGTCCTTCAGTACTGATTTTCATCAGGTAGTTCAGTACCCTCTGTGACAACCTGTCCCTTAAAACACTCTTAATTCTATTCATTGAGGAGAATGACCTTTCACAATCTGAAAAAAAATGGAACATAAAATTTATTAATGGATGTAGAAAAAAGAGACAAATATACCTGAATCCTAATTAAGTTAATTACCATGGAAAAATTCTTCCGGCACAATTTACACTGCATACCTGCAAAATATATATGTAATTACATAGTCTTATTTTCAAGAATTTGATATAGACCGGGTGGAATAAACTTTTGAGGTCATGACTTCACTGAATAATAAGTAAGAATATGGATTAAATTATTTTAGTTATATTTACAAAGGAATACTTTTTATTTATATCTTTTCAAGAGGTAAAACTGGAAGATAAAAATTGTTCCGTTTATTACTTGGATAGACAGAAAAGAGAAATTAATAGGGCAGCACTCACTTAAGTTAGCAATATGGAAAACTTACCATCCGATCCAGCAATTTCCACCCAAGGGAATAACGTCTTCGATTCATTATTAAATCCCGTCCTTCGTTTCTTGATATCATTCTTTTTGGAAATCATGCTGGTGCTATCGGAATCAGAATCACTGCCACTATTCGTGACGCTAATTTCTGATTGTCGTAACCAGGCCAACATGGGGCTAGCCGGGCGCTGGGTAATTTTTCGTTTCTTGGAAGGTGGTGTGTTCATTTTTCACAATAATTTTTAATTTAATCGGTGTAACTACTTTGGCTGTTAATGAAAACGACTGACATATATATAACACACTACCAGTAGACTCCATTGTTGCTGGCCAATCACGTGACTAGGTGCAGACGAAACCCTCACCAAAGGTCGCGCACAATGGATAATGGTTAAGTGAGTGAACAATTATCCTGGATTATCTTAATAAAATACCCCAGAAGAGGTAAGAACAGGTGTCATTTGAGTGGGGCTTTGAATTAGGTGACAGGATGTTTGTTTAACAGATTAATTTTATAAGGGTAGTGGGAAACATCAAAGCGTAGCGGCACAAGAGCATAGCGTAGCGGCAGGTTCTTAAGCGTCGTTGTTATCGGAGTTTGAAACGATAGCGTAGTGGGTCCGCTACGGTAAAAGGCCCTCGGGAGAACACTGAGGTACATGTACTTAAATGCCCAAACTAAAACTTGTTTTACCTAACAAAAATGTATTAGACCCATCAAAAACCCAAACAATAATCTTTACAATGCACGTTTACAATCTTGGAAAAGCGAGTTGCATTTTCAAAACGGCCACGTCACCAAGTGTAATCAAAAGTATATTTAGTCCGCAACATCAGAACTTTCCAAGAAAATAACTATGCTAAATGCACTATCTAAGGGGATTTTGGTGGTATAAAAATAATTTTACAGCTACAAGCTACAGAGAATTTGCTTATCATATTAGTATAATATAGGTTTCAGGAGGAAGCATAGATTTAAATTGTAAAAAAATATTGTTGATGGTTAGTTTTACTGAGCAGACATCAAATTTAAACTATACATGTACAAATCATGAATCATGCTTGGTGTGTTACATTAAAAATGCCCTTTATTTCACAACAAGAGTCCAGCAAACAGCACATTATATGCCCACCCGATGTTTAATAATCCTCTAAGCAGAGAACTGAAATTTGTTTGCAGAAACCACTTTTCTTTTTTCAGTCAGTGACCTCAATCTTTGACTTTTTGACCCCCCAAGTAGGCTTCTTCCTTACCCCAAGTGTAAGCCATCCATAAAGTTTGGTCCAGGTTTGTGATGTAGAACTGTTATCGTCGAAACCATTTTTCTTCTTTGTGACAGTGACCTTGGCCTTTGACCCCAAAATCAATAGGCTTCTTCCATATTCCTAGTGCAAGCCATCTACAAAATTTGGTCCAGGTATGTAGTGTAGAACTAATGTGATTGTTCCGAAGCCATTTTTCTTCTTTCCGTCAGTGACCTTGACCCTGAAATCAATTGGGTTCTTCCTTATACCAAGTACACGCCATCCACCAAGTCTGGTAACTGTAGATGGTGGACAACTTGAGTTACTGTTTAAACCATTTTTCTTCTTTCCATCACAATGACCTTGACCAATTGACCCCCAAATCAGTAGGGTTCTTCCTTACCCCAAGTGCAAGCTATCCACAAAGTTTGATAACTGTAGATGGCTGAGAACTTAAATTATTGTGCAGAAACCATTTTTCTTCTTTTTGAGTGACACCGACCTTGACCCTGAAATTTATAGGTTCTTCCTTACCACAGGTGCAAGCCATCCACAAAGTTTGTTAACTGTGGACAACCTGAATTATTGTATAGAAATGAAATTGGCAGCAGACAGATGGATGGGCATCACAATGTAATACACTCGGCCTTATGGTGGGCGTATAGCAGAAATGGCAGCTTGGGTATAGACCAATTTATTAAAGTGCTCATAAAAAAGTTTTCTTGTTTTTCGAACTTGCAGTTAACAGATAGGAAGACACCGGTATAACTTTTGATGTGGAAATAATAACTGTTCCGAGAAAATTTTGTTAATTCTACGTCAGTTGCAGTATTAAACTGTAACTTCATACAAAACTACAAGCTTGTATCCTGGTATGGTAGGATTCCTGTCGTGACCATGTGACAGCTAGCACAAATGTCATGACAATGTAGCCTTTTCTGGAAACCTCGTCGCAAGAAGCAGCCATACTTGGTGGTGGATTGGCACGATTTGCAATAAATTGAAAGGCATCGATGCCAATACTCTGCCAGATTTGATCAAACTGTGTCCAGCAGTTTTTGTGGAGAAAATGTTGAGGATTTTTTTAAAGTAATGGTGGCCATATAGCACAATTTATATAAACAGGAGTCCTTTAAAGGGACTGGTGCTCTAGTGTCTGAAAGAAATTTCCAGGAATCCAAGACAAGACGTTTTTTTTTTAACCAAGTGATGAAACAATCTGGTGGCCATACTAGATACAAGACCGACACCATTTTCATTTAGGACCAACTAGACATCACAAGTCTGGTGAATACCTCCATGTCAGTATGACCATGCATTCAGGAGGGGTAGCCACAAGATTTTCAAGTAGGCCGTCATGGTCGCCATATTGGATAAAAGATCGACACCATTTCCATTTAGGACCAACTAGATTATCACAAGCCATTCAGGAGGAGTAGCAAAAACAATTTTCAAGATGGACCACCTTTGCAACCGCATTAGAGGTCATATTAGTACCTTTTTCGTCAAGGATCAACTAGACAGCATAATAAGTGTTTCAGTGCCCCCCCTGATTAGTTGTGTAGTGGAGTGCATAACAGAGCATACAAAGCAGGTAATCAGACTAATGGGCACAGTGCATTATGGGTAAAAAGTACATAAATTCAGTACTCTCACCAAGAGGGAGAATGCTACCTCTATACCATCTGATGAGGGAGTAGTGACAAGATTCTCAAAATGTCTGTCATATTGGTTGTCCCACTGGTACCATTTTCATTTAGGACCGACCAGATACAAAGTCGTTTAGTGAAAACCCCACATCAATATGGCCATCTGTTTAGAAGTAGTAGTGATAATACAATTTTCAAAATGGCTGCCATATTGGAAGTCTAAGGTGCACCATTTTCATTTAGGACCAACTAGATTAGGCCTTGGGATGAATGTCGGTAAAGTTTTGTGGCAATCCTTCAAGTAGTTTAGGAGCAGTAGGAGTAGTGATAACAAACTTGTGCCAACAGACACTGGACAAAAGGCCATCTTCTGGTCTATGAACAGTAGAGCTAATAAATGGCCTGATGTAATTGTTTTCTGCCAAATTTGGACAAAGTTTCTGAACTGCTTTTCAAGTGGTTGCTTAGTGGTTAGCATGGCAGACTCAAAATAAATGGGTTGTGGGTTCAAATCCTGGGTTAGCTGTCATTGCATGTATCTGGGCAAGGTACTTAACTCCCACTGCCTTAGCACTAAATAGTCTTTCACGTTATTAAACATCAATCACTGGACCACTGTTTGGAGAAACAGAAGATTAAAATAGAGATATATTTAGTCATATTCGACGGCAGATATGCATCATTTGAACCAATTTGATCGACGTCAAGATGATATGAATACACAAAAATGTAACATTTTGTAGTCTTCAGAACTTGAAAATGTTCGCAAATGCACAATGCCCAACAAAAACACGGCTACAAATCTTCAAGTTCTGATGACCTTATCGCTAGGCGAGCTAAAAACCATTGTCATGAAATAACAAAGATTCATTCACAAGGTGCTTGGACTTGGTTAACAAGAGTCCATCAAAGGAACTGATACTCTGCTGGCCGAAAAGAATTTATAGGAATTCAAGACAAGACCATTTCTTCTTTTTTACTTGTCAAAACCATCCTTTTTATTTTTATTTTACAGCAGTAACGAGTTTCAAAGTAGCCGCTCTGGCAGTTCTATTTGATGCAAGATCAGCATCATTTTCATTTAGGACAAACTAGACATTATTGGACATCTATTGCTGAAAAGCACATGTGAATATGACCATCCATTCAGGATTAGTAGTGATAACAAGATTTTCAAGATGGCTGCCAGATCAGCACCATTTTCATTTAGGACCAAGTAAACATCGCAAGATGTGTTCTTGTTAAAACCCCCATGTCGATATGACCTTCTATTGAGTATCAATTAGATTTTCAAAATGGCCACTGTGATGGCCATATTGTAGGCGAGATTGGCACCATTTTAATTTAGAACCAATTAGATATCACAAGAAATCTTGCTGAAAACCCCCCATCAATACGACTTTCTGTCGAAGAGAAATAGTGATAGCAAGATTTTCAAGATGGCTGCTATATTGGACATCAAATTGGCACCATTTTCATTTAGGACCAACTAGACATAAGAAGTCTTCTAGTGAAAACCCCAATGTTAATATGACCTTTCATTCAGGAGAAGTAGCCATAACAAGATGGCTGCTGATGAGGCCATATTGGATGTCTGAGCAGCACCATTTTCATTATTGAGCAACTAGATCTTGTGTCAAGTTTTATGGCAATTTTTCAAGTAGTTCAGAAGGAGTGGCAATAACAAACTTGTACTAATGGACTGATGGACAGGCCATCGCAGAAGCTCTTCTGGTCTATGACCAGTAGAGCTAAAATGGGTGCCTTGCCTGCAAACTTTGCAATGATGAACCCCCAAAGTGTACAACTTTTAAACACTTCAACACAAAATTTTAATGTTGACACCACTGACAGTAGCAAAGCAAGACTAACATCTCACCATATGCCAACACAAGCTTGACAGTAAGTTAGGTGTATAGCTACTTCATCTGTTAAGTGAGAATAAAAGAGCTCTGACAATGGTGATAATTACTCTGGTTAGGCAAAATAATGCATCCTAAGAGAGGAGTTCCAAAGTGGTCTAATCACGGACATGCCAGTGTTTAAAACCGTTTGGAGTATGGATCACACGGTACGTTCAATTGTGCATCTGTATGGATGACAACCCACACAAAAATTCTTAACCCTTTTTTTTTTTTTACAGTACCGTATATACTTGCATCTAGTCGAGTCCAACTGCAAACAACATAGACCCTGATCTGCTGTTGCATAATGCGCCAGAAGATCAGGGTCTACGGTGTTTATTCTACTGATTACTCTCAATTAACTGAATTGATCCATACCTTCTGGCTCATTATGTGACAGCAGATACGGGTACCGTATATACTCGATTATAAGTCGACCCCCCCCCCCTTTTTAGGGCTGCAAAAAGTCATTTTCTCTTTAACCCTCCTATAATTTGGGGTGTATTTTGCAAGTCAGATCCGTCTGAAGGGGTAACTTCTTAGCGAGTCAGAAATGCACTTTGGAAATATAAACAAGCCAAACTGGATAGATAGATAAGAAAAATAAAAACCAAACCAATGTAAAATACAATTATATTATCGAGTGAAATACGTCACAAATAAATTGACAACTTACAATTTGTCCATCTTTGTGCAATAAAGTCATTTTAAATCCATTTATATGATAAATCCACGAATTCAATTATAGGTCACATACCGGTATAAAAATAGAAGTTCAGAATGATCCAATTGACAATATCCCATAATATGTTAATTCCGTACGTCATACAAATAAACAATGAAAGTTAAGTCCACTTTTTTGTGATTCACGGTATCCTATAAATGTCACTATCTTATGTCATCTGGTACAAAGACCAAGAATTAATCCTCATTGTCTGATAAAGTTCTGAAATTCTACATCGTCTAGTCATTGTAAATCTCGTCCGACTCCGATTCCTCGCCTTTACCGTCATATGCGGGTGCTCATGCAGAGACTGAGCTTGGGCTCTGTGAGTAACACTTTGATCATAAAGTCAGAAATCTATTAAAGGATGCAACTGAACACATGTCAATTGTGCGGCAAGATCACAGGGAGTCCACCCTCTGTTACTTGGCACTGAACAAGTATCAAATTCGCGGCTTGATCAAAGGGTTGTAACGTGGGAAAACAAAGAGTGTGGTGCCTTTACAAGCAAAGGCATTAAGGTCAAAGTATATGCACAGGAAGTTGTAGAACTCTACTTGGCACTGAACAAGTATAGATTCGTAGCTCGATCAAAAGGATTGTAAACTTGAAAACAAAGCGAGTCCATTTTACAAGCCAAAGGCTTATTGGCCAACGTGCACTGGCAGATAACTTGGGAAATATCAGTTGGGAATTAAATCTGACTTGTGGAAAAGGAATATAAAAGTTAAATCAAAACTTTTATTGCATCAAGCACAGTCTTTATACAGCAAAACACAAATATTAATACAAATACAGGTTGTTCGGACTTGAACGAAAATGGAGGCAATATACTTACTAGTAAACACCCACAGTAAACATTGACCGACACTTCATTTTGCGGTAGGTAGTATTTAATTTACCGGTAATATTTTCAAATTATTAAAATCCAAATAACTGTAGATACATGTATTGTGTAATGAATACCGTCATTAAACGGATAAACACAGTGCATACCATATATGCATTACTGCATAGGAATAGTGGCATGAAAACGTAAAAATATATGAATTGACAATATTTTTATGTACTGCAAACATCTAGAGTTTCCAACATTACTCCAAGATTTATAATTTTTTTTAATGTCGCGCTTATAAGACGACCCCTACTCGGCATGAATCAAATTTTAAGTAAAAAAAAAAATCGACTTATAAGTGAGTATATACGGTATATGCAATTTTCAGTTGTACTCTAGTTACAAGCGAGTATATAAGGTACTTATAAGCGAGTATATAAGGTACTTGCTTCCTCTTCAAAAGGTGCGGAGACAATAAAAGGAGAGCTGCATATGCGCATCTGTATTGATGAAAAAACAAACAAAAATCGTCACCCTTTCAGTTTTTTTATTAGTAGTAGGTTTTGACAATTTATGCTACCAAAACACAGGCTCCTCCAACTTTCTTGATTTTCTGTTCAGCACTTTTACTGAAGAACTTGGCTTTGACAATCACAGGTTGATTGGGAAGATGACCCTTTCCAAGGACTTTGTAGTAACCCTGAAATCAGACAATTATGTCTAAATACACTAATATGAAATAAACAAAACAAGATCAGACAAAGTTACTTAGTCGAGTTGCACATTTGCTTTAATGCCATATTCCATTATGGATTTAAAAAAAAATAAATATAACATCACTAACAATTACAACTAAGTAAGAATGCAATACATTCTGAAACCATTTGGAAACTAGATTTGTGTTTGTAAAACATGCATGCCCCAACTTCGAAGTCCAAAATTAAAAAATGTTGAAAATTTGCAAAGTTGCTATAATTACACGAAAATCTACTCAGGACATCAACATATGCATACCAAATTTGATTTTGACTGCCTCAAGTGGTTTTTTTTTTTTTTTTTGCTGAAGTGTGCTAACATTTCTGGTACAAGTCCAAGTCCAAAAATGTGTTAAAAAACTGAAAAATTACTGTAATGGCCTGAAAATTTCAAATGATGGATTCAATTCCAACGGATATGAAACAAGCAAATTCCAGGAATTTATGTCCCCTGCTTTTCATTAACCTTGTCAATATCAAACTACCTATAAAATTTGCTTGAAATCCAATTATAATTAAACGAGTTATTGTGCAGAAATTAAAATGCTGGGTATAGCAATTGCAGGCTCTAACTCCACTAAACAGTACAGAACACTGCCAATCAAATTCAGCCAAGGTCTCCTGAAAATCAAGCTGCATACTAAATTTGGTTGAAATCTAATAATAACGGGAGTAACTGTGTGGAAATGAAAGTGGATGGGTCTGACAATCTGGACAATCGCAAAATTACAATACAGCATACCAAATTTGGTCAAAATCAAATAATAATTCAAGGGATTTATTATTCAGAAAGGGATTTATTGTTCAGAAAAGTGGACGAGTTTGACAATTGGGGGTTAAGACTGCTAAACGATAATGTAAAAGGCTGACAAGCAAATGTGCAGAAATAAAAGTAGGTGGGTCTGACAATCAGGGGCTATTGCTCACAAAACAATCACACAGAATGCTGAAAATTGAACTCAGTCAAGGTCTCATAAGTATTTAGCTGCAAACCAAATTCGGTTGAAATCCAATCATGATTAAGGGATTTATCATATGGAAACGGAAGTGGATGGGTCAGACAATCTGGACAATTGCATGATTACAATACAGCATACCAAGCCACAACTCTGCTTAACGATGATGCAGAACACAACAACAATTGAATTCAACCAAGGCCAAGGTCTCATCGATATCATGCTGCATACCAAATTTGGTTAAAATCGAATAGTAATGAAAGGAGTTATTGTGTGGAAATTAAAGTGGGTGGTCTGAAAATCAGGACTATAACTCTCCTAAACAATCAATAGAACACTGTCAATCAAACTCAGCCAAGGTCTCATCAATATTAAGCTACATGGAAAATTTGGTTGAAATCCAATAATTATTAAATGGAGTTATCGTGTGGAAACGAAAATGGGATGGAAACACCCAAATTAATGCCACCTCCCCATTTCCCCACAAAAATCAGGGGTCCAATATATAGACAAGCTTTCTGTTTAACTTGAGTTTGTCCTAGGGAAACACTTGATTACATTTTTTGTTTTGCTAGGAAATGGAAAAAATGGATTATTTTCTGAATGGATAAACCTTGGTTTAGTTTGTTTTTTTTTGTTTCAGCACATCAACACATGAAGGTTATTTAGTGCCAAGGTAACTAAAGTGAAGTCTCTTGCCCAGTGACACACAGTAACATTGTGATAAATAACAACTACCCTGAGCTCATTGAAAAATGAAGACCCAATCCTGAAACCCGATAAGAGAGGGCTGGTCTGAAAATCATAAAACTCTAAAGTTTCAGTCAGAGTTTCAACCCTCAGCAATCAAAAGTAAACTTTCAAAAATAATTATCCTCACGATTTAAAAAAAAAGTGTTGGGGATATTATAAATAGCTCCAGCTGTTCATCCATTAATCCATCTGTCTGTAATGCTATCTCCTCCTAAACCACTGTCAAAATTCACTTAACTTGGCACACACGTTTCCTATGTGGTAACTATCTGCAAGTGTGTTATAATATTTGGGCCCCTTCCCTGGGGTAAAAGATCAAATAATTGCAATTTACAGAGACATTTGTTTTAATTATATTTTGACAAAACATTACACATGCATTTGAAGTAGGAGGGTATACATGTTCTGGATTTTGGGTTATGACCCATGGGTTATGGTCCAGAAAGAGCGGAGCAAAAAGAGAGAGATGTAATAAAAGCCATTGAAGTTGCAGAATGGTTTTAGATTTTTTTATTCATTGATGTATAAATCTGAAGCTCAAAAAGTTTTATGATCTCCAGACCCAAACGTGTGGTCCTGGAAGCAGGCTCTCTTGTTACAACGAGGTCTGCATATTGAAAATTCACTTTAATACTTACAGCCCTCACGATATCAATGACAGGTGCTTTTTCAGTCTTCCCCTTGTACTGCAGCCTTGTCTGCTCAGACACCAGGGACCACAGCTTGTCCAGATTGACTGTTGGGCACCAGAACTGGTTTTTTGTCTTGTGGTAGTATCTCATACCAACTTTACCGAAGTAACCAGGGTGACTTGGGAAAAAAAAAAAAAAAAAAAACAAACAAAAAACATTATTCAACCTTATTCAATATAGTATACTGGAAAATATTCTCTGATGTTTTGTTTATGATTCCACGGTCTGATTATCTCACATAAACTTAAATGATTCTGAAATTTTCATAAAACAAATTATGTTGTACTTCTCATCTCTGGTGCACCAAAAAATTTCCAGGTAGACAGTAGATGCATAAAACATGTTCAAGTGCAATAACTAAGAGTTTTGTAATATGAGCCACCACATGGGTGTATTGCAAAGGGCCCTGCTTGCTACAATCTGCTCTAGAGGGTCTTTAACAGGGGAACTTTGCAAAAACAAAAAGGGGTACATCTAACAATAATAAGGCATAACTCTACCAAATGATGTATATTGAATTTATAATACATGTCCATGAGGTAAGTTGTACTTTGGTCATTTTGTAAACAAGTTGTTTACAACATCTGAGTTCATGGCCAGGCCTTTTCACAACTATAATGTTCCTTTCCATGTCTCGATGTGAGAAAAGTCAGTTACGCATAGTAATTTTCCATTAGAGTTTCTCATATTCTAGAATATTCCATTAGGTGACTTATCTTTATATTTATAGAGCATTTGGTAAATAAGATTCCATTCTTATCCTAAACTTCATGCTATAAAGATCAGTCTATAAAGGAATTTATTTTAGTAATCAGATGTTATAGTTGTGAAAATCTGTGCAAATTCAGAGAGAGGAATTGTTTATTTGAAATATTCATTGGAATTACTAAAAGTGCTCATTCTCATTTTGGTTTAATACTTGACTTTGGGATTGATGTGAATTCATTTAAAGATATTCTGGATTACATCATTCAGGCATATCAGGACATTCAAGATTCAGTGTTCAAAAAATCCAATAGCCCGTTGCCCCTCTAATTTCAGATCAGGCCCCTCCTATATTTTAAGTGTTAAAGTCAGTACATTTATACTGTATAAAACATGCACAATACCATCTGCTATAATCAGTACCATTAAAATAAAGGCTACGAACTACAGTGAAAAATTTTGTAATGTACATAGAATATAGACTTTATCATTTCTTTGTTAATTATATGCCACACATTTCCAAAACAATGCAGTCTGAATAAAAATGGCATTATAATAATTTTATAAAACTCATCAGTAAGTACATTTAAAATAGTAAATAATTTAGACATTATTAAAGATCAGCAATTGCAACGTCATGTGAAAAATAATAGTAAAAAATAGGGCCCTTTTGGGCACATGGTATTGGAGTCCGGGCTTGTGGATTTTGAGCCAGGGCTTGTGCATTTTTTCAAGGCTCCAGCTCTGGGCCTGTGTCCGAATTTTTTTTCCTTTGAACACTGAGACTACTCGCACATCAGGACAGTCAAGACTATTGGCACATCAGGACATTCAAATCTACTAGAATTCATTTGAAAAATTCTATATTTAGAACACTTAGGATATTGGATTATTTGGATTTTAATTCACAATATTGTAAGTGTCTTTTTGAATTTTCATTTTAATTGTCTGGAAATAAATTGCTTGTTGATTTTACTTGCACTGTTGGTTTCACTTTCTTTCTGTTACATATTTTTAGACCACAGAGTCGCAATAGATGATATAAAATGCTTGCAATCAAACTCCTGCAAGAGTTCAACAGTATAAAGCTGCACATGAAATTTACTTAAATGCCAGTGTTTGCTGGTACTGTTGGGTGAAATAAAACCAAGGTTTCAAAACAATGGACAATCACTCCATTAATTAATAACATTGTAACCTGACAATAGTTTCTGTAGAAAGGAGATACCTGAAAATTAAGCTCATCTGATATAAATCTGCACACAAAATATGTTGGAAATCCCCAAATCCTCAAAACAAAAATTCTATGGAAACCAAAGTATAGGATGTGAAATTGGGGCTTACATCTCCTATAAATCATGATGTAGAAAGCTAAAGATGAAAATTATAAAAGGTCTTTTTAACATAAAGCTGAATACCAAATCTGGTTGAAATCAATCAATCCCAGGTGAAGTTATGCTGCTTAAACCAAAGTTTAGTAGAAGGGGCAATCCGATGCCACGACTCCTGTAAATTATGCCATGCAATGTTGGAAATCAAATTACAAGGTCTCATCCTTATAAAGGCGTATGATAAAATTGGTTGAAATCCAAAAATCCTTAATCAAGTTATGCTGCGGAAGCCAAAGTTTGAGGACAGGCAATCAGGTGATCCCAACTCCTGTTCTCTTCAGGAGGAGTAGCAATAACAAGATTTGCAAGATGGCTACTGTTGTGGCCTTACTGGATGTCAGATTGCAGGGTTGCATCTAGGATTTAGTAAATGTGGGCACTGTCCACCCTTAAAGTTGAAAAAAGGAAGGGTGGTGGGGGTGGTGGGCTTATCTGGGAAAAAGGGGGACCAATCTGGTCATAGTTGCAGCCTCTTTATAGGGTATCAACAATGCAACTAAAAATGAAAGTAGAACAAAAGCAAGGGTTAAAATGTATATCTTTTTTAAACTTAAAATGTATATCTTTTTTAAACTGGTGTTAAAATATAAAAATGAAAACCCATCTTCTCTTTCTTTAGCTCATGTATTCAAGTGTTTTTCTGTTGAAACACCTGCCAGTAAACAACTGTAACCAGGCTGCATTTCCATCATGCAGTCACTCACTCACATGTCCATCCTTAAGTTTTGAAATGGCACTGAATGTTTTAACTTTGCTGTCATATTGAAGTGCAACTAAAATGAAGAATCTCCAAAAACACATCCAGTACAGACTTGATCTTTGAAATTATAAGGAATTGTGAGTCAACATACAGCTGAACATCATGTATGAGGGGTATTGATGTCTTCCTGCTGTAACAATCAGTGTTGTGGAGCTCTGTTCCGATAGCATCAACAGGAAAACTGGAAGCCAAATTTTCAAGAATATCTTGCACAGTTTGCAGCCCATATTGGCACAGTTGCACAGCTTAGAGTCTAATAGCTTTATTCGTTGACATTTACTCTGTCTTTTTCCTTATCGGGTAAATCCAGGTACAATCTATTGGTCACATTTTTCAAACTATTGTGGACTGCCATTTCAGTTCTTTGCTTGTTATGCTCACTATATCTCAGCGACCGATAGTGCTGCCCTGTATGTTCATGTTACAATTGGTCTTATTGGTCAATAATTGGAAGAAAAAGGACATTCAACCAATCATAATAGAGTTAACAATGATTGTTCTTACTAAATACGGGGATTTTTTGCAATTTGTACCACGTTTGTTAATACATGCGTTTGAAGTTGACAGTGGAAACAATGGCTTTTACTTATGCTAGCGATTCAGAATCCGAATTTTCAGGTTTTTCCAAAAACGAACTTGCAATTGTTGAATTAAGAAGTGTTGGTAGTGACAGTGAACTATCTTCTTTGTCAAGTCTGTCCGAAATTGAGACAGAATCTGATGATGAAGACAGCAAAGTGTGGACAATAGAGCCACATGCTCCGAAAGTCGGTGTCTACTGAAATTGTCGGCCCAACTTTCATTTTATACGAGGGGAAGAAAGAAATTGACAAACAGTGCAATGTCCATCTGTGTATAAAGCATAACTGTTTCTATAAATACCATGAAGAGCAACTTAAGTACTAGTAGGACATGGTGATGAGTTAAACATTTTTAAGTAATTACAAGTATATATTTGAACAATAACTTTGTATAAAAGACTGACATACATTTTAGTGTTTAAAAATAGTGTTTTGTGTTCTATTCATGGATTTTATACCAGTCTTGTGGATGTCAGCAGGATAAAAGAATCAAACAGACATAAGGTAGTTATAGCTTTTATATATGCAAGGTTTTAGTCTATAAATCAGTCTATTATACAGAAAATAACTAAAACAATTAGCCCATATCCCCAAATCATCAGCTAAAAAGTTATCATTTGGCTGCAGCAACATCAGGCTCTGGTAGTCAGCCCCCAAATCAGCTGCAGTAGTGACCACAGCAGCTAGGCAAGAGCAGTGAGCCAGTACAGTAGCACTAGTAGTTAAAGACTTAAAGAGCGATAGTAGCCAAGAAATGCTGAAGTCATTTGAATTAGGGGTTTATTTTCTTTCATAAAATGAATATGTCTAATTACATTCAGCTGAATGTGATTAGACATATTTGTTTCATTGAAGAAACTCAACCATTAGTTCAACCAAATTCAGCATTCGTTGGCTACTGTTGTTCTTCAACCAAATTAAATGGCGGTCAAAAGAGCTTGAAAAATGCAACTACTTGATTGTACCTGTATTTACCTTATGAAGGAAAAAGGCATAAGAGTAAGTATAGTACGAATAATTAAACTCTAAGCTGTGCAATGCCCAATCAAAATTCAGCTGGTGATATGCAAGAACCAATGACGCAATTCACCGATCCACAATAGCAACACTGTCT
Organism: Margaritifera margaritifera; assembly: GCA_029931535.1. Lineage (NCBI taxonomy): Eukaryota > Metazoa > Mollusca > Bivalvia > Unionida > Margaritiferidae > Margaritifera > Margaritifera margaritifera. Next base: position 1,995,285 of record JAQPZY010001623.1, on the reverse strand, counting down.
GATTGCACAGGAGCAAAACGGGTAATTTCTACACATCTTGGAAATAAAGGGCAGAGAGAGATTAAAATATTTTGTGCAAAATTGTCAATTTTAGCAAGTTTGTCACAATCATGCATCCAAGATGCAGCCCTGCAAAAGCATCCAATGTGCATGTGCAAGCAGTACATCCGGTTGCATCATCGACTTCATTATGTACATACAAGTAGCAAAATGAAGCAATATCACAACGATCCTAAGGATGTTTTATTCAAATTGTCACATATATTTGATAAGGACGGGTCTTAAAAACTGAATACTATCATAACGAGAGGTGAAATATGTACAACAAATGAAACAGTTGCATGCAGAGTGAGGTACACAATGTCAAAAGTTTACATATAACAAGATGTCAGCTTTAAGCTAAATGTGCAGATTTGAGGAATGGTTGAGTTTCGAATTGGTTTGATTAAATGGCATTGTTCTGGTTATTGTATACAGTGTGCACATTTAGAAATTCTGGTAAACATTGCAGCCTTACACACCATCATAGTGTTCATTACAGGCGATTCAATTGAGATGACTTATTCTTGGCCAAAACATTTCCAAGTATGAACTCAACTGAGAACTTTCTTTAACTGAACTTGCGCAAAAAATTCCATAAAGGTATCATAATGCTTTTGACATGGTTCTATTTTGCCTAGCTTACGTTGGCGTGCAAGCGAGTTAATTTTCTGGTGATTTTCCCAATTTTTTCACACTGTATCACTCCATCGAAATATGGAATTTTGTTCAAAATCCAGGGAGTTCTGATGGGATATCCAAAATGTGGATGGTGAGACATAATCTTGTAACACAAACTTATCATACAAAATTGTTACTTAGGCAATGAGGTTGTTTCTGCCAAATAAATGATAACCGTCTTTCTATCTGTCAATGCAAACAAACAAAACTTACTATTTGTCAAAATTTATCCTGTGATGATGCTGTCCACCAGCGTTACCACGGCCACCAGGATGCTTCCTATGTTTACCTGCAAATCATTCAAGCATTCAGATGTGTACTACAGTGGAAATTTTTGACATCAATAATGCTACTACAGCAGAACCCGTCTTGAAATACCACCCCTGCTGACAAAAAATAACATTCTCTCAAGACAGGTGGTCTTTCACGGCAGGTCATTACACTATATAACCAACAAGAGTCCCTAGAATGGACTGATGCCCTACTGGGCAAAAAAAAAAAAAAAAAAAAAAATCCAGGAATTCAAGATAAGACCATTTCTTCCTTTTAACTCCAAAGTGTTGAAACTATCTCTGATATTCTTCAGTGATAACAAGATTTTCAAATTAGCTGCTGTGGTGGACATATTGGATGTCAGATTGGCACCATTTTCATTTAGGACACAGTGGACATCATTAGAAGTGTTTTGGTGAAAACCCCATGTCATATTGATCATCCATGCAGCAGGAGTAACCATCATGGCAGTCATATTGGATGCACGACTGGCACCATTTTCATTTAAAACCAAATAGGTATCATAAGAAGTCTATTGGTGAAAAGCCCATGTTCATATAGCCATCTATTTGGGAGGTGTGGAGATAACAATATTTTCAAGATAGCCACCATGGTGGCCATATTGAGGGTTAATCATTTTCATTTCGGACCAACTAGACACCATAAGAACTCTTCTGATGAAAACCCCCCATCAAAATGATCTTCCATTTAAGAGGAGTAGCGAAAACAAGATTTTCAAGGTGGCCACATACTGGATGTCAGATCAGTACCAATTTAATTTGGGATCAACACAACATTATAAAAAGTCTAGTGAAAACCCCATGATGATATCACCATTCCTTTAGGAGTAGTGATACAATTTTCAAACTGGCCAATCTGGCAGCCATATTAGAAATCAGATGGCACCATTTTCATTTAGGACTAACTAGACATCATAAGAAGTCTTTCAGTGAAAACCTCATGTTGATACCACCATAGATTCAGGAGGAGTAGAAACAAGATTTTCAATATGGCAAAATGCTGGCCATATCAGATGTCAGATCGGCACCATTTACATTAAAGACCAACAGGACATCATAAGAAGCCTTTGGTGAAAACTCCATGTCAATATGACTTTCTGTTCAGGAGGAGTTGCAATAACAAGATTTAGAATATGGCCACTGTGGTGGCAATATTGGAAGTCAGATTGGCACCATTTCATTTAGGACCAACCAGACATCATAAGAAGTCTTTTAGTGAAAACCCCATGTTGATATGACCTCCATTCAGGAGGTGTAGCAACAACAGATTTTCAAGATGGCCACTGTGTCTACAATATTGTATGTCTGAGCAGCACCATTTTCATTTAGGACCAACTAGACCAAGGGATGAATGTGTGTGTAAAGTTTCATGGCAATCCTCCAAGTAATTTAGGAGAAGTAGTGATAACAAATTTGTGCTAATGGACAAAACGGATGATGGACGACAGACCATAGAGCTAATAAATCAGTGCACTGAAAATCTGGTCTCTCTAGACAGGTGGTCTCTCATAGCAGTGGTCTTTCAAGACAGGTTTTACCGTACAGTTATAAGGTATAAATTCCACTGACAGGAGTATCATTAGTGAAAATTTTGTAATATATATATATATATATATATATATATATATATATATATATATTTACACATGCAACTCAATTACATACTTTGAAATAATTTCAGAGAAAAACTGCTGGCAAAGAGCTTTTAGATCTAGAAAACAGAAATCCAGGAGCTATTATTAAAATCCATGAACAGATACGCAAGTCCTGGAAGCAGCAACTTTCACTTTTTTTCCAGCTCTGACATATTTTAAGCAATTGTCAACATCTATTGGCAACTTGCTCATAAAAATTAGTTTTGGGAATATGGAGTCCTTACTTGAAAATAAACCTTTCAAAAGATTCCGAACTACTCTGTTGGGTAAATAATTTCACCAGGTCCTGCCCAAGCTTCACTTTCTGGAACAAGAGTATCGCAAATGACACATTATATGTCTGTCTCATGGCTTTTTCCCTACTAATGACCTTGATCATAGAGCTACAGACTTAACTATTTCATGATAAAGTGTGGACCTGGGTAAAGTTTTAACAAAATATCCGTAGGGGTTAAAAAGTGAGAGCCTGATTATGGAGACATGCCAATGACTTGCATTATCCCTTGTTGTGACCTTGACCTTGAGGCAAGGACAATGACTGAATATGTGAGACACCGTCAATCCAAGATATAACGGGCTAGTTTCATTACAATATATTCATTGGTTTAAACGTTGTACCCATGCATGGATAGATGTCGCCAATTTAAATTTTCCCCTTGCTGTAACCTAGACCTTGAGACGGGGGGAGTGGCAATGGTATGTGACACATTCTATATATATAGCTGGTTCAAGTTTTATTAAAATATCTTCAGTGGTTTAAAAGTTATACACTGGACAAAGATATTAGTCACAGAATTACATCTTCCTTTGCCACAACCCTGACACTGAAGCAAGGTATGGCTATGGTATGCAACACTGTATAGTCACGGGCCAAGTTTCATGAAAATCTCTAAATGTTACAACGTTGTGGGCCGGATGATGGTAATGAACTGACAGATGGACGAATGGACAATGCCACAACATAATACATCCATCTTAAGATGGGCATATAAAAACAGTGGAATCCCAACTACTTGATATGGTAAGGAAGTAACCATATCCTGACTCGGCTTTACTTTTGAAAACAACTGAATCTGTCAGTAAACACGTGCTTATGGAGTAACCCCCATCCCCTCCCCTCCAAGTAACAAGCAAATAAAGTTGAGATACGAAGTGTAAATACAATTTTCAAACATGGGGAGACAACTCTAAAAGTACTAATCTGAAAAAGCCAACTCTTACATGGGGCAGAAACTCTTTATCATGAGACAAATGCATACCAAGTTTCATTAACATATCTCAAACAGTTCAGGAGATATTAACCAAAGAGTGATGAATGGATGGATATATGGGCAAAATTTTTAATCAAAACAGGAATAACTCCTTAAAATGCTGATCTGACAGACTCCATTTTCACAGGACACAAACATAATACAAAAGCATTCCAATCTCAAAAGGTTCAGGAGATATTAAGTAAACAAGAGTGTGATGGACAGACTAATGGACAAGCCGATTCCAGTATTCCTTTCCAAACTTTGTTTGCAGTGTTGATAACCAGATGCCATGATATGATTGTACTTAATTAAAGAATGCATAGCTGGGGCTTTCTACGGTAAGAATTCATAAAGAGACCTTTACTGTAGGAGCCATGGTAGCTCAGTTGATACGAGTGATGGAATTGTAACACAAGTGTCATGGGTTTGATACCTGCCCAGGCCAACCTGGGTCGGCTGCCTGTGTCCTTGGGAAAGGCAATTAGCTCCTATTTCCTCAGCATGATGTAGCCAAATAAAGCGCTCAAAGTGTAATTAAAAACCACCACCACCAACAACATTTTCTGCACTGTCAATCTCTTTCAGGTTTTACATCTATTAAAATCAAAATGTTTTAACTTTAAAACTTATAAAATGGTTATTTGTTTTCTAGTTTTGTTTCTACATAAATTGCAACTCCAGTTTCTGGAGACTTGTTGCATCTATATTTCCATTTTGAAATCATACTTGAGCCTCTGACAGCCAATTTTTCTATCATTAATTTGACAAAAGGCACATTATAACACGATGGCAAAAAGTTTTACTTCGCTTCATATTCTCATCAACTGCACAGGTAGATTACTGTTGCCAAAATTGTCAAGCAGTGAATAACATGATAATAACAATAAACAAATAAATATTATATTGTCTGTTATCATCATTTTTTTAAAAGATAAATTAGGAATCACTCAATATGTATTTTGGAAGGCGTTCTCTTCATCACAAGGAGAAAAACTTAGTTTAAACCCTATTTGTAGAGTTTTTACTTGATTCGTTTCCTTCACAAAGTCTGACAATTGATATTCTGTGTGACTGACCTATTTTTCTGAACCATTATTAAAATCACTGCATCAGTTATTTGCAAATCAAAATTTACTTTTATTTTTTTTAAGACAAGATTATCAGTGAAAAGTTAAGTAGATTATGAAAATCTGCCTCATGCTATACTTGAAGCACAGCCATCTCCTGTTATTGTGAGAGTCAAAGGGCTGTTTGATTAGGGATGCTGACAGTGAATGCTGTGAAAACTGATTATTGTGGACTGTTTACAAAATATTTCCCATGGAATAAGTTGCAAGCATACTAAGCATATTTTACAAACTATAAAGTATCAATTCCTACAGAATACTATTGTTGACAATTCCAGTATTGTGAAGTGTACGGTATTGTAACAAAGGAAGAATTGCATACCCACATCTTGCCAACATCTGAACTTGGTATTGTTGTTCGAATAAAATTTCAACCAGAGGGGATTTGCTTAATAACAACCTACCAACTCGACCATGTCCATGGCTTACATGGCCTCTAAGCTTCCTAGTCTTCTTCCTTTTCTGAAGGGCGGCCTGCAATGATCAAAAGATGCAATTTCAGTTTAAGGAATTCAACTCTTTCTTGTTACACCGACTCATGTCATTCAGGATTTCCTTTAAAACTATAAATGTGTGTACCCTGTGCTTCCCAGTTTCAACTGCAACCCTGAAGTTTGCGCCTCTTGGGTAAAATTTCAGTTGGGTGTATGCATGTCTTTTCATGCCCAACAAGTGTGTACATGGTTATAATGGGGGTGGGGGCAGGGAATGATGGATATATGGTTATAGGGTGGGGATTTCAATAATCCTACAGTTATATAGGATATATACAGCATTGGAGAATCTATGTGGTCACAGGGGTTTCAATAGAAGCCAGTAGCTGCCGATTTTTCACCACTCATTTGTATAGCAAAATCCACCTACAATTCTAGAAATTGAAAAAAGTTCATTTCAATAGTTTAATAATTCATCATTGTACTACGTCGGAGATCATAGATCCAAATATGATTATGAGCTTCTTCTGGTTGATACAGATAGATCTAAGTTTAGAAGACACTAACTTTTTCCTATCTGACATTACTGGAAACGCCTGCGTGACACACAATTCAATCGCTGTCAAAGAGAACCATAAAGGTTCAGTCTCTTTACTGTTGGACACAAGAGTGGTAATCATATTCCATCAATGAAGAGAGGACAGGTGACGCTATTAGACAAATGGCTGAGTAATAATAAACATATAAAAAATAAAGTCACCAGGTGGTCAACACATAGGAACTAGAGTCCTACCTGTTTATCTCAACATCCTTGGGCCTGATGTAATATTGTCGACATAAGCGGATGTCGAGTTACATCGTGAGGGGGAGGGGGGGGGGGGGGGGGCGGAAAAAAGCAAATTTCTCTTTGTCCCGCATACAAGTGAAATTCGTCTGTAAGGTTTGATGTTTGTCAGTGAGTAGGATTTCCACATTGAGAACATAAACAATGGAAATTTTGATTAAATGAAGTAAAAAAACCAGAGTGAAATACACTTGTATATTGAGAACTCACATTTATGTTGCCTTTATGTAATAAAATCCATAATGCATCAAGTAGATGTATATAAAAAATCCATGAATTCGAGTATAGTCACATGTTAGAAAATTCATTATGTATTGGTCACATCCTGTTAGAAAACACATAAAAAAAATGGTAGTCCTTGTTTGATCTCTATTCCATTGTTAATGAACACGCTAAACAATTCACTACGATATTCATTGTCGCCAATAGCATGTGGCTGTATAGTTGTTATTTACATGCTACATGTACTTAAATTGTCCTAGATTTTGGTCTGCCCGAGGCAACCAACGTATCAATCTTACTGAGGCTACCAAGGGGAAATGAAAACCTGTCAAGTTATGAATTCTCTGTAAATAGCAGTAAAAATGTGAATGACAAATGATTGCAAAACATTTAATTTGCGTTTTATGCCGCTGTTGGTAGCCATTTTAAGCTTAAGTAATGTTCCTTTTCTTCCTGCAGAAAAGGAAACATTTACGACACAATAAATGTGTTCCACTCACTGATCACTTTGGAAAATGCAACAATCAACCAGATTCCATTGGTTTTATTCAAGTTTGGTGATGACTTCCTTTGATGAAGGGTGCATGGGTCACTGAAGTCCGCGGGAAAGGCCAACTTTGGAGGACCAAACAAATGCCTGTTTATTAATGCGATGGCAACATTAAAGCCTGGCGGCAACAGCATATAATTGTAGAACAAAGTATGGGTCAGAACTGGCAGCTTGTCGACATAAAAGATTAGAAAACAATTTGGTCAAGTTGGGACTTAACGCTTCTGTCAACATACATTTTTTTTTCTTGACGTCGACATAAGCATGACAAATTTGGTAATAACAATAGCCCATGGGCCCAGGTCTTTGATTTTTTTGTCGATGTGTGCAGTTTTACGACTTAAGTGATATCAATATAAGTGGGTTTGACTGTACTGGATGACTGCTGGTAGAATTGGCTAAAAATCTGTGTTTAAGGCAAGTTAATGTACATATATATATATATATATATATATACAGTAAAACCCGTCATGAGAGACTGCCCCTTCTGCCAGCAAAAAGCGGTCTCTCAAGACTGGTGGTCTCTCATAACAGGTTTGTACAAAAAGACCAGTTTCCAAGGTCGAAATTCAGCACTGTTTAAGAGGGAAAAATAAGCACAATCATGTACATTTATTGTACTCTTTGTTCATAGTTCTTGTTAAAATATTGCATGCATTAATCTGAAAATAATTTTAAATAGTAATAAAGATATACATCTATCATTAAACATGAATCACATTTATATTTGAAGATCACACGTACATGTACTAGTATTAGCATACGAGTTCGTTTCTTATTGACTCCTTGTCTTTTATAACACCTAAATTTGAGTTTTACCGACGTTTCAAGTGGCTGCTATGTTGCAAACGGTCTCCCATTTTTCACTTCTTTCAATTACATTAATTCTTTCCTCCAATGTTAGAATTTGTTTCTTTTTCATTGGAGGTTCTGCCATTGTTATTAAAGTGCTACGTTTTAATGTTATAAGGGATCAATTGTAATAACGACTGTAGCGGTTTTGATCAGGCTTTGGGGAAATATGGAATACATATACAATGTATATGTACCAATGAATGAAATAAAAAGACACAATTAATTTATCCAGAAACAGAATAAATTTATTTAGAGACAAAAGTCAAAGACTTTATTCACCGACGATACAAAGGGATTAACTCTATAAACAGAGGGTGTAACCGGCTGCACTAAGGTCAACAGATGACGGTTTGGTGTGTGGACTGTATTCTCTGTAACATAAAAAACACTCCAACAAACAACACAAGTCTTTCACAATGACAATCGAATCCGGAAAACGATTCTCACCTACTGGTATTAAAGACAAAGACCTCATTCACCCCAGGCATTACGGATTAACTCCAAAGAAAAATGATGTATGCGACTGCTATATTGACTTTGGCACTACAATGGCAGTTAGTGACATGTACTTTAATCTGGTTTACAGTCTAGAACAAAGGAAACTACATGCATGACCTGCAAAAGTTAGAAAACCGGTGGCCAGTCTAATTTGTTTTTATAATTTTTTTTTTTTTTAGAAGTCGTTACAAAGGATAAAATAAACATCAGTGGTGTTTGTCTCGGTGCTCGCGATAGGGTCATTCATAGCAGTATTATTTTAGAACAAGCTGCCATACGCAAATTCGCGGGAAATCCTATGGACCATACTTTAGTCTCGCAGAAATAGCTGAGGTATTTCCGAATGAGCAATCTGCATGTAATCTAGTCTGGTTTATAATCTGTAACATATGACACTACATGCATGACCTGTACAATTTAAGAAACCAGTAGCCAGCCTAATTTGTTTTTAAGTTTTTGATTTTGTTTTTAACGTCTTTACTTCTTAAGTGGTCGTGGTTACTAAGGGTTAAATAAAGGTCAGTTGTGTTTATCTCTGTTTTTGTGATGCGGTCATTCATAGCAGTGTCGAAATGCATATTTAGCCAAGAAATCGCGGTCGCTGGTCGCGTTCTGCAGGTGGTTGCTCACGACAGTGCGTTTATATAATAAAATCGAGCCGTGCATTACGATTGTGGTCGCTCATGACAGGTGGTCGCTCATAGCAGAGGTCGCTCATGACAGGTTTTACTGTATATGTATAAGATTAATTTTTGAGAGTCTGTTTATATGGTAGCAGGATTCTCAATAGGCATATAACCTTGGGTTGTGCCGCTCTGAAATTAGATGTAAACCATTTCCGACGCATTGAATTCCAACCTGTGTGTTTTTATGACGCACATTGATTTGGGAAAAAGCATCAGTTCTAATTACCCTTGATTTGCCTTAGGCATAATTTCCTACCGAGCACAGGCTGTCCATAACCAATTTACTGTATGTGCCAGTGATCGACATTTGCTAGACTACTGTTTACACCTCAACGGCCAATAATATTGCACCAATGTAAAATCAATATGAACTGGGCAGAGCTAACAGGTCACTGATGTCGCGCCTAGGTGTGCACAACTAAATCAAGATTAGATTGTTTTGAGATTATATTTGATGTTTATGATAGTTAGAAGAAGAGGGAATCAATTATGACTTGATTGGATTAACTTTTGATCAAATATAGGTTTTTGTTTGATTGCCCATCAAATTCTAATCTATTAGACAAAACTGGAAAATATGGTGGCTTGCGATGCCAGTTGTCAAAGGTAAGTGGACAAACTTGTGTTTTATTGCCGATTATTTTGCTTCAATAGGCAAAACGTTTAAAAATTCAGAATCAATTATGACTTGACTGGATAAACTTTTGATTAAATATCAATGTTTGATTGCCCATCAAATTATAATCAATTAGACAAAACTGGAAAATATGGCGGTTCGTGAAGCCAGTTGTCATAGGTAAGTGGACAAACTTTAACCCTTTGCCATCAGGATACGACTCTGGTCGTATGTTCACTACATTCCGTCTACCACTTCGCGGAAGTGTGCATTTAACTGTGTAATACGTCATTTTATGTGTACTCTTTTGAAAAGGAGGAAATAAAGGTAGAAAGTACACAAATGCATTCACAGAATGAGTTTAAAAGACCCCCCAAACTGATACAATTTTTATTTAAAAATGGAGTTTCAACATGCGGCGATAAAAAATGGCAGTCACAGCTCAAGCGGCAAGAGATGGCAGTTGTATGCTTGCTGAATTAGTTGAAAATATAGACAATTTTGTGTGGAAAATTTACATTTTAGGCAGTGAGGATCATTATCTTTACTGCATTAAGATGAACAGAAATGATGACTGGTTATTTGAACATTTTCTTTCAAACAAGAGTTTGAACATGTAGAGATTAACATGGCGGACATCAATGAAGTTGTGAATTATGGAAGTGATGCGAGTGTTGACTTTGATGGAAATATAGACAATTTTGTGGGGAAAATTGACATTTTACAAAGTGCAGATAGTGATCTTGACTTTTTGACGAAATTAACAAAGATGATAACTGGTTAATAGAAAATTTTACTTCAAAACTGAATTTTAACGTGCAAAGATTAAAATGGTGGACAGAAACTGAAGCGGCAAGCGATGACTGACGATTGTTGTGGATGCTGATTTTGATGAATATATATGTAATTTTGTGGGGGAAATTGATATTTTAGGCAGTGGGGATTGTGATCTTGACTACATTTAAATGAAATCACTGGATGATAATTAGTTCATTGGTATTTTTACTCGGATATTGACGATGATGAAGACTTTGATGGTTTTCAAGCTAGCTAGACATTTTGTGAACTTCACTGCTCATAAAGTTCACCCGCATACCAAGGTTGGATGTGTGCATATTATTAAATTTTACTGCATTCGAAATAAACCAAACAAAACTGATATTTTTGCATAATAATTTAATATGGAATAAAAATACATATACAAAATGAACTTTGTCGACTTTCCAGTAAGGATCCATTCTGTTTTCTTTCCTATTCACATGTGAGTAAATTTAATAAAATTGAAATAACCTTTGACAGTCTTGATTGATTTTTATTATTTTGTCGCCATCTTATACAGCGTAAAATTCCTCACATTTCATACACTTACATAATGACTGATTGCAGTGTGTGCAAAAATTAAATTTAGTTTTGCTGGGCTTTGCTTGCTTTGCAGATGGCTCATCCTTTACTGAATCACATCTGCATTTTGACATTTTACCTTACAAAATGAATCACACTCGTAATAAATCAGGTTTTGTGTTTTATATTTGGAGTGAAATCAGAGTTCAAAGAAATGTATCATGAACTTGCCAATAATCTTTAATAAAGATGGCTTAAACATTCTAATGCAAGGCAATGGTATGCAATAACTTTTGTTGTTTAACAGGCATCTCTGATTTCCCTTTACCTTAAATCAAATTATGTTGTTCCACTTTACCTATGCAAATTAGCCTAACGGGCTCTCCCACATCAGTCTTCAAAGGATTTAACATGGCTTCACCCTAGCTATTCTCAGCCCATTAAGTAATCTGTGTAATGGTGGTTGCTTATGCATGACTGCCTTACCTTTTAATTGCCTCTATGATAATCAGCTGTATAAACTGCCTTAGGAGGACGGTTTACTTTTTATACAGACTACTTGCTAGTACATACATAGTGGTGGTCAACAAATTTGTCTCTATTTTTACTTTGTCTATGATCACTGAAAATCATATTTTTTCAAAACACGACCATGTCAGTGTGTGTGTATCAGCATGAGTAAACACGTTTTTCACGTGACTTTTCATAGCTTTAAGCTATTAAAATGAAACTTGCACCCTTGTGTTTGTCTTAAGCGGGCCTTTCTAGTGGTATATAATATTTACCAACTTTATTAACATTTGCAAAAGGTGCCGCCACTAGAGGGTGCTGGCGATCAAGATTAACATTTTCTCAAAATGTTGACCTCATTACACCTGGTACTTTCTCTGGTTTCATATGTAAAAAGCCAACATTATACGCTCACCTAAGCCCACTCTTTAAATACTTTGGAGTTCTTTTTATGAGAATAATGGTAAAATGTGTGAATATTTGCGTAAACCCCCCGAATTTTGTCTTTATCAGAGGTTACCCATGAATGCACGAACTGTAACTCTTTCCGGCACGTGGCTATGTAAATGTAAACAATGACAAGAGTACGACATAAATTGGGTTAAAAAAACACACAAAAACTTCATTTCATGAAAAAGCAGACGTTTATACCAAGGAATCAGATTATAGAAATGTAATGTCAGCCATTATTCTAAATTTATTACAAAAGTTTAGTAATGTATTTTTGAGGTTAGACTTGACATGTGACTGTGAGAGAGATGTTGTCACTGTCAGGTCATCTACTCTAGGTAAGATTCTTATCTAGACACTGGTGTTCATAAAAATTTTAATATTTAGTATAGGCAAAAGTAAACCATTTTGCAGAATTTGGAAGAAAAGAAAACCGATTCGTCATTTTTTTTTTGAATATCAATATGAATAGTCATAATGAAGAACAGAAAATCGATCTATAGCGTTTCTCTATTTAACAAACACAATCATAAATATTTCTTGAGATCTAACTCAGTGCCAGTTCTTTCTTTCTCTGATTCCACATTTTAACACTTGCCTCAACTTCAAGAACTGTAATATTGTTCAAATTTTGTTTTGGTCATTCATTTTATTTTAAAGATATGAAAATTGACCAAAAATATCTTATCATAACTAAATTTTAAATAAACTAAATTTTAAACAAACTGGCAATTTACCAGATTGTGATTTCAGATCAATGTATATATGTACAAGAACACTGTAATATATATGCACTATTGATTTTAAGAGTAACATAATTTCAAATGGTGTAGGACTCTAGAATATAGTATTTCATGCAAAAATGTTGGGGAAGCGTGATAAAAAGGCACAGAAAGGCTTCAAAAGTACCCGGAACATAGAAATATGCAAATTTCACCATGAAATAACACGAGGTCAAGAATTTGCAGAAAGTGCCAAAAACCAATATTAAAACTGGTGAACGGTACATGTGTTTGAATGCTTCCTGTGAATTTATTTGAAAAGATATCATAAAGATGGGTTCATTTTTTAAAATCTGCACACTCAAATTATGCAGAAAACATTCAATTTTTGTATATTCTATAATTCTGAAAAAATCATCCCCTGTTGCTACTAATTGTCATATTCCAAACCTACGTCATGTGGCCTTTATTTCAGGGGCACGAACCATGGAAGACCTTCCGGAAATGGAAAAATTTTGACACGCTCAGAAAAACGGTAGCTCGCAAAGGATTTATTAACATGTTTTCAACGATGAATAAATTAAGTAGTTATAGTTGAGCACATTCTATGGTGGATTTCAATAGTTTTTCGATATTATAATGCAAGCGTTAAAATTCACGTTAAGGGCACGAACCATGTCGCATCAAGGATAATATATAAAAATGGCTAGTCATTGCTAGCAATAGCTCGCTTGTACGAAGTAGAGGTGATCTAAGACTAAGTGCGGATATTTGTGACGACTATCATCTATACTTGAACTGCTTTACTTTGTTTAACCATTCTAGTATATATTTTCATACAGATATAAATTAACTAAATAATGCACGGGAAGAAGGTATGAAATTAAGTACGCTATATAGAAGATACGCCAGTGTACAGATTAACACAATGGAAATACATGTATTTCATAATAAATGAGTAAGAAATTGGCCTTTGGAGAGCTAATTTGGATGCTTTAGTTTCTTAACATATATCTGGCCTTAAATCAACAGCTGAAAAGGTTAGATGATTACTGATTTTGTATGAATAGTTCCTTTCCTTCTCATGTAACACCCACCATTGCTAAAACCGGAACTTGAAGAGACCGGAAATTGATCGAATTGAGCGAAGTATTTCAATTGGATCTTCTCTTTTTTTTTTCCTACGTACAAATATATGCAGGAAGTGTTAAACTTTTAGCTTCGCTGTTTACGTTTTCCGGTCCTAGATTCCACCTCATAGAAACATATGTAACGTAAGTGGTGTTATAAAAATGACCATAGTGTCTTTTCCGAATCGCAGTCATCTTGCACCCTGCTATCTCGCACCCGCTAAGTCGCACACTAATAAAGTTATGTCGCACCCAAATATAAAGTTATGTCGCACCTAAATATATAGTCAAGTCGCACCCATCTGATATATATCATATATGAAATTGTTGTTACAATGTTATAAGTTTTCCTTTGCATTATCCTTTATAAGAGAGACGGGATCGCACGTCCAATGGTGGTGGGATTATGTCATTTATTCGGTACCGAGAAGTTTCGCCCCATGGACGTTTCGGCCCAAGACATTTCGCCCCACTTCATGGACGTTTCGGCCCAAGACATTTCGCCCCACTTCAGTGGACGTTTCGGCCCAAGACATTTCGCCCCACATTCAGTGTACATTTCTACATTTCTTAACTATCATTCCCAACAAATATGTTTACCCTTTATATTAAAGTGCACGTAGTTAAGCGGCATTTCGTTTGATCTTTGCTCATACTAGTTGTAATCTTGAATTATTCTGAGACTTCTGTCGGCGAGATTAAAGAACGTGTCGCAGGTTGAGAAACTTACTCGCATAAGCACCAGGCATTTCCTTGAAGTTTGTTTTTGAAATGCAGCACCAACGCCTTTCTGAAATGCTGTGCCAGAATGTATGGCCCTTGTTAGAGCGATCAACATTAAAGCTGGACTGAGACCTCATCTTTTTCTGTTACACACCAAGTACATGCCATTTGTTTCTTTCTTGAATAAAAGATGATGCCTTTGAACTCTTCTGGACATATTTTAAACAATAATATCAGAATTGTAAATCAAACAAAGATGAAAACATTGAACTCCTTTTTTGCAAATGACCATCACCAAAAATGGACTTTCATCAGTTTTCGTAACTGCGAAAATAAAAATATCGCAGTATAGAAAATAATGATCACTGTAAACGATAGATTCATTTTCTGATCAGTCTTAGTACATAAACGAAGAAAAAGGGGAAAATATTGTCAGATATAATGACAGGCTGAATGTAAATCTAACAAATTGAAATGGGTCTGTCAAATAGTCTAAGTATAAGCCTATTCTTCTTCGTCTTCTTATTATTATTGTTTTTTTATCATTATTACTATCTTATTCTGATATGAGGATAACTTGTCTTACTATCTCTTATTTTCTATACTCATCATCACGATACATGGAGAAAAGACTTGTTTCAAACATAATTATAATTTCAAAAGAACACCGTTTTAAACAAACATAATTATTTATTAAACGATGTCATGGTCCGAAACGACCATTCAAGTGAGGCGAAATGTCCATTCTTTTTTTTTTAAGTGGGGCGAAATGTCCATGGAAGTGGGGCGAAATGTCTATTGAAGTGAGGCGAAATGACCATTGATGTGGGGCGAAATGACCATTGAAGTGGGGCGAAATGTCTTGGGCCAAAACGTCCATGGGGCGAAACGTCCCTGATTCCATTTATTCGTTCAGATATCCCAGCACGCAGGATGAAAGAACTAGAGTCTGATTACCTGGAGCAGATTACTTACGAACTTTATCTAAATAAGACTGGTTTATCCATAGCGTGTATAGGTCCCCAATAATGAATGAAAAGCTCTTTTCGGAAAATGTAGTAAATGCGCATGACAAAAGTCTGGTAAAATCTGAAAACCTTATTATCATTGGTAACCTATATTTTGATATGCAGGACCTATCCAAATCTCGTTGCCTGTGTGATATTTTTTATCTTGCATGCTTAATTAGAGAAGCTACATGTTTTAAGAATGGGTGTAATCCATCTTGTGTTGATCTCATACTTACAAATAAACAAAGCCAATGTATGAATACCTGTCCTGTGTCTACTGGAATTAGCGATTTTCATAATATAGTGTTTACTCAGCTGAGAGACACTGTGCATTCTGCAACCAGAATAAAAACATCTTTTAGAAGTTTCAAAGATATTTAATGTAACAGACTTTGTAAATGATTTACAAAATGCTCCATTTACTAACTTGTCTTCCAGTATTGACTCAGAATCTGTCAACTCTTATGTTAAATTTGAATCAGTCCTGTTAAATGCTATTGACTAACATGCTCCAATAAAACACACATTTCCACGTAGGAAACCATTACCTTATATGAACAGAAAACTAAGGAAAGCTATATATGGTAAACATATGTTGTTTACAAAATATACTCGGTACAGATCATGCAAAACCTGGGAAAACTATAGAAAGCAAAGAAATTTGGTAAACAAATTAAAGAATAAGTCTCTAAGAACGTACTTTTTAGAAAGATGTGCTGGGGGCACTAAATCATGGAATTTCTGGTCAACTATTAAGCCATATTTTTCTAATAAAAGTTATGTTGGTCAAGATAAGATCATTCTTGCTGAAGGTACAAAAATTGTAAACAATACCAGGGAAACTTGTGAAATCTTCAATAACTTTAATGTAAATGTGGCATTAGACATTGGAAAGGATGTTCTTTTTGACCCCTTAACTCATCAAAGTATCAAGGCTATTAAGGATAATAGTAGCATAAATACAATTTTTGAATTTAAGCAAATAAACCATGAAGAAGTGCATAAAATGATAAGAAGTTTAAATTCGAAAAAAGCTACTGGAGTGGATCAAATTCCTGTTAAACTGTTAAAAGCTGGGGCACCAATCCTTGTTGGCCATATTACAGATCTAATTAACAAAACTTTACAGTCTAATTTTTTTCCTGATTATCTAAAGGCAGCACAAGTAGTTCCAATTTTCAAAAAGAACAATCCTCTTGACATAAGTAATTATAGACCTGTCAGCATTCTACCTATCATATCCAAACTATTTGAAACATTTTTGATTTGCTTTCCAGTTAGCATAGTTTTTTGAAAACATTTTTCACAAATATTTGGATGCTTTTCGTAAAGGTCATGGATGCTAGACCACTCTTTATCGTTTACTTGAAGACTGGAAGAAAGCACTTGACAAAAACAAATATGTAGCTGCAGTTCTGATGAATTTGTCCAAGGCTTTTGACTGTCTCCTTCATGATATTCTCTTATGCAAGCTTAGGGCTTATGGGTTGTCAGATGGCTCAGTTGGACTCTTACTGAGCTATCTGTCAAATCGTAAGCAGCAAATTAAGACTCTTTAATGTTTTTATAAATGATATTTTTTATTTTATTAAATATGGCTCTTTATATAACTATGCTGATGATAACACTTTGTCCTTTTCCTCACCGGACTTTGACACTCTGATTGACACACTTGAAACAGAATCCAACATTATTGACTGGTTCACTGCGAACAAAATGCAAGCCAACCCTGAAAAGTTTCAAGCACTAGCTGCGGGTAAAAAGACATTCAGTATGAAGCCTGTACTAAACATAAGCAGTGCTGTCATAAATTGTGAAGAAATTGTTAAACTGCTAGGAATTGACATTGACTATCAACTGCAATTCGATTTACATATAAAAAATCTCTGTAGGAAAGCTTCTAGGCAACTATCTGTCTTGAAACGTATTGGTCAGAAGTTAACTACACTCAACAAACTGACAATCCTACATACTTTTATCCTGTCCAATTTCAACTTCTGTCCCTTGGCCTGGGACTTCTGCAGTGACATGAACACTACTAAACTTGACAAAATAAAAGAGTGTGCTCTGAGATTTGTGAATGATGATTACACATACAGCTATCATAAGCTATTACTTAAGGCATAAATGCCAGCCCTGAAGGTACGCAGACTTAGGGCTATGGCTCTAGAAACTTTTAAAATTTGAACAAATTAGCTCCAAAATGTTTGGATGATTTGATATGTCTTAAACAAAATAAATACATTTTTAGATATTCAAATATTTTAGATGTCCCAAGAATTAAAACCTCAACATATGACAAAAAATCTTTTAGATATGCAGCTGCTGTTTTATGGAATGAACTACCTAATCACTTTAGAGAACAGTCAAATTTTAATTCCTTTAGATCATTAATATTATCCTAGAATGGTAAAGACTGTAAATGTAATATCTGCAAATAAAGCCCCCCCCTCCCCCTGCCATGATGACAACAAGTAATATTTGTGTTACCATTTTGTTTTATGTGTCCTTGTCTTATGTACTGTCAGGTGCCAACTGTGAGCTCCTTTCTTTTAAGTAATGCATAATCTGCATCTCAGCCTGCTTTTAGTCCAAAATTGCTGCTTTTGCCTCTTGCATTTAATATAAATTTTTATTGTCAACCTGTAATTTTGTAGTAATTTTTTTTTTTTTTGTGTGTGGCCTAAATACAGAATTCACTTTTAATTACTAAGATTTTAAAATGCTCAGCAGACAGCTTGTCTATATTTTAAGTTATGCACTATGTGTTTTTTGTTCAATTGTATCTATGTACTATGTTTGTATGTCTTACAAATCTTTGTTTTAATGTCATTATTATTTTATTATGTCGTGTCGGTAAAAAGCTCATTAGAGCTTATGTTGAACTGTTGTTTTAAATCATGCTGACTTTAAATAAATCTTATCTTATAAGTATGCGACTTGGCTATAAACTGCTTGATTGATTGATGAAACGATTGATTAATTTATTAATTCATTAATTACATTTTGTTTATTTATTTGGGCCAAAATAGATCACAGCATCATGCATTTCATACTCCACTGATTACATTACGTTTCGACTTTTAGCTCAGTTTCTCTGACACTGGTGTATGTACAGTCATGAAACTTGAATGGACCTATTTATTTTGGACAGTTCCACATGCTAAGAGCAAACATAGGTCACAGTGACTACTTTCTTCCTTGTTTTTTTGTTTTTAAATGGTTTATTCAGCAGATGTGGTTATCTTGCTTATTGAATTAATAATGTCCCATAGCTTCTCATTGGCAAGTTATATTTCACAGCGACTGAACAAGAAGATTTTTGATTGCTTTTTGCTATACACCAAATGCTGGAAATGTTACCAATGGCAAAACATGCCATTTTCCATGTGGTTAAATCGCCATTTGCCCAATTATTTAGAGTCCACACCTTTGTAAAAAAAGATGGAGAAATAAAGCAAGTTCCCCATGCCTAGCTTTTGCATTGATGTCGGGGAAAAGGAAGAAAGATTATCAAGAAGTGCTAAAAGCTATTAAAAATATGATCCCCACTGAACAAAAGATGAAAAAAGTGGTAGCCGACTTTGAAACTGCTATGTGGAAGGGAGTGTTATCGATTTTTCCAGAAGTTCAAATGCAAGGTTGTGTCTTTCATTCAACCCAAGCGATTTGGAGGTAATGTGGGGAGATCGGCCTTCAGAAACCTTATAAAGTAAACAAGTCCATTCATGCTTTCATCAGGAAATTAATGGCTCAACCATTTTTACCACATGAATACACACAGCCAACCTTTGTCGCCCTGCAAGAGAAAACCACCAATAGCAGACCCTTAGCCGATCTCTGTAGCTACATAGAAAGGCAATGGATAACAAATCCATTATTCACATCTACTCTTTGGACCATATATATGCAGCCAATAAGGACAAGCAACGATGTTAAGGGGTGGCATCGCAGGCTCAATTCAGCTACAAGAAGGGGGAAACTGCCACTATACATGCTGATTACCCTTTATTTAAGGAGGTCCAATTTATAAATATTCAGCTGCGGCTCTTTTCCAAAGGGAAACTTAAGAGACAACTGAAATAAATGTACAAAGAAATGCAAGCAAAAAATAAAAAATTGTTTAATTATTGGGACAAGTTTAACGACAGAAACATGACCATTTCGTAATTGTTGTCTGCTTGCAGCAATTTAAATGGGCATGCTATGCAGTAATTAAATTATTAGTAGTTCATTACTTATTTTGTTAGTTTTATGTATATATTTAGTCTTTTTAATGTGTTATATTGATTTTAGTTCAGATTAGTAGTACATGTACCATATCAGTGATCTCCCCAGAAATTTTTGATAGCATCGGGGTAAGTGCGTTAGGGTCATAAAATGTTTTAAAAAGCGCACATTAATGTCATAAAAGTGAAACAAATTAATATCAATGAAATAAAAAAGAAGTGTATATATTTACATGGTATTCTTTATTTACCTAGGTTATAACAAGGCTTAATGTCTATTTCATTTGTTTCTTAATTTAAATAAATGATATACGTCATTTCTTTTCGCCATATATACTGACTGCCACATCAAAATTAAAGTCTTTCAAGGATTGTCCTTCAGTACTGATTGTCATCACGTAGTTCAGTATCGTCTGTGTCAACTTGTTCCTTAAAACACTCTTAATTCTATTCATTGAGGAGAATGATCTTTCACAATATGAAGAAACAAATATGGAACATAAAATTTATTAATGGATGTACAAAAAAGAGACAAAACTCCCTAAATCCTAATTAAGTGAATTACCTAGGACAAATTCTTCAAGAGTCAAGACAGTGATGTGTTTTCAAATAATCATCACAGAATAAGATAATAATATTCCTTTCCATTAAGAATAATACATGTATATCAAATTGTTTGTTATTGTTTAATTTCTTCTCTGAATCAATGTCAGAGAGCTTAAATATTGTTCAAAAGTTTTGATTAAATTAAAAATGACTTTACTGATTAATTAGTAAGCAGATGGATGAAACTATTTAAGTTATATTTATGAAGGATTACTTTTTTATTTATATCTTTTCAAAAA
Organism: Margaritifera margaritifera; assembly: GCA_029931535.1. NCBI lineage: Eukaryota > Metazoa > Mollusca > Bivalvia > Unionida > Margaritiferidae > Margaritifera > Margaritifera margaritifera. Next base: position 1,974,572 of record JAQPZY010001623.1, on the reverse strand, counting down.
AGGTAAAACTGGAAGATAAAGATTGTTCCGTTTATTACTTGGATAGACAGAAAAGAGAAATGAGAAATTAATAGGGCAGCACCCACTTAAGTTAAGGTTTACTGACCAAACCATATTTCTCTTGCTCAGAGTAAACTCTGTAAACATAATAACAACTCGTGAATAAAATGCAACTTTCATTCCTCGTCACAACTTATTAAGAACAACAACAATTGCAACTACAACTACTGGTTACTACTATTAAAAAAATATATTACAACACCCCCCTCCCCCCAGTAGATCTGAACCAAAATTTAGCAATATGGAAAACTTACCATCCGATCCAGCAATTTCCACCCAAGGATATAACGTCTTCCATTCATTGTTAAATCTCGTCCTTTGTTTCTTGATCTCTTTCTTTGTGGAAATAATGCTGACGCTGTTGGAATCGGAAGCACTGCCACTATTGGTGATGCCAATTTCTGATTTTGTAACCAGGCCAACATGGGGCTAGCCGGGCACTGGGTAATTTTACATTTCTTGGAAGGTGGTGTGTTCATTTTTCACGAGAATTTTTAGTGTAATATGTGTAACTGCTTAGGCTGGTAGTAAAAATGACTGAAATATATATAACACACTACCTGTAGACTCCATCGTCACTAGCCAATGACGTGACTATGTCTGTGCAGACTAAACCCGCACCAAAGGTCGCTCACCGGCAGTCGCGCAAGCCAGGTACAAAAGATAATGGTTAAGTGAGTGAGTAATTATCCTGGATTATCTTAATAAAATGCCCAAGAAGGGTAAGAACAGGTGTCATTTGAGTAACATGGCTTTGAATTAGGTGACAGGATGTTTGTTTAACAGATTAATTTTATAAGGGTAGTGGGAAACATTAAAGCGTAGTAGCACAAGAGCATAGCGTAGCTGCAGGTTCTAAAGCATCGGGGGTTATCGGGGGTTTGAAACGATAGCATAGTGGGACCGCTACAGTAAAAGGCCCTTGGGAGAGCACTGCTGTATTTACTGTATATCTTGGGACACCATATATGTTGGGACATCATAAATTAATTTTTATAGTAATTTTTGTGTGCACTGTAAGTTCTGGGACAGATCGTTTTTTCAAATCATAAGTTTTGGGACACCTTTTCAATCATAATATTGATGCTTAGCTGGTCAAAAAATGCACTCCGACTTAACATTTTGTCAGTGTTGTTTGTTTAAACTTTTCTTCCTAACTGCAAACTTTTGAAGAACAAAATTTGATAAATCTATGGGCAATGTTGGAAACTCTAGATGTTTGCAATACATACAAAATATTATAAATTCAAATATTTTTACATTTTCATCCCACCATTACCATTTAGAAATGCATGTATGGTATGCACTGTATTTATCCATTTCATTACGGTATTCATTACACAATACTTGTATCTACATTTGGATTTTAATAATTTGAAAATATTAAATTAAATATTACTTGCCACAGAGTGAAGTCTCCATCAATGTTGTTTACTGTGGGTGTTTACTAGTAAGTATATTGCTTTCATTTTCGTGCAAGTCTGAACAACCTGTATTTGTATTATATTTAGTGTTTTGCTGTATAAAGACTGTTTATGTTTCATGCAATAAAGTTTTGATTTGATTTATATTTGTCTTTTTCATAAGCCAGATTTAATTCCCAAATAATATTCCTAAGATTCAATTTATTTTCTAAATTCATGTGAATACCAATAAAAAGAAACCAAAGCTGGCTTCCCTAGGTCAGCCTACTGTGAATATAAAAAATCTGCACACTTTAAAGAATCCAAAATCAGCTTCCATGGTTGGCTTGCTTTGTAATAAAATAATCTTTGTATTTGATAGCCTAAGTTGAAACACTGTGTTTATTACTCTCTACCAGGTGTATTTATTCACCACCAAAGCTTCTATTGTTTGCCACCTGTCACCATAATTAATACAAACAGGCATTGATGTCTACAGGGTAAATAGCAGGGTACAATAGCATACACAGCAATAATTGTCTTTAAGAATACTTTTTGCAACCCATGTTAGCAAAAATATTGTCATTTGCACTCACAGTGAATGGATTTCCTAATAATGATTTTTATTTGCAAAATATTGTTATATTGTTAACCTGGATATAATACACTCTTGGTTATTTTTCACCATACACTGTGTTATGCGTGAATTACTGGTGCCTTCAAGCAATCGTTTTTTTTAATTCTCTGTCTCTCTCTTTCTATTGTTTGTGATTTTGTTGGATCCAAATTTCAGTTTGATAACATATTCTAATAAAGTCAATAATATCTTCAATGAGGATGATTTTGGTATTGGTTTATACTGGGTGCGACATGATTTTAGCATTGGGTGCTACATAACTTTATTAGTGTGCGACTTGACCAGGGTGCGACATGACCCGTTACCGTCTTTTCCTATTTGTCTCTTTCTCTCTCTCTCTGACTGACATACTGAGTTTCTTACTTGTATTACGTGCCGCTGAAAGTTTCTTTGATGATGAGACCGCTTTAAATAGCTTAATTCGGAATAACTTAAGAAGTGAAGCCTAAAAACCATATTCTAACTTCCAGGTTTTGGAAGTACGAGTACACCTAATCTCCATGTCCATCGCGTGTTATCCGATACAGTGCAAGTGTACTTTCGCTTCGGCAAGGTCAGCGACACTAAAAACAGACGTAGAGATGAAAGAAATTGAGATTAACATTCCAGTAAAGCAGTAATTTCACCCAGAAGATGTATCACCTGTACATTTCAGTAATGAAAAGCAAATAAACCTAATCCTAACATCACCCTTGTAATAATTGATTAAAACAAATACATTTAGACATTGAGAGGGGGAGGAGGAGACAATGACAGATGCATTAAATAATCAAAGACAGTGACGAGAAAATACAAATTTGGTTTCTTTTTCATATATTAACTAATTCTTAAAAACTTTTGGTGTCTATTTGATAATCACAATTTGCAGATTCAAAAAGAGTGGGCAAAAAGAATTTTGTAAAATGCGGTTAAGTTTTATAAAATGAACATATGACGCTACATTTAGATTAAATCATTTGCTTATAAAAATTGATATAATATTCAGCAAAAAAAAGCTAAGTTACTAAGAACTCACTTCTGTACTTATGTGCATCAGTAAGAATAAAATATCCATAAAAATGCATACACAGATAATATTGCCAACAATTTATTTGCAATTGTCACCAGAACAATTATTAAAACAAACATATTACATTTAAAACAAATGTTACCTATGTAGCACTGTTTAAAGAGGTGGGTATCCTAAACAGATTTTTAACATTTCTGAGAGTCAAGGACTTTTCCTGTTTGTTCAAAGAAAAATAGTGCAATTTGTTTCTTGCAGCTATGACTGTGCACAAAGTTTGGTAAAAAATAAATATTTGAAAATGTTATTGCAATTGAGCTTTGTACCTTTTTGTCTTCTGACACCTCTCAGGGACCAAAGAGGAGGGAGTTCAGCAAAAACTAATACCCCTCTTACATTTGGCTATCATAAGGGCAAGATAAAAAAAAAAATTGGTGAAATTCCACCCAATAATTTAGGAGGATATAGTATAAAATAGAGCTGGACAGATGGCAGGTATCACAATATCCCGAGTATTTTTTTTTAAAGCATTGGGATAAATAGAAAGGTTTCAGATGCATGAGCTCTTGGATCTATTTTACATCTAATTTGAGTTATTACCTTGATCAGAAGAAACGTTTTGAGGTAGATTGAAGATTTTATCAATAATAGAAGTCAGAGTTAAAGTTGGAAACAAATTTGTTTTTTTGGGCAGCGGTCATATCAGGTATCCTAAAAGGAAGTGTCCTTGGACCAGATTTATTCCTGGCTTCATCAGTGGTGACCTACCTGAAACTTTTGGACAGTGAGGTGAAGATATTTGCAGATGACACAAAACTATTCAAGTACAAAAGGACAGATTTTAATTGCCAAAGTTTACAAAAGGGCTTGGATAAATTATCAAAATGGTTGGGAGTATGGCAGTTGGATTCAGTGTCAGCACATGCAAGTCCATGCACATAGGAAAGACCAATAAGAAACATCAGTACTACATGAATAAGAGATAGCCAGAAGAAAGAAATAGATCAAGTGACAAGTGAAAAAGATTTGGAAGTAATGTTTTAAGATTTTTCCTCACTTACATTCATATAATGTCAGGTGTTAAGAAGGCACACCAGTAGTTGAAGAAAACATCGTATTGCATGGACCAAAAGATGTTTCTCTGCCTATATACAATTTTAGTAAGACCTCTGTTGTAATATGTAGCAGCATTATGGTATCTACATCACAAGAAAGATATCCTAGCAATAGAGAATATCCAGTGGAGAGCCATCTGTTTAATCTCGGGTTTGGCAGATTTGACAGAGATGGAAGACCCTTGGCATACAGTTCTTGATTTACTGTAGAGACTGGAGTGACATCATACAACTTTTCAAAATAATTAATGGATATGGTGAACATAGACTCCACAAGTTACTGTTATCAGCTGGATCAAGGACCAAAGGACTTACATGTAGGTTGAAACTAGAGAAACAGTACCTCTGTCACCCCCAATGCTTTACATCCAAAGTTGTGAAGCCCTGGAATGAATTGCCAGATGATATTGTCACAATAAGATTAAAATTAGATCTTCTAACTTGCTCCTTATACAGACAAGACCATATAAGGAGCAAGAGAGATCTGATTTTAATCAGATTGATGTTGTCAGTGCAGACTCTGTTAATAGTTTCAAGACAATGTTTAATGATATTCAGAAGTTGAAGCCCAATAAATTTGAAATCCAATAGATGCCCAATTTGTATAGACATTGGAATATAAATAAGGGTCTTTTACTATATAAATTTGAAAAATAAGAACAGTTTTGTTCTTCATGCATGTACCAGTAGTGTTGAACATATTTGGTATGATGTTTTAGGAGGACGAGTAGATGATTATGAAAATTTCAGTTCCTGGATGCAGTCCCTGCTGGAGGAAGGGCAGGGGTCAATGGTTATATTTTTCCAGGTACATTGCAATATGGAATCTTCCTTGTAACCAGAACTTCATTTACACTTATTGAGGGAGGGTGGTTATATTTGGTATGATGTTCATAATAATAATGAGGGTTTTTCTTAAGATTTCAGCAATAAGAATCCCAGTGAGAGTTCTAATGCTATTTATTTGGCACTTCTGAAAAAAATGAAAGTCCCTTGGTGCATATTGTCATGCATTACTGGGAGTCAGGGACTCTCTCTATGGGGTAAAAGAGACCATTTAATAATAATAATAATAATAATAATAATAATAATAATTCTTTATTTAATGAGGACAGCTCAATTGGAATACAAATGTATTTAGTCTGTTTTTTAATGAGCATGTGTAGCAATAGAAAGTTGCATGATGATGGGCAATGTCTTTTTTTGTTGTTTTTGGTTTTTGTTAGTTTTAATGGTACTTTTAACATATTATTGGTACTTAGTACATGGTACAGAACCTAATGTAGGTCATGTACTTGCCTTCTTTGGTATAAGAGTCATGTGGTTTTTGTCTATATAAGCCCCTGAGTAGTGCAGTTTGGATATATTCTGTTGTCGACAATGGCAGAGTGAAGATTCCAAGAAGAGCTGGAACTACTAGGGATCTGAAGGTTGACCTGAATAAGGTTTGCTATCAGTTTAGCAGTTATTTATAGAGAGCCTGAATAAAGCTGTCTGTGGTATCTGTACAAGGAAGTTGAGGCAGTTTGGTGTCGAGAATCGAACATGTTTTAGTCATGCGCAGAGACCATGGATGTGCCAGGTTCCCAGAGTACGGTACTTTCTTGGCAGCTGTACCATCGCATACATTTAATTTAGGCAGATAAATATATTTGTTGTAATCATTGTGTAATCATTTGGGTGCAGGTTGCATCAGAGAAAATTCTTGTTCATCCAACAGATAGTTGGACATGATCATTATCTTTATATATTTGGTTGCCTGCAATATTATACCCAATCCCAAGAAATAACTTGGGTAACACCAAGGACACATTGAGGCAGTCGATGGGTAATGTCATTATTAGGACTCATGCATTAAATTGAAAAACATCAACCGTATTAAACACATTCAATAGATACATAGTGATATATATGTACATACACAAAGATGAAGCAACTAACAATAATGCAGGAAGTATAACAAAATACCATTAGTGCAGTAAATCATTCACAGTCATGCTTCAAACTCTTAAGATAACATTTTTCTTTAAAAGTGTTAATAGATGTTTTTGTTTTGACTTGTGCAGGCAAAGAATTCCATATAATTGCTCCAAAACATTTAAAACTACACCTAAGCTATGGAGTATTGGGTTTTTGGAAGTTTCAGATTACCTTCTGATGTCAATCATGAAGTATTGGGCCCATAATTTTGGTAAAATAATTCATTCATATATTCTGGTATATTACAGTTGATACCATCTATACTCACTTATAAGTTGAGTCCAACTGCAAACATTACAGACCCAGCTCTGCCGTCACACAATAATGCGCTGGCAGATTTGGGTCTATACAGTTTGTTAGGAGTAATCAGTAGAACAAACAACATAGACCCTGATCTGCTTGTGCATTATGTTATGGCAGATCAGGGTCTATGTTGTTTGCAGTTGGACTCTACGTATAAACAAGTACATATGATACTTTTTGGAAAATGTATTCTCTCACTTATTTTTAAGCCATTTTAATTCATGGAATAGAGAGCTTCAAATGATGTGTCTAAAGGAGCCTCAAAAATCAGGTCAGCAGCTTTGCTTCTGTATCTTGTTTATTCTCACCAACTGGCTCTTAATGCAGTTTTCACATATTGTCCAGCAATAGTTAATGACAAGCAAAATGTAGGCATTATAGTAAATTATTATAGTTTGTTTCCTGATTTTACTTTGAAAAGTTATATTGCTTGTAAGGGATTTACATACATAGTCAGCATGTTTATCATACTTTAAACCTTTTTCAACTATCTCTCCTAAAACATAAAACTTTTCATCTTTAACATTTTCAATCACTTGACCATTTATTGTTAAATTGAGAAGTTTCCAAAGTGGAATGCTTCCTATATGAGGCTGTTACCATACATTGTGTTTGTTATTATTGATAATTAGTTTTGTTGTTGTTTTGACCACATGTCATTTCAACTCTCCCTTGTTATAATACCCTTCATTATAATGCAATTCCAGATATAACAAGGTATTTATATGGACTCTGTGATAACATTTAAACCATTGTACTTAAATTGGTCTATGAAATTTAGAAGTTGGAAAAAAAACAAAAACAACATGAAGACAAATTAAACGCACAAATACTATGAAGTAAAAAAATAAATTGAATTTACATCAACTAAAATTATTACTAAACCTTTTGACTGGTGGTTTGCTTATTACATCCCACCCACAACCACCATCACACCACACAAATACAAACAGGTATAAAATTTTGTATCATTCTTGTTCTCACTATACTGCAGTTCAGTACATAACATGGTTAGTGCACGTTCTTCTGATCGGACATAAACATAAGTGATCAAAAAATGTCATAATGGATGTCTGAAAGGACAACTCTGCAACTACAACTACTAATGTAAGAATCATGAATATTTGAAAATTTGAAATATTTGAAGACTCAAATATGAACATGGACAACCATATCTTTGTGTTGTAAATATTGATGGATCGTTGAAAGTGAAAACTTTGATGACCTAAATGTGAACTTTGACAATTTGATATTATGTTGTGAATATTGAACTTTGACAATTCTATATTATTTTGTGAATAATGATAGATTGTGACATTTGTTTGAACTATTGAGCAAATATATAAACTAAATTTTGCCTACATTGTGCACAAGGAAGAAACTCAGGAAAATGCCCGGCTACAGCAGTTTTTCGAAACAACAACTGCATACACGCAGCAAGGTGTGAAGCTCGTGGCGGCCAGGAGGCCTGGAGTACAAGGGTTTGACATATCTCACTATACACAAGAAGAGAGACCAACATGCTCAGAACTACTCACAGCTTTATACATAGGAGGAATAAAGACGGAAGAGATACAAGCACTTACATGGAAATGGGAAAGGGACTTTCATTCTATACCCGAAAGGAGATAAACAACTATGGAATGAAAGTACCCTGCAAATTGGAGCAAAATTCTCAAACTTTGTTGAAGTACCACCTATTGAAAGGACAATCACCATCAAGAAAGTGGACGTTTTTATATCAGGACTGCCGATTGAAATTCCGATTGAAGCAACAGTGGAAAGACTCCAACAGAAATACAACATTCAGATAAATAACTTTAAAATGCCAACTTACAGACTTTTCCCTGTTGTCCAGACAGAATCACAAATTGTCATAGTAGAATAGGGAAACGAAAGCGAAATTCCACCATTCTTCTATATCCACGGTTTCCTAGTGAAATCGTGGTATAGAGGGTGCATTTATCACAGAAAGTGCAATAAATGCAGGGAAAAAGGCCAGGACCAAAGAAAATGCACTGCGCAGGAAAAAGATTCAATGCCTTCAACTCCGGAACAACCACTAGAAGACACACATATCTCACAAAACGAAGAAAGTATGCCTCGAGTATCTCAACAAATGCATAAGAGTGACTTAACCATATTCCCAAAAGCGATCAACTCCCAGAGAGAACAACAACAACAATCGAACAAAGCAGAAGAAAATCAAGAAAAGACAGATATACCGAGTCAAGATACATGTACACCGCCAGAATTAACCATATTCCCGAAAGCGATCAACCCCCAGATAGAACAACAACAACAATCGAACAAAGCAGAAGCAAATCAAGAAAAGACAGATATACCGAGTCAAGATACATGTAGACCACCAGCGGCACCCCAACTGAAACCCACAAAGGGATCAAGCCAGGGATCAAGCGAAAGAAGAAAGAAGAGACAACAACAGAGACAACAACAGAAAACAGCAGAAGAAAATCAAGAAATGACAGATTTACCAAGACAAGATACATGTATACCGCTAGCGGCACCCCAACAGAAACCCACAAAGGGATCAAGCCAGGAACAAAAGAGACAACAACAGCAAACAGCAGAATTCCCACAAAGGGATCAAGAGAGAGACAGGAAAAATAAATCAAAGAAAAAAGGACAGGAGAACAAGGAAAACAAAGAAAAAGATTACTACCGTTTGGTTTACAACTCTGAATCCACAGAAGATGAGAGCCAATCAATGAACCAATTAAGCCAAGGAAAGAGGAAAACCATCTCTCCCTTGCAGTCAGCGAAACAGAGAAAGAAATAATGTATACAATTAAGACAATCTAACACTTTATACAAAATAATATAAAAAAAAAAAAAAAAAGAAACAAAAAAAACAAAAAAGAAACATAATTTTTACATATAAATAAATATATATATATAGATATCTATATGAACTAATTCTAACAAATTTAACATTTATCTCAAACCTATAACATTTAAATAATGTAAAGACTTAATGCCAATAATATAATGATAAGATAATAAGAACTTAAATATAACACCTTAACAACGTAATCTATTAATAATAATAACATATAATGATCAGATAACACATAACTTAAACTTACAATGTAACATCTTAATAACATAAACTAACAAAGAGAGAGAGAAGAAAATAACTGGTGAAAGGTAAGTTAACAAACATGCACACACCAATTTAAATAAAATCCTGAATACAACTGAGAAATTTGACGAACCAGCCCAAATAGATAAATAAACCATCATACATAAACACTATAAAGGACAAATGAAAATTTAAAAAACTAAAACAGGACCTCACGGGCGGAGGTCACTTTGGATTTACAACTGATCCAGGGTGGAAGGGAAAGGAAACCAGTCCTACGGGAAATACCCGAAGGGAGGGAAGTATGGAACCAGAAATCCTGAGTTTAGAAAACTTGAACTCTAGAATACATATATCTAGAAGAACTGCAACCAAAATTAATTATATAAATAAATACTAAAACCTTCGGGTATTTTGAAATTTATGCGGGGACATCTCCACAGTTCTAACCAGCTATATATGCTGGGACGGGCTAAGAGACGACCACAGATATAACATGGTCGGCAGTTGAGGATCCCAATTACCATGTTCTTATTATACATTTTACTTTCGTTTTGTCTTTTTCCCTCCCCCATTGACATACATACAGTCATTGAAATTCTGGTCATTCTTGCTATTCTGCAGTTGTAACTTTGTAGGTACATAGTGTGGTCAGCATGTATGGACCTCAGTTACTGTGTTATGATGAGGGAGAGCTGTATTTCTTATATCAGAGTCAAGCAGTGTCTCTACAGTATTTACTTTGCCACTTTAAGTTGATACTGATGCATCATCTACAAATAATTTTGTATTTGTGTTGTCTTTGCATAAAGGATGTTCACATATGAATATAACAAAGAGCAATGGGCCTAATATAGAGTCCATAGGAACACCATTTGTAATATAAAGTGTTTCAGGAGGATGAGTAGATGACAATATAAGTTGAAAATCCTGTATGCAGACAGGGGGGCGGGGTTTAAAGTATAATAAATGTTAGGAAATTTTTGATGGCTTCGATCTTTATTTTTGTATTTCAATCCAATTTACTTCGAAGTTTCAGGAATATTCGTATGGGTCTTCAGGGGCTGATATTGGGCTCCAATCCCAATTTAGAGATATTAGTTCAGGTTTTCAGGGGCTGATAATAGGTTCCTATCCCAAAGAGAAAGTTTTGAAATTTACTACTGAAAATTTTAGAACCAATTCCAACATTTCCCAAAATCCCTCCATTTCATCTTATCAATGTCTTGAGTGGGTTCAGTAATAAGAAAGTCTTTTTATCATATTTTACAGAATATTGTCCAATACATGTATTTACTTCGCACACTTACATAGTGCAAACAAGTCACAATTCAACCTTTGATGGTTGGATAGTAGCCATGTTGGCAGCAGCTTCTTGCTCTCATTGTGTTGTCAGTAACATAGTTGTGTTTTTTTGTTCATGTCATTTATCTTTCAGCTATAATCCTCAATATTGGACTGATCATTGCTGCATAAATTTTGAATCTTTGAATCAATAAAATTAGGGGTTACTGTAGATTGGATCAAACAAGGTGATCAATTGATCAAACTTTGCTGTACATCAGGGAATTCAAACTTCCATTAATCATATGGTAGTATCATTCAGTTTTGGCTATAATCTAATAGTGTGCAGTGTAGATTAAACATGACTGGAACAAATAGCTGTGCTGTTCAGAGACCATCCTAGTCTCCCACAATGGGGAGAAGTCATTTCTTTCTCTGGTAGAACAGGGAGAAGTGAAGGACTGTTATTGAGACTTGAACATTTGTTATAATACTTAAGTGACATATTGTTGTTTTTAATAATAATAATAATAATAATAATAGCAGCAATAGTAGTAAAAATTGTTGTAGCTGCTGCTGCTGCTGTGGTGCATAATTATTTCTGTATGTTTATTTACTACACAAGATAGAGAACAGTTTCTTTCTTAATCATGTAATGTTGGTTAATACAAATACATTTTGTTACTGGATATTATTTTATCCTAGTCTTCTTTGAAGTATATAACTTAACACTTGCAACTGAGCTATTTTTAGCATAGCAGGAAGTGACATTTGGTGCTACCTCTGAGATTACCCTTCTGCAATGTAAGCAATCTATCATGGCAGGAGTAGCAGTCAGTCTCTTTTAGAGCTGGGTATCACCTACCATAATGTATCACAATTCACAATAACTGTCTTCTGTATGATATATATCATGATAATATTGCATCACATACATAAATACACTGAAAATATACAAATGGGTCCATATTTACAAAATATTGCTTGTATCATTGCAGAAATCTATTGAAGGATTAAGGTTGAATTACTGAAACGAACCAAAACAGTTTTTTTCTTTTGTTTTGTCTTTCTTTTATATGTTCACTGAACATTATTCGGATACACAACAATGATTTTAAAACACTTTTAGGGGAGATAGATTCATAATAAATCTGTTGGGTATACATACAAATGTAAACAATGTTGGCAGAAAAATATTTACTTGAATGAATCAAAATATACACAACAGGATTAACTGGAGGGAGAAAAAAACCTCAGTCATCCAGATTATTACCAACTGCTGGCTCGTGATAGTCTCAAATTCATGAAATTGGAATTTAAGTAGATTGTGTATTACAGTTACATATTGTACATGTAGGTGCTGCATAAGGAGAAATAGTTTTATACATTTTTTTTTTAGCAACCTTGTTGTTTACTTCGTTTGAAGGAATAGAAAGACAAGAAAATTTTAAGTTTTGGACAGTTTACATAATTTTGTTTATGTTTCATTATACAATCATTCCATATCAATAATTTGAGTCTGTATCATGAATCACTATTGCCAGAAAAAATAGTGATTTATTGATGCATCGATGATATTGAACCATGTATAATCTCTTTGATGTTGATTTACAAACAATAAACTTTCTATTGATGTTTTTAATTTCTGAATGTGCTTTTCATTTAAAGTGTTCTTTGAATATTGAATGCTAAAATCATTAGCTTTGTGTTTTATCATTTTGGAGAAGAACTGCTTGATTAATTGTAGTTTCACCAAGGCTCTGAGCCTAGGATTTACCAGGAGTAGGATCCTCTTTATTGACGTTTAAGACCCAGATTAAATAATTACTGGTCGCCAGGTGTGATAAGCACACTGTTTGACTGGACCTTTGCTCCAATTACTGACATATTCAAGTTGCAAAAACTACGCTGGCTTTCTGAACTTGTACAATTGAGCACATTCTCAAATAGATTGACCCCCTTAGCCAGCAAACATGAATATTGCTTTCTTGCTAACTCAGAGTGAAGTTTTGCACCAAAAAGTACTAGTTTCACCCAAGGATAGTCTTTGCTATTTCGTAGATTAAGAAATGTATACTTACTAATTTATATCATGGTCAGGTATTTGTTACTCCTACAATGTTAAACGTTGACTCAGATAGTTATAATCATCACTGTCTGTGTTGATGTCTTACATTGTAGTATTAAGTATTTCCATGAATTCAGTCTCCTGGCTAAATTATAAAATTTGTATAGGTTTGAAAATTTTGTGTTTTACACTGTTCATTCACTGCTCTCTTTTAAGTTTTGAATACCAATAGTATGATACACATGTTAAAAACAGGCTTAGGAAAACATTAAAAGAAGCCATGTCATAACAGTTCTGCCATGCCCATATATTTCCCCACGTGACATGGGAAAGGACAGATTTGTCATTTCTGGACAGAGTATGTTTTTTTGAATTACTGGTAGTATATTTTTTACATGTACAAATATTTTGTTCAATCAAGTCCTGCTACATGTTTACTTTTAGCACGTTAACAGACTTTTTAGTACATGTATGAGAAAATATACTTTAATGCTTATAAGACTGATATAAATGATCCTTTGTATGCCATTACAGTATTTCTCCCCTTATAAGACCAGGGTACCAGCCTAATAAATTTGTCAAATAGTAGGGGGTGCTGGGCTTATTATAAAAGATTACCTTAGTAAATATTTGACAAATTTTAAAAAAAATTGGTGTGGGCTTATCATCAAAGATGGTGTTATAATTTGATAAATACGGCAAAATACATGCATGGGACACAATTAGGTACTAATTAGTGTCTTAAATTTCAATGGCATTTTAATACATAAGGGATTCCTGAATGTACATACATGTATATTGAACATGTTTCAGGATTTGGTAAACTGTAGAATCCAATGATAGCCCGATAAGCTACAAGAGAAAGAACCTGATAGCCCAAATTGAATTCTGTTGCCTAGAGAAGGCACTTTAATATGGAACTTGTAGTTTTTAAGACTTCTCTGTCTGTTTTCATGGGTCATTGATAAATATTCCCCTTGATGAATATTTGTATACTTTAGTATGTTTTGAAGAAAAATGTAGAAAAGAAGTCATCTTGCCAGTAATTTAAGTTGCTGTGTAACCAGCTTTAGTGCAGGAACCATTCATTATATCATGATGAATTATCTGTGAACACTCCTGGAATCTTCTATATAGACATCAATGTGAATTTTAGGAGATCCATCTCTTAACTCCATTTGTATACTCCCTCCAAAAGGCAGAGTGTAATATTGTTATGATGTCTTTCTGTCTGTTACCTTTTTCTATACATTTTGGGGTCCAAAGGTCAAAGGTCAAGCTCATGACATGTCTGATACGAAAATATTGGTTTCTGCACATTAAGTTTAGTTCAAGACCACTTATTTTGATGAAAGGTCCAGGTCATTAAAACCAGTTTAGGGTCAGTAATCTCCAGGGTCAACAATAGCTTACTTATGCCTACATAGAGGGCCATTAAACTTAGGATAGGCATATAATGTACCATTCACTGCAACCTTGTTGACAGTTATTAGTCTTGTCAAATAATATGAAATCTTCAAATTTAAAGTTGTATGTTAGAGCCTCATCATAGTTTGGGAATATTTCAAGATATTCTAATGCTGTTTGCTGTGCCAGTTGTTCTAATAGAGACACAAATATGCATGGTAAGGTTTTTATCTCTGCCACAGCATTTAGGACAGATCAAGTTACACTATGTTTTTTTCACCTTTTGCTTCTATACAAAACTCTTTGTAAGTCTGTCACTCTGGCTATTTTATTTGTTGTTTATTACCTACAATGATTAGTTCAGACCATTTCCATTAACTCTGGACAAATCTCTGAACAGTCTGAACTTAATGATCCAACCTACATTTATCAGTGTTGCACATAGGATACCAAGAGCAGGAAACACTGTATCCCCCCCCCCCCCCTCCATCCTTTAAATTTTGGGGACACACACCATTTTAAAAGGGACACAGGAAAATAGTAGTACATAATGCACTAGTAGTGCTAACAAATTGGATAATCTTATTTGCTTTGACACTTTTGCCACCTGAACTTTGTTGTCTGCATTGTTATATCATATCTATCTTGGACATTTACATTATTGCAATAAACATTTTATCATGTGTTCAAGTAACTCATGAAAACATTAACCTGTTTGAATATCTGGTTTACCTGAAAAATTAGCTGCACCATGGAATTTTCCATTCCGGATCTTGCTCTCATTTAATTTTAGTGTTCACTCATTATCTGTTTGCATTTATTATAATAAATGCCCATGTTTTCTGATTTACTTTTCTTTGCAAATTAATAAATCATTCATTAAATGACAAATTGAGTATTTGCATAAATGTAACCTCTTTTGTCATACATCTTACAGTTTTTATCACCTTTAGTGACTTTGGTCATTGCAAGCGCTGACATAGACGTGGATGGAGATCCACTAAAGAAAAGTTGTAAGCATTTTTTTTCTTCAATTTTTTCCTGACAAAAAAGCACGCCTATGTGGGAGCAAAGGGTTAAGATTCGGGGGAATTCGGACAAAAACTTGTTGGAAACTCACAGGCCCATGTTCAGTGTGCAACACTGTTCAAAATAAATTCTTTATTTTGACACATTTTATCACAAATGGTTAAAGTGTTATATATGTTAGTCTAACTGTAGTATCAATCTATTAATTTTTATTGAAACAGTTTGACACACTACAGTCAAATTAGATGCAAAACACAAAAAAAAAAAGAATAAAACTGTAAAAACTGAAAACTTCATCATCTGTCATACTGTAAAATCCGGGCATTCTTAGGGTACTCTTCAACTAATATCAAGGTCAACTTGGATGAAGTTTACAGATGTAATTCTCTGTCATATCCTACATTTTTGAGGTGGTTTCATTGTTTTAAAGATGGCCAGAAATCCATGGAAGATGATCTACTTTCTGGAAGACTGTTGTCTGCGATTAGTTAGTGGGAAGTGGCTGCTGTGAAGGGGTCAATTGAGGAAGATGCTTGATATACAGTGGAAGATATTTCTATTATCATGGGCATTAATTCATCAGCTGTTTTTAATATATTGAAGAATCATTTGAAGCTCAAAAAGGTTTATGCAAGATGGGTCCCGCATTTGCTGATGGCAGATAAGAGACACACTTGGGTTGAGATCGTCAAACAGCTACTTGCCAAATATGAAAAGCGTGACCAGAGACGTTTGAATGAGATTTGTTGACGGCAGATAAGAAACAGACTCAGGGTAGAGATCGTCAAACAGCTACTTACTAAATATGAAAAGTGTGACCAGAGACGTCTGAATGAGATTGTGACAGGTGATGAAACATGATTTACTTTCTTGAACCAGACTCAATATATACCTCCAAGTGTTGCCAAAAGTTGTGGAACACTGCTTAACCACCCGTGTGCACCAGTACCAGAGGTATTCATATACTTCATGACAACCAGGGCCGTCGTAAAGGGCGGGTGATATGGGCGACTGCCCCGGGCGCCAAGCCTTAAGGGGCACCATTTCGCAGTTTGCGGTATTTTGTTCCGAGGGCAGGGGGGCACTGAAGATGCCGCTCGTCCGGGGTGCCACTTTGTCCAGTGCAAAGTTGCGATGGCCCTGATGACAACACACCAGCACATCATGACAGACTACTTGAAGGAGTACAGCATCCAAACTTTGACACATCCTACACATAGCCGTGATTTAGCTCCAAGTGATTTTTGGCTGAATCCCATTATTAAAGATTCACTGAGGGGCAGATGATTTGAAAGCCATTATGTGGTTTGAAGTGCTGTTTTGCAGTGTACTGGTATGTACAATATACCAAAAAGTAAATACAAAATGGCATTTAATAATTGGATAATCAGACGGAGAAAGTGTAGAGGTGCATGGGGAGAACTTTGAGGAGATGCACTGACGTACTGTTCACTAATAAAGAACTTTGTTGTACAGTGCTTAATATTCATAACTTTTTAAATAATCCTTGTACTCAGCAAACAACACTGGATTTTAGCTCTTAACTAATTGTGATTATTTTGTACAATTACTCATGTATGAAAAGCTACATGCTTTAAAAATGTTATAACTTTTTGTTAACTAGCTCAGCATTAACTTGCAGAATTGAAATCGGTGCACATTATATGTAAGAGAAAAAAAAAACTTGATGCTTTTTCTTTGTATCTTTGGCAATACTGTTGTATTTATTTCAAAACTTATATCACATTAAGTTTCTTATAATGAAGTTGAAAGTTACAAATTGTAATAAGCTTGAAATAAAGAACTCTTTGGTATCAATTAATGTTATGCACCAGCAAATGTTTCTTTTCAATTTTTACCTCTGAACTTTGGAACAAAAAAAATAGAGCTCTTGGTAGTTAGAGTCACTGCTTCCAGGACCTTAAGTTCCTTGATGACTGTTTTAAAATTGGTTTGAAGTTTACAGATTTCTGCATGTTGGGCTTTTAGGGTTTGCTCATTATCTCTGTGCTTTCAGAGAAGGACTGGGATATTGCTATATACAGTCCATCCATTCGTACATAGATGTATGATGTCCTTGAACTTCTCCTACACCATATGAGCTAGACACATAAAACCTGGGTTAATGATAGTCACATGGGTGTAGATAATATGCTAACACTTACAGAATTTGGTTTCAGCCCTGATAAATTTCAAATAATTCCATAATTGTTTGACTCAAATGTCTGAGAATAGGCTTGTGTGACCAATGGCCCAAGTGTCAACACATGCCAGATTGAGACCTCTGGGTCATGCCCCAGGATCTTTCCCTATCCTTCTGGGACTTTGCCCCTGGGTCATAACATGAAACCTAGTGCGATCCCCACCTTTTAACCAGATATACACTTTCTAGGCATGTAACGACAGATTTAGACATGCAATTGATATTGACCCCAGGGTTTGCCCCTACCCCAGGGACTTAGCTTCAGGGTCATAACTTGGAAACTACTGAGATCCTAATTCCCACTTATCCCTACCCTGTAACCATATATACATGTACTGGGCATGAAAGACAAATTTATATATGCAACTGACATTGGCCCTGGAGTCCATCCTTACCCCTCAAGGGACAAAGCCCCTTGGTTATAGCTTGAAAACTATTTAGATCCCTACCATATAGCCATGTACATAATTATTGGGCAGGAAAAGACAAATGCATACACTATACTGACATATAACCTTGGGGCAGTTCATACCCAAGAGGCTCAGTCTTTAGAGGCGAGGTCAAAACAGTAAAGCATGCGGATACATGTTTTACAATTATTCGAGTTTGTTTTGTTTTAGAAATATTCCCCTGGACTTACATTGTCAAAATCCTACAGTGAGTTCTGCATAATTATTATCTCAAATGTTTGTTGATAAACACTGTAAATTATAGAAATCCTAAAAGTTCTTAGGGTGTATTCAAGAATTGAAATTTAGGGGGGAATTCCCTCCCCCATTTGGAAAAATGGGGGGAATTTCTCTAAATATAGGAGGGATTTAATAAAGAAATAAAGGTAGGGCTTGCAAGAATATTAAGTGGTTTTTTTTTGCTATCGTAGAATAGGCCCTGATTTTTTAAATATTTTCCAAGTACCTAACATGCCCAGTTTCACATTAATTAAAGATTTGAAGTTACCATAATTTCCTGTTATACCACACATCATGTGGGTCAGCAGTGCTAATTTTTCACTATCATTCATTACCTGTCCAAGTTAACCAAATACCCACACTTGACCCATGTCAAAGTATTTGATTGTACTGAATGAGCCTTGAATTACCTAAGAATTGTGTTCAAATCATTGATACTATGGGTGTGTGACTAATGACTTTATGAATGATGGTGATCACTGTTGGTCACATCACCATCTTCTTAGGACTGTAATTATTCTTAAAATTGAATATATCCACAGAGCTACAATGTACATGAAAAAAATACATCTTTTCAATAATCTTCTTTGATTACATAAAAATGGACATATATATACAAAACATTTAAATGATTTCATGCAATGATGTGGACATATTTTAAAGCAATTAAAATATTTTTGTTAACAAAAGAATGTATTGATTATGTTTGGTAGTCTTCAATATCATTTTAAATCTGCCTATAGAGGTTGACAAACTTTCATTAAAGTTGTCATTTTCTGGGCTACTTGTTCCTTAAATGTATACATATGGTAAATGTTTATCTATGAATTTTGCCCAGCTTGTCATTGACCTATCAAATATTGACAACTGTAGCATCATCCTTGTAATAATTGATCCAAGTGAATTTGTTTAGACATTGAGAGAGATTGAAGGGGAAGGAGAGATGCAATAAATAATCAAAGCCAAAATATTAGAAAATACAAAGGCTCTGGTATCTTTTCTTACAATAACTTTTTTTTAAAACTTTAGTGACTATTTGAAAATCACTGTCTATAAATTTGAAAAGAGTGAAGAAATTTTTTTTTTAATATGCTGTCTAGTTTTATAACAGGAATACATGTGACATGGCATTTATATTGAATCGGCCACTGAAAAGATTGAATGTGTATTATAATCAGCTAAAAATAGATAATTATTAAGAAAGCTTCCACACTTACATCCACCAATAAAAAGAAAATATGTGTAAAAATCTCTGTTTATAGCTTAATCTCATTTGATCTTTTGTCTGAGTCCTCCTAGACTGAACTCTAACACCTGGACATTTCTTTCTTTATAACATGTCATTGTTGCACCTTGGTTCAGCAGCCAGGGGGACATTTTATGTACCACTTTCCCCCAATAATGATCATGATATGGGGATTTGTTAAATTTAGGGGGACACTGGCAGTTTTGGGTGGATAAATGTCCTTTGGGCTCACTCAAGGTGCAATACTACATCATGAACAGATTCATCCTGCTCTAACTTCTCTATTTATTTCCCAATTTTGACTGAATTTTTGTTAGTGACTCAGCAATGTTGTTAAATTATGTATGCATATTTGGACAACAAAATCTTTAATTTCACTCATGTTGATATGCGAATGAATTAGAGTGAATTGAATAGATCAGTTGCAAATGTGCTACAAAAACAGCCATTTTTTAAAGAGACCACAGAATTTGATACATGGATTATGTTTGATAATTTAGATGCTCAAAAAAAGCTGTATTAAAGGGCCACTTGTTTTTGCAGGAAATTGGGGGTGGGCAAGGGGAGGGTTAAATACTCTAGAAATAAGCCATGAAATATTGTTTTAATACAGTATTCCCTCATTATAATGCTCTCCTTGGGATCCATAGAGTAGACTACCTTATAGTGAGATCACCTTATAATGAAGTGCATGATATATATATATATATATATAATTTTACTACCACTTAATGGAATGGGATCCATGACTATACTTGCCTTTTAACAAGAACCATATTATGATGAAGGGCCTTAGAGTGAAGTAGTGCTGTACAACATAAGAAGTTTACTGTAAGGAGTTTACCTTACAAGGGTAACATTTATAGTATTGAGTGAGAATCAGATCAGATTGTATGTCACAGGTAAGTGTTAGTACAGGTAAATACAACACTATGCATGCTTCTCATTCATTTATACAAACCCATAAATACAGTGTATATACATCACCACTTGGAGCAAATATTCCAGTTGTTTTTTACACAGGAAGAGAAATTCTGCACTGCATAGAGATGCATGAAACCAGATATGACTTAATGGTCCATTTTTATTGTTAATGATTTTATTCTTATTTCAGCAAATCACAGTTTTCTATATTTTAGGAAGAAGAAATCACATGTGTGACACATTATATTATATTAGGATGTAGAGAAGGACAAGATTTCTTATCAGCAAAGAAAAAAAACAGAAGTGTGAACTGAGAAGACTCCAAATACATGAGAGATCTATGTTATACAAGTATGTAAGCAAGTATATCTATTTCTTATCTTACTGTTTTATCAGATTATTAATTTGTAAGCTGTTTTTAATTACTATTACAGTACAGCTGCTTTCTTAGGCAGAATCAGCTTCAAGTTAGATATAAAAAGAATAAAAATAATAACATAGGAATGCAGCCATATTATTTCAGTACCGGTTTGGTTTATATGTGTATCATTTATTATGGGAGGTCATTTTTTGTTTCATTGAAAATCAGGGTTTATGCTCTTCACAATTTGATACATGTTATATGTAGGTAAATAAAAAAAATTCTTCCAAGAACAGGGTAAGCAATCAGTGTAGTGACCCTACATGTAGTATTGCATGGCTCTTACTGTATGTACTCATGTATAAGTCGGAACCAATTGCAAAGAACATAGACCCAGATCTGCCATTGCATAATATACTGGCAGATCAAGGTTTATGTTGTTTGTTTCCAATGATTAGTCCTAACAGACTGCATAGATCCAGATCTGCTGCTGCATAATGTGCCAGCAGATCTGGGTCAATGCTGTTTGCAGTTGGATCTGATTTATATGCGAGTATATATGGTAATTGGCATCAGTTGCTTAGTTGGTTAAATATTGGAAACTGTTACTGTGACTGATCTCTCATCAGAGGATATTTTTTAAATGAAAAGTTTTCACTGTAAGTAGACCATTTTTACATGTGATAATTTTCATTATAGTTTTCTTTGTTATTGCCTATGGTGGAGGACTGACCTATATGCCTTTTTTTTCTCCATGGAATGTCCATTCAGCATTGAGTCACCTACTTACATGCAAAATTGTTTACATGGTTTAACAATTTGGCAACAACATGCAAAAGTTTAGTCTTATGGAATGGAACAATATATTTGGAAAAAATGCAGTATCGCAAAATAAAAACACAGAAATTCATTGATAGAAGGAAGTTCCTGAAAAATTTGACCGGGCAAGAATCATCCCATTATTTTGTTTATCACAAGTGACAGTTTTAATATCATTCATATGAAATGGTGGATCTTTGAATTTGATCTTATCAGTTTAAAGATAGGTAAATTGCTGTGATAGATCTATGTAGGACATAAAAATTAAAATGATTTTTAAACTTTTTTACTTTTCTCAGCTTGCTTCCAAAATGGCAGAGAAAAAGCACACAGGGGACAACAGTTCCCTAGCCCAAGTAAAATTCTTTTTGGGCTAGCAAAATTTCATATTAAGTAGCCCAATTTTTACATAGAAGAAAAAACAAAAATTCAAATTTTGAGACCATTTTTACCACATTACCCTTGCTCAGCTGGTAGGTAAAAGTTGGAA
Source organism: Margaritifera margaritifera (assembly GCA_029931535.1). Lineage (NCBI taxonomy): Eukaryota > Metazoa > Mollusca > Bivalvia > Unionida > Margaritiferidae > Margaritifera > Margaritifera margaritifera. The sequence goes on along the minus strand of JAQPZY010001623.1, from coordinate 1,952,445 downwards.
TTGTTGCTTCCCTGATCAGGCAGATAACACCTTGTTAAAAATATTCTTACAGTAGATGTGATAAATGTATTTAACTTTCTTTTGCTCCGGTTTAATTCACTCACAGTGTACTCGGTATCATCTACATATGGGATTATATTATACTCAATTTAATTGCAGAAAATCAGGCAGATAAATCATAATTTTCAAACCACTGTGACATATTGATGTTACAGGGAATGTGTAAAATCAGGGATTATGCAGAATCCTTAAAAGTTTAGAGAATCTACAAGACTCTTCTTAATTGTTTGGAAAATCTGCAAATTACCTTAAATCAGTAAATCTGTAAATTCCCTCAATACTTAGAAGATTTGTTTTGAAAATTCCCAAAACTGATTAGTGAATACCGTCTATACTCACTTATAAGTCAAGTCCAACTGCAAACTGCATAGACCCAGATCTGCTTTAGCATAATGCGCCATCAGATCTGGGTCTATGCAGTTTGTTAGGAGTAATCAGTACAACAAACAAAACAGAACCTGATCTGCTGGTGCATTCTGCAATGGCAGATCAGGGTCTATGTTGTTTGAAGTTGGACTTGACTTATAAGTGAGTATAGATAGTATGTGAAATGTACATATGCAGAAGTATTCACTACATGTATTATTATTGGAGTTTAACACTGAAGATGATATCAATCCTAATGTTTTGAATAGATTATCTATTGTCATCCCTTGTCATGGTGCACTATAACAAAATTAATATATCTAATAAATCAATTTTATTATGGCACACCATGACAGGGGATGACAATTCATATGCCAAACTAGCCTGGACAATACAAAATCATCATTTGAATGTTACACTTTCATGGTAACTAGCTTGTTTTTGTATAGAAATAGAACAAAAATTCAAATTTTGAGGCAGCTTCCATGCATCCTCCATGCAGGGCTATTGGGTCAATATTGGAATTGTTACCCATCATGATCCTTAGACCATTTGCATTATTGTTGCACCTAGGATTCCACAGGCAGTGGACATTGTATTCCCCAGTCCTCCAAATTTTGGGGATTCACAGAATTTCAAAGGGATGAGGAACAATACTGGATAGTACTTATAACTTTGTTGTCTGCACTGCACTATCATCTTTTCCTAGGACACATATTATTGTTATAAATGTTGTATCAAGTGCTCATGTAACCTGTAAAAACATTTACATGTTTGAATATCTGGTTCACATGAAAAGAGCTGTACTGCAGAATTTTTGGTTCCAGATCTTGTTCTCATTTAACTATAGTGTTCAGTCATTATTTACCAGTGTTTATTATAATAATTGACATTTTTTGGGGGGTGTTTTTTCTTCTTCTTTTCAGACTAATAGTTCTTGATTAAATACTAATTTTGTATTTTTGCAAATTTTTTACACCAACAAATTAGCCACTGTTGTCATTAATTCAATCTTGAAAATACATTACACTAGTGTCTGTCAGTGACTTTATATTGCATCTTGACAGACTGCTTCAAATCTTAAATGTTTTGATTGCCGAAAATGATGTTTTAACATGGAAATTGAATGCCACCTTAAAGTTTTTATCATCTTTATCTACTTTAGCCATTGCTAGAGCCAACTTAGACATGGACAGACATGCACTAAAGAAAAATAGTAGGCAGCTTTTTAAATTTGTTTCTGATGAAAAAGCATGCTCAAGGGGCACACAGGAGTCAAGATTTGCGGCCCATTTGAAAACAAATTGCATGAAACCGATGATCCCACACTCAGTGTACAGCACTGATTTGTTATTATTATACATGCACTATAGTCCCAACATGTGGCAATAAGTGCCAAAAGAGTTTCAAAGCAAAAGTGCAGTTTTCGTTCTCAAATAATTCCAATTTTTAGGATTTACTGTATTGTGCTATGTGATTGACAATAAATGGTCACATGATACTCATCTGGTATATTCTTGGGACTACTTTCACTTCCTAATCAATTTCCAGTTTGCTTTCAGTCAAGCTTTGTCTGTATCAACAAAATAACATCCACCCCTTCCTTCCATGAATTAAGATCAGAGTTTGCCACCCCAGATAAAATCTCCAATTAGAAGTTCAAACACTGTTATCACACAGTCCATCATGTACTCCAAACTTACATATGTAGTCAACAAAGCATATGGAAGACTTTATGAGCAACACTACCTTCATAAGTTACTGCAATTTTGCTTCAACATCATGTTTCCATCAGCTGTTATTCAAGGTCATTATCATATGACATGAAAGCAGTGGACCTCTCTAATAACGGAGAAGTTTTTTTTTGGGGGGGGGGAGATCCAAATGTTTAGAAAGCAAGAAAAATGAATGCTAAACATGTAAAGTATATTTGTTCAGTAAAAAATCATTGTGACCCTCATTAGCTCATGTGTTGTGATTCTGTATGGGCTAGGTCATCTTAGCTAGCCATGGGTTGTTGATACTCTTTGTTCCACATCAGTGATGAGCAGTGGATTCACAACATGTGGCTAGCTGTGCCAGGTGAAGAGGCTAATGAAAAAACTAGGTGCTACCAAAAATAAAATTTTCATTGATGGAAGCCACAGATTTGACAACAGAGAGGAGGAAAATTGGAATTAGAAGAATTAAATTATTATAGTTGGGTATTTATTGAAATATCCAACCATGATCGTTTAACTTTGGACTTTATGTTAACTTTGTGAGTGATTAGGTACAATTTACACTTTGATAAATATCCAAATATGATAATTTTATGCTGTAATAAAGAGCATCCCTTCAAAGCAAAGTTTGGTGTGGAAGCAAGGGTATAGGTCTAACATTTTCATCTTTGTCACTTGAAATAATTGTATTAAGAAAGAAGAAAAAGAAACACAAACTGCTTTCCAGTGACACATGGCAAATAACACCACTGCCTTCACCTACCATTTGACCCCTGGGACAGTCATGTTTTGAGTTGTTATATCAGTCATTTTGCATTGAACTTTGGTGAAAAAAGATGAAAAGTTAACAATAACGGTGAAGTAAAAGCCAGAGCAGACATTTCTGCAAGAAACGGGCAGATTTCAGCTTGTAGTGGCAGTGGTGTTTCAAGAGAAATGAGAGCATTACCTGTGGAGTTTGAAAGAAGCAGTGTACCGGTATTATACTTTGGTTGTAATTGACTTTAACAATGAGCTAGAGTTTTATTTGTCTTATCCAACTCATTCTGTAAATAAAATTTGTCTGCCTTTGTCTGTGGCATCAAAATGTAATAAATTCCATCAAATGATGGCAAACATGTCATCTCTGTCAGATGCAAAGTAATATGGTCATAAAACAAGAAACTGCAACTTTGTCCTTGAACAGTAAACTGGCCAGTTGATAAAATGCTCAAGAAATATTTTGGTTGAGGAATCACAAGGCAGTACTGTAATCAAACCCATTTCAAACATTGACAATGGAAGGAGGACCCCAAAAAATATCATGGCTTCTGTACTTTATAATAATGATATGGGTGACAAATTTTGTATACAGAATGCTGTTTTCATCAGTACATGTGTGCAAGAAATGAATTTTAGCTGACTGATTTTGTCTTTATTTATCCCTCACAAGTTGATAATTTAAAAAGAAATATTACTAAAACAAGCAGTAAATGTTGAGTTACTATGTAATGAGCAATGGTATTTTATATGCCTGTCTTACTGTATATACTCGCGTATAATTTGGGTCCAAATGCAAACAACATAGACCCTGATCTGCCATCGCATAATGCACTGGCAGATCAGGGTCTATGTTGTTTGTTCTACTGATTAGTCCTTACAAACTAAATAAAATTCTTGGATAATATCCAATCTGCCATGATAAGAATTCCCTGAAGGGAACATCATCTTTTATACATAGCAGATGTCAATACTGAATGACATGAATGGCTTTTAAATATTAGATATCAATTCCCAACATTCTAAGCACCACTTTCAACTACATATTAACATGGAACTTGTATCCACTTGAAAGTGCAGAAAGAAGCAATCAACTAATCACATTTCCTATGACTCTTGAGTTCTATTGAGATAATGTAAAAGTGTGTGTGCAAGACAACGTCTTTCCTCAAAAAAATGAGGGATTTTCAAACAATAGCTCTTCCCTTGCCTGCAACTTCTGAGTAAAGTTGGAAAATAAACTGAACAACAATGCTTGATACATGCATATTATGAATATTTATACAAATCAATGTTTGTGTTCCAATGCTGTTACGGAGAGTATTAAAATAGCCACTGTTTTCAATGACAGCACGTTAAACTCTACATTCTGTAGAATAAACAAATTGAAACTTAACCACATGCCCAACATCCCAGGTAAAAGCATACTTTGCTTGATGTAGATTCATAATAACAATACCTCTCATGAACCTTGAAAATAAGAGCAACTCTGAACACCAGTTCTGACCTAATTATCTGAACTATCGTAATTATTGTAGAGTTTTTGCCACATGGACTTTACAACATTGTATTATTTACCAAGCATTACAAGATAACTAAGTATGTCATAACTGTTTCTTCACACACATTATAAGGACTGCCCCCCCCTCCCCCAGAGAACACCAAAATGATTCAGTTACTTCAGTTACACCATGCAAGATAATATTGCATTTTTGTGTCTTTCCCTCTTCAGTTGCAGTCGAGATCAATAGCTTTTGCAGAAAGTCTTATCTTTGGGAGTTTGTCTCAATACAACCACACCTATTAGCTGCAAATTTTCCTTCAGAAGGCAAGTCTCTCCCAAATGCGGGATTATAGGCATCATTCAACATACAAGCAATAATGAAAGGAAACCCAGATTGAGATAGCCTATATGGAATTACCATAAGAGCTTTAACAGCTATGTCACTCATGACCTTATTCATAATTTTCCCTACTAAGTGGAAAGAAGGAAATTGTATGACCCAAACTCATGCCAGCTACAGGAAAAAGCACCCCAAAATAAATCCTCCTGGTTCTGGATTCTATAATAAAGTAAATGTATCAATTTGAAAATTTAGAAGCATAATTTCTCTATTAACATCTACTCTGTATTTTTAAAAAATTTCCTAGAGAAAAAATGAGCACAAGTATTAATTACTCATGGTAAATGGATGGCTGAAATGTATACATCTCTTTCAAGACAGTGACCACTACCAAGTAGACTTAGTAAGATTATTCATTTCCCTGGACCGAGGGACATAACTTGGGAGAATGCACATGTATTGTCACGTTAGAATACCAGTATGTTTATTTTGTGCCAGATAACAGAGAGATTGCAAGGTATGAAAGATGGTAAGAAGTTCTGTATAATTAATGTATGATAATTGGATTCTACAACTGAACAATTGCCACAAATAGGTTGATTTGAATCTGCTGAAAGAACTCACCACTCATCTTTGGAGGCATCTATCTAAATGACAAAATCAGCTGTTATGGGTATAAGCTTTTGAACATTGCATTTTTGTTTTCAGATCAACATTTCAGCTTTGCCTTAGTGTATCTGACAGGTTTATATGTGCATCAAAATCCTGGTACTACTTAATACCAAGAACTTTATCTCTTCCCTGTAAAGCTTTTTCATCGGTATCATCTAGTAAACCAACAAAAGATGCTCTCTGGTAGAAAGGACTGTCTTGATGGACATCTGATTGGCAATGTATATATATATATATATATATGTCTTTTTTTTCTTCTTTTTTTTTTAAAAACTGTTTCATCCATAAGGAAAGGGTTTGAATTGTATTTAATCAATGAGAAATCCAAAGAGATAATTCCCTGAGAGAGAATAAAGTGTGATCTCCTGTACTTAACCATTAAACCCAGATACATGTATAACTTTTAACAGCAATGTATTTTTATTTTTTCGGCATAAATTGGGGAATATGTTGATGCTGATGATGTCATCAAGGTAGCAGGTGTGACAAATACCCTGTTGTATGAACTATAAATATGGTGGTTTCATATTTTTGGTGATGACCCTCTGTGGACTGGAAACCCCAATGTTAAACAAGCATTTTTATAAAGTATTATAGTATCACATTGCAACTAAATTTTTATAGTATATACATTTTTGAAAATGTTGATATATTGGAACATTGAAATATGCATCTCTTAGATCAATGCATATGATAAAATTATTTTCCTGTAATTATTTCAGACCAATCGAAAAATCATCTTATTTAAAAATGTTCACAAGTCACAAAGTCATTCAAAGTCTTTTGATTTATGCCCGGTCTGAATTTACTATTAGGTTTTGGTACTATGAACAGACTTGAAAAAATCTCTTCTTTATTATGTTATGAAGGTACTATAGTTCCTTTCCACAACATTTCATCTACTTTAATATATACTGGAATCTTTTGTTCATCAGAAATTGTGATGTATTTTTGTATTATGCTTTGGTTTCGAATTTTGTCAAATTCAGTCTTGTAAATCTTTGTAAAATCAAATTAGCAGATATTGGCCACTGCCATGCCTCAAAACATGTACAAATTTAGCCATGTATGAACTTACCTGTCAATTTTTTTTCTTTATTCTGAGCTGTTTCCTCTCCTCCCCCCAGCAACAAGTTGCATTCATGTGTCCATATTGTTTGGGATTATTTTATGAGTAAAATCTGTTGAACCCTCTGCACCTTTAGTGCCTGTTGGGGCCAATGCCAGTGAAATTATATGCATTATCATATCACCGGAAACGAAGTCCGGTACCACATTATATATTTATTTATTTATTTATTGTTTTTCCAGTGAGATTACAACCTTAGTGTTTTTACAAGGTAATCAGGTTTGACTATGAGCATAATTGCAGCTCTAACAAACTGTTCAATATCACAAAGTTATTGTCAGCAGCATATGCTTTTTGTTCAACACCCCCCAGACCTATGGGTTAATATTGGGATTACATTTCTTGCCACTTTGGCTGTTATATTTGTCCCATTTTGTCTGTATCTACATTGTAAGGTTGCAGTAGTGTTGATCAGCCGAGACAAAGACTCCAATAAGTTGGAATTTATATATATTTTTTTTAACAACACTTAGCACGTTGTATCAACTGTATCATGCCCAGGAAAAGGGAGTTAAGTGCTTGTAAAGCTTGAACAAATCCATTGCATCATCAGTTATGATCAATATCATGTGTAAAAACAACTTTCCCAGTACAATTTTTATCAAACAGGTTACATTCAGAATTCAAACCTGATCTATATTTAAGGCAGCTCCAAGAGGAGTGCTCAGTTTTGGCAAAATATTATCAGACACAGCCGTTAATGTTTTCTTCCCCAAGGTCAAGGTCTGACTGGGATCCTGTCATTCAGTTTTTGTCACAAGTATCACTCTCTGCAACAGCCTGCATATCACATGTGCTATCAATATTTTGGGCAAATAGCCAATAATGCACACAAAGGTGCTATATTTCCAGGGTTCAGTTTGTTCAATTCAATAAAGTTCAGTTGTTCCGACGTTTTTCTGGTTGCTAAGCTTAAGCCACCCTTGCTAATTGACAGGCCATATACAGTATTATGCCTGGAAGAGTTATGGTATCTGCTTTTACAGATGCCTTTGTCCTTTATCAATAACTGACTTGGCTTTGTTCTTTTTCATGGAGGATAAGTCCGTGTTAGTACCAGTGCCAGAAATATTGGAAGTCAGACTTCTACCTTCAAAAAGTTCACAAAGAGTGGAGAGCACCTAGAAGTTGCCAATACATCGCAGAATTAACTCCCCATAAAATTAAGTTTCTAGCTATTTCTAAACTTTAACACCAGATCTCAAAGAGTATGTGAATTATTTCTGATTTTAGTCACCATTTTTTAATTTATCCTTGCTAGATGCTAATAGAAAAAAATTTTTTTCTTACTGAATGGCCTCTTATTGAACTGTTTAGGCAAAAGAAAAGTATTTATGTTTCTACTAATGGTGTGAAAACACAATAGGAAGGTTGGTACAATTTTTTTAAATTACTTTTTTATCAAACTCATGTTAGTTCATGTCACAGTTTCCAATATAAGTTACCTGTTCGGACGTGAAAAACGGGCATGGTTGGTACCAAGTTTTGGGGGGATATGTGATACAATGTTGTAGGTCAGGGCCATTAAAATAGGATAGGTGCATTTACCGGAACCACACATTTTGTTTTTGCCTTATTAGTGCTTGAGTCAAAGTAGGGCTTAGAGGGGCTTCAAGAATAACAAAACATGTACCATTTCCCCCAAAATTGTTCAATTCTGATTTTAGTGTCATTAGTTGTAGGGTAAAAGTTTTTGGATTTACACAGTAAGCACTTCAAATAACAACATCTCATTAACATGGGGAAAGTCTTCTTGTTCTGGAAACAGTCAAACATTACAAACAAAAAGGAACAAAAACCAAATTTAACTCCCACACTAATACTTTTGTTCTAAGAAATCTATAATTGTGATATGTCGGACACTGTATATGGTCTGTTGGTGCATGCAAAGTAATAATAATATATATATGTATGCATATGTTTTAAGGATTTTACATGTTTTACCTTTATCTTTTAATTTATATACCTTTTATAGAGTTTGTTGAAAATATTTTTACCTTTTATATTTTATCTTGTTGTACTTCATGTTTTCATTTGTTTGGAAGAGTTTGTCGTCCTGAAGTTTTTGTTCAATTCTTCAGTTTTACATTTGTTGAACTTTGCTTTAAATTGGCACTACATGTATGTATGATGTTTATATAATATTATAAATATTTTAGGAAATTATAAATGTTTCTTGACTTTAATATTTGCTCAAACCTTAATATTATGTATCAGGTTTACATGTTTAGCTATTGTTCTTGAATTAGGTTGTTTACTTAGTATTTGAATTCAAGGACTGTTTTGGTAAACAAGTTGTTGATTTATTTGAGGTCAGGGTTGATTTTGTTTACAGATAAAACTAGAATTTCCTTTAGAATTATGTGTTAAAAGTCACATACACCATATAATTTTCTAGAACATTCTGTCATGTGACCTATCTTTATATATACCATGTTTAGTGGACAGTTTTTAGTTTCGACATTAACATCAGTCTTTAAACAGTCATTACAGTTGTGAAAAATCATTCCAAATTCAGAGAGAGGAATTATTTAAAATATTAATTGGATAATAAAAGTGGTTATAGATTTTCAGATTTTGTATTTTGAAATGATGATTTTGGGATTGATGTGAACTTATTCAAAGATATTCTGGGGTACTTAATTTTGGCACATCAGTACATTAAAGACTACTGGCACATCAGGACATGAAAGACTATTGGCACATCAGTATATTCAAGGGTACTGAAATTCATTTGGAACATTCTATATTTAGGACTTGTGATTAGGACACTTAGGATTATTGGATTATTTGGATTTTAATTCACGTTACTGTAAGTGTCTTTTGATTTTAATTTTAAATATCTATAAATAAATTGCTTGTTGATTTTTACTTGATTTGTTGGTTTCACTTTCTTTCTGTTACATTTTTCTTAGACCATTGAGTCGTAACAATATATAGACACATTTTCATGTACATTTAATGATTCAATGTATTGGTCTTATCTATCTCAACTTTTTATACCTCCTCAGAATGTTTTTTAAATAATTTTTACAAATATCTAGCCACCACATTAATTGTTTCGAAAAAATGACAGATAAGAGCCATCAAAATTTTGGAATCCTTGATACACATACTGTATATAGGTTATGAGTATTGAAAATTATTGGGCCTGAGATGATGTGGCGGAAGATGCTTGAGCTTGTGAGGACATTCTACACTACATGAATGAGGACCCAATATTTTTTAGTACTCAGTCAATAGTCTTTTTATTATATACTTAAATATAAGCATATTAGTCGTTCTGTTATATTATAGGAATAACACAATTGGAACAAAATATTATTTTAACGTTTTATTAACATTTTGTACGTCATTCATTGTATGAATGAAACCTGAGCACCGAACAGTAATACACGCTACTTTACTGCAATGAAAGTGCACGCATACCTGGGGTGATTCTCATTCAGCAGTGAATGAAACTAAGTTTGTTAAAGAGGATGGAATGTCATGTAGTCAAAGAAACACAACAAAATATTGATATTAGGAAAAGTTGATGCAGTATATCAGGGAAAATTGAAGATACCATTATGAAAAGATGAGCCAGAAATATTCCGTACAAGGTGGTCCTTGTGATTGTCCACATTCAATGTTGCAGTCATGGTGGCGGGAAAAATTGAAATGTGCAGTGTGCATCAGGATTGTTGCCAGGGTATTGTGGCCCATCGGTCTTGGATAATATCTGAAAATAAGGATATAGATTGATTTTGGAATCACTTGTGTTTCAATAAATTTCTAGTACAGGACAAAACAATGGTATTGAGAGTGGATAAAAGTGCACTGTTTGGGTGAATGAGAAGTTGTTTATTGATACATTTTATCAAAGATCTCTCTCTCTCTCTCTTGTACTAACAGCACCAACTAGGATCACTAGCAGTCCATTTCAGTATTTTTATAAATCATATTTATTTGTTTCTTTCTCCTTTCAGTTTAAGTCTCTGGATTCTGTAGTTAGATTTTCTTTATTTAATTTGGATGATATATATTTTGGGGGATGATAGCTAGTGAGTTCTCTGGCACTGGTGTCAGGTAGAAAGGACTACTGTCACCGTTGGTTTCTGGAGTTGTCAGATTTATGATGTGGTCAGCGTTCTATATTTCTGTCTCCATTTTTATTTAGCCATAGCCAGAAGTAGTTCATCTAATGCTGGCACATGTTTATCATATAAGGAAGCCTGAATATTTTTACTCAACTATGGTCGATTCCACTGATATTGGCAGGTAGCTACAATGTTAAACTAATGAGACTGTTTATAAATTATATAATAATATCGATCGATAGATAGATAGATAGATAGATAGATAGATAGATAGATAGATAAGATAAGGTAAGATAAGATAAGATAGATAAGACAGACAGACAGACAGACCTTTTAAATCATGCCTTGTGAGTCATTTGTTGCAATTATACTGATGGAAACTTGTTACACAAGTTTATAAAATGTATATGCATGCATACATGTATGTATGTATGTATTGGGCTTAATGGCACATCAGCACAATACAGGCTATGGTGCCAATTAAAACTTGTTCCAAATATATAAAGGTAAAAATTGCAAAAACTTCAGGAAGATAAACTGTTCCAAATATATGTAATTAATTTGATATATGAACCTTCAGAAGAAAAGATCCTTAGTAAGATTACTATTTCACAATCTTTGCCTATAAAAAGTCAGGCTGTTCAAGTAGTCATCTATAGCTGTTTGTAATATTTTGTTGCATCATTATGGTATGTGTATAAAGTGTATATGGGAGACTATATACTATATGTACCATCTATGCTGTATATAACATAGAACTGTAAGTCTATTTTTAAAGCATCTTTAGCAGTTTATATTAATTTTAGGTATATCATTACAGCATGTTTAAAGTGTGTATAAAGTTGATAGTGGGGACTATGTACTGTGTGTACTGTATACACTGTACATAGTATAGAACTGTACTTAAGTTAATGCAAGTACAATATTAGCTTTTTTAAAAAGGTTGCTGCCTTTTGCCAGATCAAAACCCATTGATGTGGGGGTAATACCAGGGGTGTTACTGAAGAAAGTTTGTGGAGAACCAGTATACTTTATTATAAGTTTAAGTTTTAATATGTGTTTTGAGGATGGCAGTATTTTGTAATATAACATAGGTTTAATAGAAAGATAGTTTGATGGAGATCCATGACACAAATCGATTGCAGCACCAATGAGCATGCATTTTCAAATGTTAGTGTAACATTTGGAGAAAATTTTAACACAAGCTAAAAGCTTTTCAATAAATAGTCTACAAATGCAAAAGCAGACTGAGAGCTGCAGTGCATCATGAGGGGATTGGGAGATCATACAATGTCAAGCTGGGCTCATTCTCTAGGTTTCACTTACCTGGTATGTTATATTTTTGGTGCTACCAACCTGACAACAGGTGCTGGAAAGAGTTTGGCAAAAATGAATGATAACCCATTATATCAAGGGGGGGGGGGATATACCTTTACATTCAGTTGGTAATTAGCTGCTTGTCTGTGTGTTTGTAAAAAATTATAGTATTACTTCTTAATCTTGCCAAGAGCATTGCTTAAGACCTCAGGGATAATTTTAAAAGGGTACATTGACACCCGTGAGCTTCTTAATGTGCCGATCTGCCAAAACATCTTAACAAAATCTGCTGAACAGAATTTGATCAAATTTGACATTAAGCATCCTGGCACTAAGACCTTTCAGGTTCACACAAATGATGCTGATCTGCCTTGAAATATGGCCACCGTTACTAGAAATAGAAAAACCAATCCATTTTTGATCAACATTTGCTATTTTCAGCTTCTTTTTAAAACCCATCAGACCAGTTTCAACCAATCTGGGCCCAGAGCATCCTGGCATAACAGCCTTTCAGTCTGGTGTCAATGACACTGATCCATCAAATGTGGGAGATGCTGTTACTAAGAGTAGAAAAACATTTAAATGACTTCTCCAAAACCAGACAATAGTATTTTACCAAACTTGAAAGAAAGCATCCTGTCACAAAGACCATTCAAATGGATAAAATGATACCAATCTGTCATCAAATATGGCCACTGTTACTAAAAATAGAAAAGCCTTTAAATAACTTCTCAATAACCACTAATGACCACATGTAACAGAAATTATCCTGGCATACAGGGCTTTCAGTTTTATGCAACATACAGATGATGATTTGCCTTCAGATATGGCCACCATTAAAAAAATAATGGACATTTTTTTTAATTGTATGTTTGACAAAAACTACTTGACAGAGCATTCTGGTATTAAGGGCTTATAAGTTTATACAAAATGATGCTGTTCCACCATCAAATATGACTGCTATTAATTAAAGTAGAAACATTTGCTCAACTTTATCCAAAAAACTGCTGAACAGAATTTGAGCAACTTTGTCACAAATCATCCTGGCATTGGGACCTTTTGATATTGGACAAATGATGTGGATGTGCTATCAAATATGGATGATGACACATAACTAGAGAAAGCTTGAAACAATTGTTTTCATAACATTTGCAGTCAACAGCTCTAGAAGAAATTTCAACAGACGGCATCCTACTGACCCAGATTTCTTGGCCAGCTGCTCTTGCATTTGTCTGTTAGGCAGATGTCAGCTAGTTGAGCAATCTCAGGCCTGCTTGGGCCTCTTGTTAACCTACATTATAATAGTGTTCTTTACAGCACCAAACACTGTACAACAATGGTCTTACCACAGAAAACCACTCAGATTGTACAGTTTGATTGTACAGTTTGATTGTACAGTTTGACTTGTTGTGGTCTACTAGTAGTATTATTTACACTCAATGACCTGAAGGGTTTTGATAACAAGTCTCACTTTCCCAAAATTGTAAACATGTACTGTGTTCAGATGATTGTCTTTTGATGTAAACTATGGGTAATCAGGTTTTAGGCCAGGTACAAATCATGTGTTGACACTTGGACAGTTAGAGTGTGTGCTCTCTACACTTTGCTTTATCACACTTTAAGTTAATTATGGGCTGTCTGTGAACAGTTGCATGTGCCACAGTGACCTCATCACCTCTCTTTTGACATAATGATACAAGTCTGTGATAAGCATTTTACTGGGAAACACCTCACCTACGTGCTAAATTGTCTGCTCAATGTTTTAGGTCCATGTCCAGATTCCCCCTTTTTCCCTTGACTCTGGTGTACCTTTGCTCAAATTATTTTCACCACTGTTGGCATTGTCACAAGTCATGGGTGAAAATCTTCTATGGTCTCTTGTCAACAGTGGCTCTCTGATAAGAAAGTGTCGCAGATTTTTGCCAGTGGCTTGCAACAATGGTGGCTTAGCACATTATTGCCTGTGGCTTGCGATGATGCACTGTTGGGAAAGCCATAAAATCATGCCATGCCATTATCTCAAGTTTCAATTTTTTTAGGGGTATGAGGAAATGCAGCCTTAAACTCAACTCCACCACTATGTAGTAAGTGCATTACATCATAACATTGTGACATAGTTACAGCATTAACATGCTCATTAACTGTGTCATTTACAAGTTGTAACATTTAACATGTTCTTACCATCACAGGCAACTTACATCATATTAAAATATCTTGCAAAGGATCCTAACTGAGATAGCTGTGAAATATTTGTACACAGGTTCACCACTTAAGTGAATTTTTTAATTTGTAGTTGTACTGGTCATAGACCAAAAGAGCTTATGTGATGGTCTTTTGTATTTTGTCTCTTATCTGTCCATCCTCTGTCATCAGTTGGCAAAAGTTTGTTATTGCTACTCATCCTAAACTACTGGGAGCATTGTCACAAACCTGACAAACACACTCATCTCATGGTCCTGTTTTGTCCTAAATGGAAATGGTGACAGTCAGACATCTGTAATGGCTTCCATCTTGAAAATCTTGTTGTTGCAACTACTTGTGAATGGATAGTCATATCAACATGGGGTTTCTTATGAAGTCTAGTTGGTCCTAAATGAAATGGTGCCGACCTGAGATCCAACATGGCTGACATGATGGCTATTTTAAAAATCATGTTATCACTACTTCTGAATGAATGGTCATATCGACTTGGTTTTTCACTGAAAGATTTAATATAAAGTCTAGTTGGTCCTAAAAAAAGAAGTGTGTCAATCTGACATCCAATGTGGCCACCATAGCAGACATCTTTAAAATCTTGTTATTGCTACTTCTTTTGGATGGCTGGTCATATTGACATGGGGTTTTCACTGAAACACTTGTTATGATGTTTTCATTTCATTTTTTCATTTCTCCCGTAACCTTGCTGGTCGTAGGATGACTTTGTGACAATCTCTCTCCATTTCGCCCGGTTCTCCACTGCTCTTTGGGACTTTGCAAAGTCCATGCCTGTCCACTCTTTGATATTGTCTTCCCATCTCTTCTGTCTGCCTCATTTTCTCTTTCCTCTCACTGTGCCCTGTAAGATTGTCTTTGACATGCCACTTGAGCGTGAGACGTGACCATACCATCTTAGTTTGCGTTTCTTTACAGTGGTGAGCAGATCTTCATAAGGTCCAATTGCACCTTGGATTTTAGTGTGCACCTCCGCATTAGAGACGTGGTCTAAATATGAGATTTTCAGGATCCTTCGATAACATCTCATCTCTAAGGCATGGATTCTTCTCTCTAATTCTGCTGTTAGGGTCCATGTCTCACATGCATATAGAAATATGGAAATGACGAGGGAGCGCATAAGCTTGATCTTGGACCCAAGCGTGATGTTGCTGTCTTTCCAAATATCCTTCATCCTAGCCAGAGCAGCTGTTGTCTGCGCAATCCTGGAAAGAACGTCAGGTTTTGAACCTTCATCAGAGGCGATAGCACCTAGGTACTTGAAGCTTGTTACTGTGCCCAGCTTCTGTCCATTCACTTTTATTTCCTTTTGGATGCCACTCGGGTTGTTTGTCATTAGCTTTGTCTTTTCAGCGTTGATCTCCATCCCATATCTTAGTGATGCTTGATTGAGACGGTTCACTAATGTTTCCATTTCTTCTTCCTCTCCTGCTAAGCCATCTATATCATCAGCGAAGCGTAGGTTGGTGATTGTTCTGCCTCCAACACTGATACTGCCCTCATGGTCTCCCAAGGCGTCGGACATGATCCTTTCCAGATAGATGTTGAAGAGAGTGGGTGAGAGAAGGCACCCCTGTCTGACTCCGACTGTGGTTCTGAACCAGTCTCCTATGTTGCCATTGACGAGAACTGTACTAGTCGCTTTGTCATACAGGGTTTCTATAGTGCGGATTAGTTTTGCGTAGTATGTTGTATATCCGCATGGTGGCCCACAAGGCTGCATGCCATACCTTGTCGAAAGCCTTCTTGAAGTCAATGAAGACATGATAGAGGTTCTGTTGATGCTGGAGATATTTTTCAGAGAGGATTCTAAGAAGATCTGTTCTGTAGTGCTATGTCCTGCTCTGAAACCTGCCTGTTCTTCCGCAATGATGTGCTCTGCTTGGGGTTTCAGTCTATTGAGGATGATCTTAAGCATAACCTTGCTTGGGTGACTGATGAGACTGATTGTTCGGTAGTTCTGGCACAGATGTTGATTCCCTTTTTTAGGAAGAGTCACGATCAGAGACTGGGTCTATGGGGTGGGCCATTCTCCTGTTTGCCAGATTTGGTTGCAGATTGTTGTGAGGACATCTATCATGGAAGTTCCTCCTGCTTTAACAAGTTCTGCTGGTATATTGTCTACCCCAGCTGACTTTCCCTTCTTTAGCACCTTTACTGCAGCCTCTACTTCGTCCCTGAGGATCGGGTGGTCAACTTCTGTTGTGGTCAGTGGTACGTTTAGTACAGCTTGGTCTCCAGAAGTCTCCTGGTTGTAAAGCTCAGAACAGTATTCCATCCATCTGTTAAGAATGTCTTGGTTTTCTGTCAGACTCTTACCAGCCTTGTCCTGAATCGTATTAGATCTCCCCTGTTTCTAAGTTGTCAGGTCTTTCACCAACTGTATGCCCTTTTACTGTCATTCTGGTTCAGGCTTTTCTCGACTTCCTTACATTGGTCCTCTAACCAGCTTTCTTTTGCTTTCTTTATGCTCTTCTTAATCCTGTTGTTAATCTCCCTGTATTTTGTTGCTCCTTCATGGTCTCCTCGCTTACTCTTCAGTTTTCTCCTCACATCGCAGAGGTCGAGGATAACTGCTGTGACCCAAGGCTTCTTTATTCTACGATGCTTGCCAAGGATGAAGTTAGTTGGAATTAAATGAAAATGATGCCCCTCGGTTATCCAATATGTGGACACCATAGTGGCCTTCTTGAAAATCTTACTATCATTACTCCTGAATGGATGTTCGTATTTACATGGAGTTTTCACTGTGCTGTCTGTTTGGTACTGAATGAAAATAATAATAATAATAATAATAATAATAATAATAATAATAATAATAATTACTTTATTTAAAAAAGAAGCTCATTTGGTCAACTGACTAATCTTCCATGAGGCCTTATACAATTACATGTATGTGTTGTAAAATTGTTACAAGTTGTGGTGTCTTTAGACAAAATTGCTATTAAAAAACTAGATAATTGATCTACTGCTACTATAAAATATGTACAAGGCATTAAAGATGAGTACATACAGGATTCATACAAAGAATTGCAGTGAAACTGTGTAAAACATTACAGGTGAGCACAAAATGGTGCCATTCTGACTGCCAATATGGCCATTAAATCCTGCTAATGCTACTTAATTCTCCTAATTGGATGGCAATATCAACATGTGGTTTTCATCAAAACACTTCTTATGATGTCTTGTTGGTCCTAAATGAAAATGATGCCAATCTGACATACTGTACAATATGGCAGCAATGGAGGCCATCATGAAAATCTTGTTATAGCTACTTCTTCTAAATGGATAGTGACATGGGTTGTTAACTAAAAAACTTCTTATCATATCTGGTTGGTTTTAAATGAAAATGGTCCCAATCAGACAGATATCTAGTGAAATCAAACATAAGAAAATTTTGTATGTTTCTCCAGAAGATCAGAGATGGTTTCAGTTCTCAGAAGTTAAAAACAAGAAATGGACTTATCTGGGGTTCTTAGAAATTGTTTTCGGCCAGTAGAGTGTCGGCCCCTTCAAGGCACTCTTGTACAGGTTAGAGGTCTCTTTTTTTTGCAGCAGATTTTTCCTTAAAATGTGGGAACAGAATTAAGCAAAATGATGTATTACTACACTTCTAAGCTGAGTATACATTCAGACTATAAGTTCTTTTTAACAAAAATGTAATGAACGAATAACAAATTCTGGAAACATAAATTGCAAAACGTAAAAATTGTTCAGTGGACAAAAATCTCTCTCCAAACCTTCATTTTCCACAACTTTCAATTATATGTATTGGGGGTGAATGATTAATCGATATATCAATATTTCGATACTTTTTCTATATCGATACCCATATCGAAACAAGAGGTGAAGAATCTATACAAAATGATACTTACTCTATACAAGTTACTTTAATCTTCAGAAGTCATGAATTATTATTAGTAATTTGCCTTTTCATTCTTTAAATTGAGAATTCATCTGAGACAGCTGTAGCAAGTACATGCACTCATTTCTGTCAGTAAAAAATAAAAACTATTGACAACACCCACTTGCCTTCTACAAATTAGCACAAGGTGACTAACTCGCGTGGTTCGAAATCTGCCCCTTTCCCCCCGCCTCAATTCCATGCTAATTAGTTTATCCCATCTGCATCTTCAGCCACTGATAACATAAATCAGTGGAAAGAAGACATTGCAGATTTGTTCCCCATGTATGATTTAAGTACTTGACTGATCATTTAATAACCACTTTTACGCGAAATTTATCTGTTGCATCACATCTTGTCTACTTGGATCGAATTGAAGGCTACACTTCCGGTGTGTCACGCAGTGAAATATGTTACATGCAATTCTGATTTGTGGTTATTGTTTGTTCAAGTCCAGGGTAAAACAATAACCACCAATCATAACTAACTGTAGCATGTTCACTGCATGACATACCGGA
The DNA here is from genome assembly GCA_029931535.1 of Margaritifera margaritifera. Classification (NCBI taxonomy): domain Eukaryota; kingdom Metazoa; phylum Mollusca; class Bivalvia; order Unionida; family Margaritiferidae; genus Margaritifera; species Margaritifera margaritifera. The sequence continues at coordinate 1,933,865 of JAQPZY010001623.1, read as the reverse complement.
AATATTGGCATCCAAACTCTATCCAAATAGATACAAAGCAACATAGAAACTTCACACAAAAGTGACTTTTAAATGATTTGTAAAGTATTTAGATCGTACATGTGGAATAAGTTTGGAATGTCTCCTTTAATGTTGATATGTGTAATCAGCGACCGAATGTGTTGATGGGATATAAAAAAATTTTTAAAAAACTATCACAGAATCGGCAAGGGGGCATTTTTCAAACTGCATGAGTTATAGCCACCTTGTCAATTTGTAGAAGAGGAGTGGGTGTTGTCAATAATTTCCTTGTTCACTGACAGAAACAAGTTCCTGTGGCCGTGGCAGTTGTTTTGCATCTGCAGGAAGTACAATGTGAAGGATTTGGTTGTTAGTCATCTCCGCTCCCACACTCTGACTTGTTCTAGATAAGATTTTCCTTGCACAAGGAAATTGCAGTGCTTCTTCTGTTTTGAAGATAACACCGTCATGCCTTCAAAATTTAAGTGAAGACATGAAATTGGTAATAAGATGTTTTAAAAACATTCATTCAATGCAAAACAAAGGTCATGGTGACCAGGATGAGTCATGCATCTGATCGAATGGAGCAGCCTGAAATGGCCTAAAAGTTTGAATAGAAATCACTAACAGCTAACAGGTAGTATTTTTTAAAAAATCTTTTTGTCTTGTCAAGGATGAGAATGGCATATGAACAGATGATAAGTCTATGTTTGTTTGTAATCTGCATACTGGAAATACACCCAATTTGTCAACACATAAAAAATGGCACCACCCTACCATTGAGAGACCTTCTAAAGATGAAAAGACCATCAAGTTGATATGTGTATCAATAATGTATCGTATTGTAGGCTGTGTATCGAGAATCGTATCAATATGTGGCAGAGGTGTATCGTTTCACCCCTAATATGTATGTTGTTGTTGTTGTGGGTTTTAATGCCATTTTTCAGCACATTATATGTAGGGGGTGGTCTGTCGCCCCCTTTATGTTGCGACCCTTGGTAGCTGCATCTAGCTATAAGGTTCATACCCCTTCCTGGCCCACTAAACCGCTCACTTTGGATGCTAAAGCGGCTCAAGGGGGCATTTATACAGGGACCTGGGCTTGCCTTCCAGTAAAAACTCTGGAATCCTTAGAGCAAAAGGCTAGATCACTAGTAACCATAGCTTTGCATGCTGACTTCTTTTCAGCAGCCTTGTTCAGCCTGCTAAAAGAGGAATCTCTGTCACCAATGATCCTTCATCATTTGTTGGAACCAATGGCAAACACTTCTTGGCATGCGTTGTCCTTGTACATAGCCTTGTCAGCAGAGCTTCTTCACCTGGGATGTTGCTCTGGACACTTCCAAGGTCTTACTAGAGCACATTAAGGGCTGCCCCTCTGGAGGTGGAGAATCTCTTAGAAGGGATCATCTCCTCTGTGGCATCTCACGAAATGAGAGACCAACAACACCGGTCCCTTGCATCCCCTTCTGGCCATTTGAGACTGGCCACGAAGTGAAATCATCCTGACCACCCTCAGGGTCCATCAGCTAAATTCTTTAAAGCTGCACAGCCCCAATGAAAGCAACAACCCCATTTCAGAGCTCCCCCTTGGCAGTTGGGCCCTACAAGGGTGCGCTGCAAAGGCACAGGGAGGAAGTTCACAGTCCCTAACCCCTTTCCCAAGGACAAGGGTGAAAAGCCCTAGGGACTCGCTCCCTCTCCTGCAGAGTGTACCTCTATATATCATACCTTGAATGTATGCCAATAGCTGCCATTATGACCACCTCGTCTACTTATGAACAAGAATTGACAGAGATGTTGTGAATGCAACAAACTACTTGTTCATTTGCAACTTCTTGCTCAATCCTATGGTCAATCCAATTGTAGAAATAGCCAAGGTAGTCTGAATAGATTGCAGTTTCCTTTATATGCATTGAAATTTCTGGTGAACAAAATGTAATTAATCATATGTGGACCCATACAGTTGTTGGATAGGCATGAATAAATTACAAAATTGCATCAGACTTAAATTTTGGGGGGGATTGGAAAAGAACCTTTTGGGTTACCTTCATAAATTTCCCTGTGAAACATATACAATTTAAATTCTTTATCACTTTTGTCAAACTTTAGTCATTAGATTTTCATCATGTATTACAAAAGTCCTGTGTAGATCATAAGATTTTAAAAAAAAAGAAAAATGCTGCTCAAAAATAAATACTATAAGAGCTGTCTAATAAGTGCATATTGAAAACAAACATAAATGAAAATAAGCATATATGGAAATAAGTATATATGAAAATAAGCGTATATGAAAATAAGCATTCATGGGCCTTCCAGCATTTTTGTAGCAGAAATAATCTTAGGCCAAGTAAAAAAACATTATAGGTTTCATGCAACAAAGCTTTGAAAAAATGTTGTGTTGGTAGGAAGGCTTTTTCTTTATTTAAATTTTTTTGTAATATATGAATTCGTTAATATGCTTTGTTAGTTCCAATTGTCAAATTGAACAACTGTGTAATATTCTGAGTGGTCACTTCTAAATACCAAAATGACAAAATCAACAACTGTGTAATATTCTGAGTGGTCACTTCTAAATACCAAAATGACAAAATAGTCTGGAACAGACCAGATGTGAAAATTTCCAGAAATATTATGTCAGAAAACAAACTGGAGTTGGCAGGATTTTTGAAGGGTTGATTGAGTTACAGGAAACAGACTTATTTTTACTTGGCCTTTTATATGTGTGACAAGAAAATCAAAGTCTACAATGTAAAATTTACTATTCTGATGATTATTCTGTACTACATCTATATAGCCATTATTGTGCTGAGGTGCAGTTAAATGCACATACATATATACATACATACATACATACATACATACATACATACATACATACATACATACATACATACATACATACATACATACATACATACATACATACATACATACATACATACATACATACATACATACATACATACATACATACATACATATGTGCATGTTTAGGGTTTAAAAGCACCCAGGTCAAAAAGTTTGCTTCTGTTAGTTACAGTAATATATTATAATAATAATAAAAATACTTTATTTTAAGAAGAAACTCATTTGGTCAACAAACCAATCATCCATTGAAACTTTCTACACTTACTTGTATGATGTAAAATTTTTTACAATTTGGGATATCTTTAGACAACAAAGCTATTAAACTAGATAATTGATCTGCAACTACTTTAATACATGTACGAGGCATTACAGGTGAGTACATTATACAGCATTTATATAAAGATTAGTAGTGAACTTGTATAAGGCATTGCAGGTGAGTACATTATACAGCATTTATATAAAGATTAGTAGTGAACTTGTATAAGGCATTACAGGTAATTACACAAAATCATAGAAATTATTGTTTCTGTAGATGTGGACTAGGATGCTTCTTAAAACCTTTAGAGAAAGAGAGAGAGAGAGAGAGAGAGAGAGAGGTGGTTTAAAGTGTATATAAGATATGTCAATTTATTTTTGTGGAAGGGGACATATCATGAAATTACTTTAGCATATCTGTTGGTCCATCCTTCTGTCTGCCTTGCACACCTTGCGTAAGTTTTGTATTTAAGTCAGTTTCTCATGCAGTATTGGCTATAGAATTATACAGTTTTGTGTGTATGCCTCCTGCTGAAGCAGCACCCTTGAATAAAATGAATGTCATTGTGACATATATTTCATGCTTCAGCAACTTTAGTTAAGTTTTGCATTTGGGTGAGTTTCTCATCTACTGTTAGCTACTGAGTTATGCAGCTTGTATGGATATGTCTTTGTGAGAACAACACTCCTTTCAAAAGCTAATTGTTTGTGAATATAAATCTGCTCTTGTAGCATATCATTTGTTTATGCCTTAATCAATCAAGAGAATAACAATTACAAGCTGGATACACTATTGATGATGAGTACCAATAATAGTAACAATGAAATGCAAGTTCATATTGTGATCTGTATTGAGTTAATAAAATGGCATACTTGATTATCAAGCTAATATGATATTTGTGAGCTGCAACACTACGGATTATTGAAAATAAATTTTATACAGTTTTATCAACTGGTTCCTCTATTTTCCTTTGATCTTTGGTAAATTATATATCTGATACACTAACCTAGCTTAGATATCGGATATGTGATATTTCAAATATCAGATATATTTGTGTATGCTAATGAGCTCTGCCCATTTCTATGACTGATTGACTGTACATGGGTATGTTGGCTCATTAGCATGCATACAGAATGATATATACAAAGATACAACAGTACTTTTATAAATTTATTAAATAGTGTGATTAGTACAAAGAAAGCTCATAAAGTGTTAGATAAAAAGACACATATCAAATCCTGCAAGAACAAACTCTCTGGTATGCCCTATGTTAACTTGACAATTTGTTATATTTAGGAGGAGCATATGTAATTTGTTGTCAGTTTCAATTTGGCATCTTTGCATAAATTCATTTTCCTTCAATGTTTTCAGCTCTATCCCCTATACTAAGAACCATTGTATGCCTGTACTTGACTACTCCTGTGCCCTGTTCTAGCCATAATCGTCTGGCCTTGCCCTCAAATCCTGAGAGCAAAAAAATACTATAGCTTACTTCCTTCTGAAAAGCATTAGTTTCAACTTGCAATTTTCAAACAGAATTTATGAAATCATCACTGTAGAATTTAATTGACTCCTTAACAACATGACAATAAATTAAATTTTGGAAACTAATTAGGGTTTTTGAAATAATTCTACTTGCTTCAGAAAAGTAGCAACGAGTAATGAAATGATTACACAATTTATAGAACCTCAATACATGTAGTGCAGTATGCCTCATAAAATTTAGTCAAATGAATGGATGAATGATTACATAAAGAACATAGCATACCCACTAGAAACAAATTTGTTGCACATGTTTTTTTCCCCAAGTAGTTGGTGACATTTCCAATTATATCCCAGTTCCTAGTTTATTTACTAGCATTCAGTCCAGGCAAGGGTCTGTAAAACACTTGGAAATTGCATATGATCTAAATGTAACTTGTTCACTTAAGTCGGACTGCATAGCAGTAATTTGCCTCTGATTTAATCCTCCTGCAAAATTATTAGAAGCATTAACACACTTAACATGATTAAATAATATGTCCATCTTCTGAATCTGGTAGCAAACTGCACATAGTGCACTCTTAGCTCACTGTATTGTATCTACTCCAACTCCAGTTGTTTGGTATCACTTTTGGTTTCATCAGGTCTTATTTTTGTATCTGTTTTGTTGTGTGCAGTTTGGTACATTGACAACTAGAGGGTTTAGTCTTTAACTACCAAACACAGTGTAGCTACCCAAAGTACTTTGCAAAGAATTCTCAAAGGTATTAGATTATTCGATAAATCAGTAACATGATTGACACACAACAATGTATAAAAAATATCCGCGACATATAACACACTTGGAGGATCTGCCCCCTCATGGGTACTATGTTGAAGATATTTCCAATACATTGTCTTGTGTCATCATGTAAGGGACCGACCATCTAATGTTGGGGGGGGGGGGGCAGGATTTTCTTTTGAACCAGGATATTTTCTTTTACCGCAAGATAATTAATTTTTTTCAACTAATGAGTGGATACAATTATTTTTTATTCTCTACAAATTAGAGCAAGAATATTTTTTTTCAAGCTATTTTAAGGCCAGACATTTTTTGGGGAAAAACAATCCCATGCCTCCCCCTCCTTCCGAAAATTAAGTGGTTGGTCGCTAACCATTACTAACTTTTTTTTTCAGAAATCATCATGGATGTAATTGCAGAAGAACCACAAAACTCAAATATGGTACAGGAAGTTTGAAAAGCACAAAATCTGAAAATTTGAGTCTGTTTAGCAAGAAAAAATGTTGCACGATGGTAATAAAGTGATTTGTCAAGTGCAGAATCATTTTCTGGGAATTGAAATCAAATGTGTACTTGTAATAATTCTTGGAATGAGATGAACAACATGTGTCTGGAAAGTTATCCAATGTTATCTTTAACCTGACTCAGTTCATTGCATGGTGCAGAAAAATGGACAGACAGAGAAATTCAAAATGGTTAACTAGTGTTAGATCTCTGCCTCCTGGAAAAATGGCTGACATTCGGAGTCAATTTGAGAGATTGAGTTCTCCAAGTAAAGAACTAGATAATGCAGTGAAATCACCACCTCCCAGAAGACCACCACCACCACGACCTAGAAAAGGGTCAGTTCCATTAGAGATAAATATGGAATCTAAGATTGAGAATCCACTTGAGACAGAACCCTCAAAAATTCCTCAAAAACTCTTGAAAAGTCCATTTTCAGGAAGAGATGGGCAAGAAGAAGAGGTATTAAGTGTCAAGTTGAAAGGCTCTGGTGAACAGACAAAAGTTAGTCTCAAGGCAGTTGATGTCTCTTACGGGTCTGAGATGGGCCCAAATGAGATGACCAAATTATCATCTGTAAGTGTGTCTCAGAAAGCAAAAATGTTTGACTCGGGAATATCTAAAAGAGATCCTTCTCCAAGTTCTTCTAAAGCTAGCCCACCATCAAAGCCTCCCCCACCTGCCAGGCAAAGGTCAAAATGTGACAGCAGTTCCAGTGATAAAGATACAAAAGATGAAATGGACAAGTTGGAGGCATCTTTTATACATGATCCCAGTCATAAAACTGTTGCACCAATGAAACCCCCTCGTACTCATGCTCATGATGAATATATTCAAGTAAAAATGGTTTCAAGAGAGCAGTCTGAAAGTGCTATTGGCACAAATTTAAAGTCTAGTCCAATTTACAAACAGATAAAGAAAAAAGAAACAACTTTCACAAATGATGGTAGTCAGTCCAATAATTCAACAGCTGTCAAAAAACGACCACTTAAACTGCCTAAACCAAAGCCACGGCCTTTCTCAGTGGCAACGGATACATTCAAATATGAAGATTCAGATTCAGATGAAAAGGTACAAATAAATCACAAGAGTTGTTTAATTGAACATTCAGATGAGGAAGAAGAATCAATTCTTAATAAAACAGATGACTTATCCAAAATTAAACACTGGGATTTGCCAAAGCATCTATACCCAGAACCATCATCCATGCGCAAAAGTCTCAGTGCTGAATGCTTGCATCAGGAGGAGGATGCTGTGGATGCCTCGATGTATGAAGATCCAAATAGTTATGATGACATGGAAGTGTATGTGGATTCTAGTGGGTATGCTGTGCCAAACAAGTTTAAAAAGAAACTTCTTGGTAATTCATCATCTTTGGAAACAGATGCAAATCAGGTTGGTTTAGACTTATACAGTAGAACACCGATTATCCAGATGCCAATTATTGTGATTGTTCACTTGCATGGAATCAAACCATGTCCCACAAAACATTAAATCCTCAATTGATTAAAAATCATGTATCCAGGTGACCCATTTTCGAGACAAAATCATCGCCTCCCAATGTGTCTGGATAATCAATGTTTTACTGTACATCTGTGAATTGAACATGCTATCTTACTGGTTCAGCATCGAAATTATGGTAGTAAAGTCCACAGTAAATTAAGGTTGTGAAAATTTTGTAAATTGCTACTTGTCATGCTGAAGAAGAGACCATAATGGTATAATAATCTTTAGCGACATGTATAAATTTGGGTAGACAAATGGTGCTTGGTAGTTTCATGTACCCACCCATACTCATCAGAATAAGTGGACAGGTGGATTTTCAAACCTTGAAACTCTAGAATGTCGTTTCCTTATGATGTAATTTGGGCAACTTCTACTCAGAATTTCAGAAGCCAGCAAGTTATTATTTGAAATGCTAAATCAGGGCCTTGGTCTGGAAACAAAGGTGTGCCACAGGGATCAATTTTAGGGCCCCTAATATTTTTCTTGTTCATAAATGACTTGCCTCTGTTCATGCAAAGTTCAAAACTGATCTACATGTATATGCAGATGACTCTACTCTGCACAAGTCTGGTTCCTGTGTAAACAATTTAAACAATATTTTTCATGAAGATTTACTTAACGTTGAGCATTGATGTTCAATTAATGTCATGTCCCTCAAACCTAAAAAAAATAAGTATTTCATTGCCTGGAACCAGACAAAGACTTTCAGGCAATAACAGTCTCCTGAATTGATGCAGTATGTTAATGGTACTTTAATTGAGCATGTTGATGTTGAGAAACTACTAGGAGTACAATGTTGAGGAACTACTAGGAGTACAATGTTGATAAACTACTAGTAGTACAATGTTGAGGAACTACTAGGAGTACAATGTTGAGGAACTACTAGGAGTACAATGTTGATAAACTACTAGGAGTACAATGTTGAGGAACTACTTGGAGTACAATGTTGATAAACTACTAGGAGTACAATGTTGATAAACTACTAGGAGTACAATGTTGATAAACTACTAGGAGTACAATGTTGAGGAACTACTAGGAGTACAATGTTGAGAAACTACTAGGAGTACAATGTTGAGGAACTACTAGGAGTACAATGTTGAGAAGCTGCTAGGAGTACAGTGTTGAGAAGAATCTAGACTGGAGTTACTGGCAAGTTGATAAAGTCTGTGCTTCATTAAGCTCCATAATCTCTCTATTAAAGGGAATTAAAAGTTATTTGCCACCCAAATCCTGTAAATTATTCTATAATGCATACATTCTTCCACGTTTGGACTGTTGCTGCATTGTTTGAGGAAACACATGCAAGTAATATTGGAAGGATCCACAAACTTTAAGAATATAAATAATCATGAATCTACCACATAACACACTAGAGCTGAAACAAATACCAAATTTTCCCATTTGAGCATTCCTTTAGTACTGAAGGCGAATGGTAAAGGGCAGAAACTCGATTACCTGTTCAGTAAAATGCAGGGATTATCTCAAAAATTTATCTGGGTAGTGATTTCTTCACAATTCAATTCACACGGACATGTGGCCAATTTAATTTAATTAAATTTTGATACGTTGATTGCAGGTCACCAGAATTTGTCACACTAGTATATGCATGACATGTCTGATGGGATTTGACCAACTATAAAATGCCCAAATTGGACATTGAGATTTTCTGCTAAGCCATACAAATTTCATATTCAGATTTGATCAATAATTGTTTTAACTGAAACCCATGCACAGGTATTGACCTCATCTTATACATAAGATGTACATTGCAATAGGTGTGAAATTGCCTTGTGGCTTTTGTAGATAGTATAATGTAACCTCTACCAGGGCTAGGTACCTGGGAACTAGTTCCCTGCCTCAACCAAGTTTGGGAGTAGACTATTCAGTTTCATGGAAAAGAGGGCTTCCCAACAAACAGTGAAGTCATTGTCAGAAAAGGAATATGAAAGAAAAAGTGAAATAATCCCAGCACAAATTGGAACATATGCTGATAACTATGGCTTGATACTAATGCTCATCAAAAACAGAGAGTAGCAAGCTTTATTGAAACAGCAAACTCTCAAAACCCCTACAACTTAAATGATTCTGTTCCAAAGTCATGTTGACTGGCACATGTACATCTTATTGATATGAAGGTGCATCTGCATTACTGACATTTAAGAAAATAAAGAAAAGGATAGTGTCAAATTTTTAAGTATATTGCTATTTCCATAGCTTTGTAATTACTTCAAAACTTGATTAAAAGACCAAGCACAGAAATAAATTGGAGTTAATTTTCCATGATAAGATGATCGGAGGGTGGGGAGTAATGATTTGCGGGATTGACTACAACTGTTCCTCACAAATTTTCAGAACTCTGGTTGTTTGATATGTTACGGCTTTGCTGACTTTGATATGACCCCTATTCTATACCATGTTCTTCATCAACTTGCCATATTACATGTTATCTTTTCATTAGTATAATGATTACCTTGTGAGTTATAGTTAGAATATCATGTTATTTTGCAGATTTTCATTTGTTTCCTTGTAAACTAATTCAACATGCATAGTTTACATTTCACCTTGTTTGTTTCTTTTACAAAATGATGCCAAACATGATGAGTAAGCAATTAAATATGTGAATACCAATTTTCTGTTAGAATATTCATAAAAAATATTCTAATCCAAATTTTCGGATATTCATTTAAGCTGTATGGACACCATCTGAAACTCCATTTTCCGACTTAAAATGGCTGAAATTTGAATATAAATTCAGGAACCTCAAATTGATATATTAATGTTTTTAGTTAACAATGAAAATTGTCCAAAATATTTACGGAATAATGCATGTATGTTTAAGCATACAGATTTCAGTTAAGATCAGTTACAAATGACAACTCTCTGACACCATGGCCACAAAAAAAAAATATTTCAAAAATAATTTTCCTACTCTGGTACTTTCTTATGGAATGAACTCCCACACATTAAGTGAGAAACCTAAATGTATTTAAAACTAAAACATGAATAACTCCTATAGTAGCAGAGTGCATGTACATGTATGTTACATTTACTTATATATGTGTTATCATTAAGACTTTTATATATCATGAAACCTCTTAACTTCATTCTTAATTGCCTTCTTTATCTTGAGGCCCTCAGAGGAGAATAGTTTTTTGTAACTGAGTTACCCACATTAAATAATGTTTGTCATTATTATTATTATTATTACTAACATTTCCAGTAATATATGTCAGAATAGGGATAACTGTCTCATTTTGAGGATTCAGTAATGTGAATGAATGTTGTTGTCTTCTTTTTAAGAGTCTCCATTTTACCAGCACTACTTGCTTATCATAAGTAAACATAGTTTGTGGCTGTAAAACCAACACCAGCATCTTCAGATCCTTAAATACATTTTACCAATTCCACTTTTCATAAGTGAAACTCAGTTAGTCTCAGTAAAACACCGTCATCTTCAAATCCTAAAACAGAAGGTCCATATTCACATAATTACTGTTCTTTTTCATGCTAAGGATAATTGATAATACAAACACAAAATCATTGACAGACATTTTTAAAAGAAAGAAAAACTGGAACAAATGCAATTGCTCACCATTGCAAATCCCTGCAACTTTTGCAGGATATTCCAAACCTCCTTCTTAACCCCATCCACTACACTCCGAAAATATTTGAAGATGGAAGTGTAATTAAAATTTGTGTACAGTTGACCTTTGACCCACTCCCAGGGACCCCAGGTAGGAGCCAATAATGATTTCCCTCTCACATATAGTCACTACAGGGGCAACATAACTACAAAGTTTTGTGAAATTCTATCCTGTGGTTTAGGAGGATTGGTAATGAATAGACAGACTGACAAATAATGGCTTGGTTTGGTTTTGTTGGTTTTAATGGCACTTTTGTAACTCATTAACCCCGGGAGATTCTTTTCATTTTTGCCTGAAATGGGAGTAGGAAATGCATTTTTGGGGTTACTTCTGAATGCAGCCAAATACATCTGCTTAAGAGAGTTTTTCATTTAGCCGGATGCTTAGGTGTATCAAAAACATTGTTTTTGATTGGCTATTACACTCACACGTGCAGAAGGATAAAAGTTGGACTTTTTAAAAAAAAAATTATTGGACCCCTGATTTTTGTGTTTGCCCCTTTTTACTCCAAATCTCAAACTTATCCTACTTTTTGCAAAGGTTCATCTGTCTGTGTGCAGTTTAGACCGGTCTGCTTTAGATATCAGGCCAAAAAGTCTAAAATCCTGACACAAGCTCCGGTTCCGAAACTGTTAATTTTTTTACCTAAAAAAAAATAGGGTCTCAAAAATTATGTTTTTTCTGCTGTATTTTTTAATGCGAGTAGAAAGTCAACATTATTTGGTATCATTGTAGAACTACATCTGTCTACTTTCCTGCAATACCATCCACTTTAGTGTATCTTAAATGATGTTGACGTTACAGAGTTCGGAAGTAGGGTACAACCTCATGACACGTAAACATGGCGCCAGGGGTTAATGAGTTAAACAAGTTTTGGGAAATTTCTTAGAAATTGTCCAGGAATGGTTATTTTTCTAATTTATGTGCAAAGGTAATGCACAAATGATCAAATAAGCAAGGAGTATTCAAATTTGGTGACATCATTGAAATTCACCCGTTAACTCATTAACCCTGGGAGATTCTTTTCATTTTGCCTGAAATGGGTGTAGGAAACGCATTTTTGTGGTTACTTCTGAATGCAGCCAAATACATCTGCTTAAGAGAGTTTTTCATTTAGCCGGATGCTTAAGTGTATCAAAAACGTTGTTTTTGATTGGCTATTACACTCATGCAATGTGCAGAAGGATAAAAGTTGGACTTTTTTTTTTCTTCTGTATTCGACTCCTTTATTTTTGTGTCTTAGCCCCTTTTCTTTTCAATCTCAAACTTATCCTACTTTTTTACAATGGTTCATCTGTCCACGTGCAGTTTGGACTGATCTACTTTAGATCTAAGGCCAAAAAGTCTAAAATCTGGACACAAACTCTGGTTCTGAAACTGGCAATTTTCGACCTACAAAAAATAGGGTCTCATAAATTATGTTTTTTTCTGCTGTATTTTTTAATGCGAGTCGAAAGTCGACATTATTTGGTATCATTGTAGAGCTACATCTATCTACTTTCCTGCAATACCATCCACATTAGCATATCTTAAATGATGTTGACGTTACAGAGCTCTGAAGTTGGCTACAACCTCATGATGTGTAAAAGTGGCACCAGGGGTTAATGAGTTAATACAATATTGGCTATATCATGCTAAGGAAATGAGAGCTACTGATAAGTCCCGTTCCCAAGGACACACTAAGGCAGCTGAACCAGGCTGGCCTGGGCACACATCAAACCTGCAACTCTTGGATTATGAGTCTGAGGCTCTACCAGTTGAGCTGCCATGGCTCCTAGTACTAATATTAGTACCCCTACCTCCTTCATCGAGGCTATGACATTGTAGTTACCATGGCTCCTAGTACTAATATTAGTACCCCTACCTCCTTCATCGAGGCTATGACATTGTAGTTACCATGGCTCCTAGTACTAATATTAGTACCCCTACCTCCTTCATCGAGGCTATGACATTGTAGTTACCATGGCTCCTAGTACTAATATTAGTACCCCTACCTCCTTCATCGAGGCTATGACATTGTAGTTACCATGGCTCCTAGTACTAATATTAGTACCCCTACCTCCTTCATCGAGGCTATGACATTGTAGTTACCATGGCTCCTAGTACTAATATTAGTACCCTTACCTCCTTCATTGAGGCTATGACATTGTAGTTACCATGGCTCTCCGACAGAAGATGGACAGATAGACAGATATAGGTAATCACAATATCCCCAACTCTCCAGAAAAAAAGACATAGGGATAAAAAGAATCTTTAAAATAAGTTTGAAGGGAGTAATTTAATTTTTGTCAAGCTGCCTGTGTTTATCAGATGACAAGACTTGGATATAACTTTTCATGCGGTGGTGTGGTCATCATCAACATTAAGATTTATTGTTGAAAGTTAATGCAAGTCAGATACAGTTGGTGTATATACTAGCATGATTTGCAGGCAAGACACAGTGTTCCATGGGATCCCATACCATGCAATATTTCTACAGATTTTGAGTTTTGTTTCTGCAATGCAATATGGACGTCCATTCCCCATCAATAATACTGCTGAGTCTACGGCCATTTCCACAAAATCCAATTTCAAGGTAAACTAGGAGAAGTACAGACACTGAAGTTTGTTCCAAGGATAAGTAAATAAAATCTGAAATAATTTTATGGGAATACATATAATTAAATATTTTTTGTGAAATATGCAGATTTTGCATTAAATTTTCACAGCATCAAAATGGAAATAAATTCATAAGTCCAACTATTTTTTACAACTATTGCAAAAAAAACCCAATCCTTTGATAATAAATAAATACCTTTGGCTTTGTATTCTTTTTAACTTAAAGAATTGTTAAAATTTTGTACTGTTTAGAGAGATACATGTTTCTTATTAATTATTATTGACTATATTTTTGATTATTAGTTACACAACATCTCAGGTGAAATGTATTTCTTTTAGCTGCATGTAAGTAGACGAAAGAGAAACCCAATGAGGGCAAAGATCCGAAGATTCCGGAATCTCTTTATTTCTGAGAGTGGCAGTAGTCCTAAAGGGACAACAAAGAACAAGCTTGAAATAGTGAGTTTAAATTTTGCTCATTGACTAATCTTCAGGTTCAACCTGTTTGGCACAAGCTGTCAATCATGTTGTTGTTTATTCAAAATTTCAATCTGCTGCTAGCCAGTCTTGTTCCAGACAATGTGTGAGTTGTTGCATAATGACACCTGTTGTGCTGAGCTTGTCTGGCTAAAAGAACATGTTCTTCACTGGACAGTTTGTGCTATACAACATGTATAAAATCCATGTGTAATAACTTCATTATTTTTCATCCAAATCAAGTGAGATTTATGTTATGAAGCAGAAGTATATCTTGTATAAAGTAGTAAAATTTTCAAACAAAAAAAGAAAATGCATTGCTAATAAGTACGGTGAAGTCAATATTGTCTTTTGGCTATGGTGAAGTAAGTATTGTCTTTTGTCAGATATGTACTGTATGTAAAAAATTATCTCACACTGACTTACTTTTCATGCTTGCACATCTGTTTAATGTTTTTGCTCATTGTCATACACTTTTATATGTACATTCATGAAACTTGACATATTCATTTTGATGAATTCAGTGCACTTGTATGAAAAGTAGATCTTAGTGACTTACTTTTTAGCATTAGGAGTGGCAGTGTGTCTGTCCACAAATAGACATGGTGGTTTCCACAACATAACTTTAGTTTGCTGCAGTCTTTTCTTATCAAATCGCATATGGCGCTTACCCATGGTAGGGTCAGAAGCATTTTGATTTTGGTGCTGCTAGGTCCAAGATCAAGGTCACTGGAGCTGAAAATGCAATTTTACTTTCTGTGTGATAAGTCAAGTTTCCTTGGCCCAATTTTTATCAAATATCATTTGTAGACTACACTTGGGTGGGGGCAGCACCCTATTGATTATGAGGGCGAGAGGTGAAAGGTCAAGATCATTATAGCTGACATTTTAATTTTGAGTGTTTATGTTCAGTAAGTCAAGTTTCCTGGATCCAGTTTTCATCAGACTTCATAGGTATTCTAGACTTGGGTAGAAACATCTCTTCATTGATTTTCGAGTCCAGAAGTCAAAGGTCAAGGTCATATGAGCTAACATTGACATTTTGGGTTTCTCATGATATATTCACTTTCTTCAAGTTTCCCAGACTCAGTTATTATGAGCTTCATATTTGCATTCATTTGAGGTGGGTTGCAGTTCCGTATACAGTCTGCAGTTGATAGATCCAAAGTTACAGCTGTTTATTTCACAGGGGGGTGGGGTATCTCTGTTAGGGAAGTGGAATTCACTCATATGCACAAATAACATGACTTTGAGGTTAAAAGCAATTCTAGTTGCTTTCTCAGTTGCTAGTTTGAGCCCTGAATTTAACCAAATTAGGCAGCATCCCTGCATAGATGCCATTTAGTATTGGAAAATGATGCTGATGTTCCATCAAATACAAATGAAGATAAAAAAAATAGAGAAACCTTAATAGAATTGTTTTCATAAGTTAAGCAATCAACAACATTGGAAGAGATTTCTACAGAAAGCATCCTACTGATTCAGATTTCTTGACCATCTGCACTTGCATATGGTTATTAGGAAGATATCATCCCAGTGAGCGATCTCAGGCCCACTTAACCCTCCTTTTAATTAAAGTTGCAATGTTGATGTATCTTGAGATGAGTGTATATCTCTCTCAGAGACTGTGTCACTGTCACCTACTTTCAAGGACTTATTCAGCATTGCTAAAATTACAGACATCTGCCACAGAAACATGGGTAGATGTATCTTCACTATCTTGCAAGATCTTGTTCCCTAACAATGCAGACATTTTGGCAAGTAGTCATGAAACTTGATGGCTTGATCAATCTTGTGGAATACTATTTATTTCTTTGAATATTATATCACAGTGACCTACTTTTCATGTTTAAGTGGTTTATAGGGTCTACAAGGACATATTCTCATCAGGCAGTGGGGGCATTTGTATTTGTGTTCAGAAACTTATTTAATTTTTTGTTTTTGAAAGTACTATCTCTCAGGACCTATGGCTGAAAAATTTCTTCCTTACTTTTTTAGATGCTTGAATTTGGATTAATATGTGTCTGTCTTGCTGTTTGTCTGCCTGTGCAGGTGAAGCAGAAAATCAACCAGGCCTTTGAAAGTCTTCAGGACTGGGGTAGAGTACATGCCTCTGAACCTAAAGAAGAGGTGGTGAATGACACCTCTCCTGACTCCAAAATTGGTGAGCATAGTTCATTGTATAACTGTTGCTTGCTAAAGTTTAGTTTAACACAGTCAAGTGGGCATATCCTTCCAGTTTTCTGATAAAACACTTCATCAGATAAAAAATTATAACTAGAAACCTTAATAATGTGTGAGTTCAGTTATTTTTAGCAGGTAAATGAATTTAAGTTTCAGTAAGAAGTATGACATGTAGCAGATAAAGGCAGACTTAGAAATTCCTGTACAAATCGGTAATTTCTGCAGGTTTTTTGTGGGTAATTTTATGTAAGGTATTGCGGGTAAAACTGGTACCATATTATATTTTAGCTAGCTCACCCCTTATATCATTGAAAAATCTTGCAAACAAGAACTTAATACCAGTCATACCCATAACATCTTGGAGAAAATTACCCACATCTCTTGTAAAGATGGCTATGATTGTACTGGAATTTCTACTGTGTTGGCTGTTGTCTGCTATAAATCATTCTTCTAACTGAAATTGAAAGACAACTATTTGTAGATGTGTCTTGGTGAGTACAAATCCATCCTATCAAAATGAGGTCACTGTGACTTATATTTCTTGCCTTTAGGGTCAGTTTCTCATGCACATTTGAGTGCAGTGTTTTACAAAAAGGGACCAGTCGGGTATTCATGTTATATGAACCTATTTCCAGTTTTCATATTTGCTGTTTATTAAATTGTAGAAATCATTATAGTAAGAACAATGGTCATGGCAATGAGATATGATTTTAAGTCCATGCATATTGTGTGCTATTATAAATTTCTCTAATGATGCCCCCACTGCAATAGCAGATGGGGATATGTTGTTTTGCTGCTGTCCTTCCTTATGTTGACATGTCCATACATCCTTGCATCTGTCTTCAGTCCAGTTTAGCATGATAGCACAAACCATTAAACTTAGAGCCATGAAATTTTACATACTTTATCATGATTATACAGAGGAACCTTGTTAATCCGGACACCTTCGTTCCCAGTGAATGTGTCCGGATTAATGAGTTTTCCGGATAATTGAATCATGCACATTTTTATTTTACGATGTCATCATACAGTATACATGTACTGTATATGTACATGTATTTGATAGCTGTAAATGTACTGTTGTTACGGAATTATATATCATTTTCCTTTTAATAATTGTATAGTTTATTAGTTGTGATCTCTGTTCTTAGTCTAACAGCTTTCGTCTTGCCGTGAGTACACATACGGTATTTTGGATCAATATTTCACCGAGTACATTGGACTTGGAAGTGTCGCTTGTAGCATTAGTACATCACGTGTTAGCGCGTGAGGTTGAACTTTTGACCTAGATTCTATGATTCTTCAGTGTCAGTACGTTATTTACTGTTTATAAACGTTGGTACACTAGCACTTTGGAGATGTCACGCATAACCTAATTTCTGATTGGTTTGGAGAAGGTTGTTTCTAGAACAATTAAATGGGTTTTTATTTCAATTCTGCATATTAAGAGACTATATTATAGGAAATAATCCTGTGTTTAGGCATTCTTCATAGTTACATTGAATTGAGAGGTCACAAAAGAAATTGGTTCTTTTTGTGAGCGGGATATTCTACTTTTGTGATATTTAATACAGTGCATTTTGGATTAGTACTGTGTCTTCAACTTTATTAATCATACAGCTCCGTGGAATTATTGGAAACATTTCTAGAACTTGTGATATTCCATATTCACAAGGATTGCTTCGATATAACTTATTCTTATCAACACATTAGTACAGTGAAGGTTACTTCATTCGGAACATATTACATTTGGAATATTTGGATTGACTTCCGGATCAGTGAATTTTAGAACAATTTAGGACTTTTATGGATATTCTATACTGTAAGTTATTTTTTAATTCTTTCACTTTGATTGTTTGTTGAAATATTTTAATATTTTTGGAAATTAAAGATTTGTATTTTAAATCTTGAAAGCTTGTTTGAGTCTTTTATTTTGTTACATTACCCCTAGTCGTAACACGGTATATTCAATAAGGCCAAAAAAAAAATATGTGTGTTTCCTATTGCACTGGTTTTAAAATTATGGCAGGCAGGTAGGTGTTTTTTTTTTTTTTAAACATTATATATAAATCAAATAATATTTAAAGCGCTTCAAATAATTAAAAAAAAAAAAAAATTAGGGGTGGGGTTGGGTGGGGTGGGTGGGAAAAGTGGTAGGGTCGACAACGTGAAACAAGGACAGTCGGCCGACCAGAAACACATTTTTTTTTTGCCTAATCGTTGAAATAAATTAATGAATACATCTATTGACTTGTGTTTATTTCACTTCATTATAAGTCGGCAGGTACAGACAACCATTTATCCTTGTTTTTTTATGATGTCCGCAATTGTCAACTTGCCAATGTTTAAGGATGAGTCAGCTTTAAAATGCCAGTGGATATCTTGAATGGCAGCTGTTGGGTGATCTTCTTTGTGCTGGCAAATCTTCATTTTTATGCTGGTCGGTATCTCTACTCATCTACACTTGCTTGATGGTGTCACCATAATAATGTAAAAAGTACAATGAATACAAACTGATATCTTGCAGTTAAATGCGTTATTATAAACTAATAAAATGCAGTCATTTCTATAAGTCGTATTTTACAACTGTTATAGCTGCTAATGAGCAGATAATTAACGTCGATTTTTATTCTGAAATGAAGCCCTATATTGTCCACAGCTTAAATCAATCAACTTTATATGTACAGCCATCAACAAACTGTGATTGTTAAAAACAACTGGTAAACAACAAAGAGACTTAATGACATGCTTAATTTATTAACCATATGTTACGTCAAAAGTGTGGACGATTTGATCCCAGTGTGTTTATTTGTTTCCATCGGCGACTAGCAAAAACAGACTTTGTTTGTTCAATCGCTGGTTACAATACGGTCATGCTACTTGAAGTTTTTCCACACACATGATCATGTCATCAAATTATAGCTTAAACATGCCACTGGAATTTGACCAATCAGAGATTGATACATTGACACACCTCCAAATTTGCGCAGGTGAATCTGTGTTATCCGCCTGACTGTATTTTCATATACGATTCTTTGAATTTTCTTATTTTTGGACAGATTATTTCCAGATTATCGAGAGAAGTTTTATAGTAATTTTAAATTGTGGTCCCCAATTTGATTTCTGGATCCGGAATGCGGATTTCTTGATTAACAGAGCAAATTAACGTTTAGGAATTCCGTTCCCGTTGAACTATGTCCAGATAGTGAGGTTAGGTTTTCAGGCCATTACAGCATTTTTTCCATTTTTATACATTTTTTAACTTTTTGGACTAGGAGTTTTTGACAAAATCCTTTTAGCAGAATGAATCAAAAACCACTTGAACTAGACAAATTAAATTTAGTAGGCATATTTGTATTCACATATTAGACAAACTAATTAGATTTTCAAGTCATTAAGCAGCTTTTCTTCTTTTTAGCTCTACTGGTCACAGACCAAGTCTCTTGTCCGTTGTCTGTTGTCCATCCATCCATTAGCACAAGTTTGTTATTCTTACTCCTCCTAAACTACTTTTAGGATTGCCATGAAACTTCACACACACATTCATTCCATAGTCTAGTTGGTCCTAAATTAAAACTTTGCTGCTTGGACATTCAATATGGCCACCACAGTGGCCATCTTGAAAATCTTGTCATTGCTACTCCCCCTATCAACATGGGATTTTCATGAAAAGACTTCTTATGATGTCTAGTTGGTCCTAAATGAAAATGGTGCTGATCTGATGTCCAATATAACCACCACAGTGGCCATATTGATAATCCTTCTATCACTACTCCTCCTGAACGGAAAGTCATATTGACATGGGGTTTTCACAAGAAGACTTCTTATGATGTCTAGTTGGTTGTAATTGAAAATGGTGCCAATCTGGTATCCAGTACGGCCACCACAGTAGTCATCTTGAAAATCTTGTTATCACTACTCCTGAATGGATGCTCATATCAACATGGGGTTTTCACTGAAAGACTTTTTATGATGTCTAGTTGGTCCTAAATTAAAATGGTGCTGATCTGTTGGCCAATATGGCCACCATCGTGGTCATCATGAAAATCTTTTTATTGCTAATCCTCCTGAATGAAAAGTAATGTTGCCATGGAGTTTGCACCAGAAGACTTCTGCTCCAAAATGAAAATGGTGTCGATCTGATGTCCAATATGGCCACCACAGTGGCCTTCTTGCAAATATTGTTATCATGACTCCACCTGAATGGATAGTCATATCATCATGGGGTTGTTACTAAACAACTTCTTCTGATGTCTAGTTGGTCCAAATTCAATGTGCCTGCCACAGTGGCCATCTTGAAAATCTTGTTATCACTATTTCTCCTGAATGAATGGTCATATCAGCAAGGGTTTTCACTGAAAGACTTCTTATGATGTCTAGTTGGTTGTAAATGAAAATGATTTCAGATCCAACTTCTAATATGACTGCCACAATTGCCATCTTGAAAATCTTGTTATTACTACTTCTTCTACATGGCTGGTCATATTGACATTGTGCTTTCACCAAAAGACTTCTTGTGATGTCTAGTTGGTACTAATTAGAAAATGTGCCAATCTGGAATCGAATATGGCCACCATGGCATCCTTCTTCAAAATGTTGTTATTATTGCTCCTCCAAAATGAAAAGTCATATCAATATGGATTTTCCACCAGAAGACAACTTATGATGCCTTGTTGGTCTTAAATGAAATGGTGCCAAGTTGACATCCAATATGTCCACTACAGCAGCTAATTTGTAAATCTTGTTATTGCTGAAGAATATAAAAGATGGTTTCAACACTTCACAGTTAAAAGGAAGAAATGGTCTTATCTTGAATTCCTGGAAATTCTTTTCAGCCAGTAGAGCATCAGTCCCTTCCAGGGACTCTTGTTTTAACATATTTTTGGGGGACTTTGGCTTTTTAAGCAAAACCCTTGTTAGCACAGTTAAGTAAAAACAATTCTGTATGCATGTTTGTATGCATAAGTTGATGATGTCATTAGATTTTCATGCCATCATAGCAAATTAAATTTTGAAATAATTTTTGGGGACTCCAACATTATTGGTCTGTAGAGTACTCTGTTAACAGCATTACAGCAGTGGGACATGCTTGTTTTACAAACACAACTTCTGGTTAAGTTTACGTACCATGCATGAGCCTTCAAAGACCTGATTAAGTTTACATTCTGTGCATGAGTCTTCAAAGACCTGATTAAGTTTACATACTATGCATGAGTCTTCAAAGACCTGATTAAGTTTATGTACTATACATTAGTCCATGCATGAGTCTTCAAAGACCTGATTAAGTTTATGTACTATTCATGAGTCTTCAAAGACCTGATTAAGTTTACGTACTATTCATGAGTCCTGAAAGACCTGATTAAGTTTATGTACTATACATGAGTCTATGCATGAGTCTTCAAAGACATGATTAAGTTTACCTTCTTTGGATGAGTCTTCAAAGGTCAAATTTAGATACTTGTTCTACTCTGTAACTTGTACAGGCAGCAAGACTTGTAAAAGTGAAAAACCTCTTTGTTGTATTTTATTACATACTAAGCAGGGACCCATGTTTCTTGCCTGTGTAAGGATCACAATACTCCAATCATTGTAGGAAACAAATAATCAGCAGCAGTGACTATATATACTGTATTACTTTATCCTATAGTTGATAGATACATTTTGGCTTTGTTACGTTTTGTCTCACTTGTTTACTATCATGTTTCATTTTCTTCTATATCATTTTGTTCATGATAGTTTTTCGAGTGTTACTTTAACTCTTTTTTTTTCTTTATCAAATTCAAGTGGAGTGGCCATATTGCTGAACAACAGTATTCAGTTTAATATCTGTAATAGCCTACCTTTTGTTATTGCATAGCTGTACTTTTCTGGCGGGAAAATACCCGGACCAAGTGACGAAAATGTGTACTCCCAATTAGTGAGAACCAGAAAGTTCCAGAACATCGGACCGTATACTGCACATGCTCTGACATGCGCCGTAGGCTTCATTCTTTTCTTGGTCTTGTTTTCGGATTGTTCATGTCGCTTCATGTGAAGAAGATAGCCGCCGCCTCGTGGGTTCAGTGAGCAAATTACTAAATTATTTCTTGTGCTATATTCTTCTAAGATGTAGGATTATACCCTGATCGAGTTTTATCAATTGTCTAGTTAAGCTGTCTTGAGAGTTTTTAGACTTTTGTTACGTACATGTGGTGAACACCTTGACAAATTATTTTGTTCTTTTTACCCTTCACAGTGTGTTAGTTATTCAATTGGTGTGTGTGTTTTTTAGTAAGGTGTGGGTTATTTTTATGATAATTTTCCCTACCCTTGTATTATTGCAGTCTTGGGCTTGCCTGTTTTTCAAATTATTGCCTCATGTATAATTAATTCATCATATTTATATAGTGAATTGTGCTTTTTCATATCGTGGTAGCAGGTTGCACAGCACTTTGTACTATTATATTTACACAGCCAGTTATTGAACATAGGCTATGTTTTGAAGTTTTTATTTCGGATAGCCTTCTTAATAATTTAGCAATCTTAACCCCTGGTTCTTTGCTAATTTCAGTAGATCCCTTGCTCGCTTTAGCCTGGTTGACCAGTTATCTTGTTTCTTGTTGCTACCCAGGGAACTGAGTTGTTTCCCTGTATACTTTTTTGTTACACCCTAGTCAGGTGTCTTATTGCTGAATGCTTTTTTTTTAGCATTGCTTAATTAGTGTACACTTTCCTTGTATTCAAACAAATAATTTTTTGTTTGCATCATATTTATTTTCTTTCAGGAACAATGTCTTGATAAACTGTTGGGAGGTGTGGCCACCGCAAAGCCCCTTGGGACACACACCCCACCTGTTTGTCCTGCACTCGTTGTGAAAGGACAGATGTCTGTCCTTTTTGCAGCCTTTGGCCAGATGAGACTTGGGATCTGGCTGAAAATCATAGGACTTACAAGGGGAGGAAGAAGGTTTCTTCTTCTTTTTCAGAGTTTTCTGGGTTCTCTTTGTCTGCGTCCCTTGGGTCTCAGACAAAGGTTACTGAAATCTCTCTGGAGACTTCCAATGTCAGTGGAAGGCCCCTCCCAAGGGAGTAATAAACCGGTGGAGATTGAGTCATGCCCTTCCGAGAGGGAGGAGCAGCACCGTCCTCATTCTATGAGTTCTGAGAGCGAGTTGTATCTTTCCAATAGAAAGGATCAGCACCCTCTCATTTCCACTAGGACATAGACTGAGTCGCGTCCCACCCTCGGGGGGGAACAGCACCTTCTCTTGTCCACTAGGGCAGATAAAGAGTCATGCCTGCCCGAGAGTGGGGAACGACATTCTCTACTGACCCACACCTCGGTTAGGGCTGGTAATGAGTCACGCCCCCCCTGTAAGAGTGGAGCTGGACCCTTCCAGTCCCCGGGGCGTGTTGTCGGCAATAGGATCGAGACCCCGGAGAGGGCAGGGCAGGGTCTTCCTGATTTGCCTAATGAGTTCTTGCCAGGTCACCGGTCAGGGGTCTTCGGGGCCCATATGGTACAGAGATAGGAGTTGGGATGATTCCCCCCTCTCTCCATTTTACCGTTTCATCCCATGGGGGATTGGGACCGGGTTTACAAATGCCAGGTTAAGGAAGGGGATTGGATCGGCATCCGCCCTTTCCTTTGATCCTTCTTAATCCCTATGGGATGTGGGGTTTTCCACTGCAGGGCCTTTTCCCTACATGCAACCTTGGACTTCTGAATCCTGGCCACATGTTAGTGGTGTTGTGGCTGCCGACAGTGGTCCTTCATTGTCTCGCGAGTAAGAGGAAGAGAATAGACATTCCTCCCCAATACTCCCTAGGCAGTTGGAGAGTTTCCCTAAACCTCCAGTGGAAACCACTGTGAATGCCAATCCCTTATCCACGTGAGACGAGTTGCCTCTTTAAGTTTCTCCTCCCCCAGTGTCTCCCCTGAGACTGACAGACATTGGGTTGCATAATCCAATCTCCCAGGAGAGGGAACAAGATGAGGATGTCCTCTCTGTCCTTGTTGATGCAAACAAGTTTGACACAGAGCAGGTCGATGTGACTTCCCCTCCTATCGGGTCCCCTGCCCCTTCCCAACCATCGGCTAAGGAGGCAGAGGTGGAGAAGACCTGGTCATTTGATAAAGTGGTTAATGAGGTTTACCGCCTCTTACCCAGTGATTTGTACCCCAAACCTTTGGGTCCTGGTGACTCCAAAATTCTTTCCAGCTTGGTGAAACTTTTGGGACAAATTCTGGACCAGATCTCCGGTTACTCCCCCAAGGAGCGCTCTCACAGGTTTAGCAAGTGCCAAGACTTTGCCAGACAATGTCGGGGGTGGTCTGTTCCCCTTCTACGTTGCAGCCCTTGATAGCTTCTTCTAGCTACAAGGTTCATTCCTCGTCTTGGCCCACTAAACCACCCACCTTGGATGCAGAAGCAGCTCAAGTGTTTATTTCTTCGGGGACTTGGGCTCACCTGCCAGTGAAAACATTGGAATCCCTAGAAGAAAAGGCTAGGCTGCCCGTAACTAGTAGCCCCACATGCTGACCTTTTTTCAGCAGCCTCATTCAGCCTGCTTAGAGACGAGTCTTTGTCCCCATTGGCTCTCCACCGTCTGTTGGAAGCAGTGGCTAAAACATTGAGGCATGTTTTGTCCTTGTCCATGGCTTTGTCAGCAGAGCTTCTCCACCTCTGCAGGGATGTTGCTCTTGACACCTCAAAGGTTTTACTGGAGCACAGTATGAACCTTCGGAGGGCTGCTTCTCTGGAGGCAGAGACTCTCTTTGGAGGTCTCATCCCCTCCGTGGTGGCACAGGATTTGAGGGACCATCAACACCGGTCTCTCGCATCCGCTCCTGGCTCTTCGAAGACAGCCAAGAAGCGAAATCACCCATCAGCTAAATTCTTCAAAGCTGCACGGCCCCAGGTGAAGCAACAGCACATTGGCAGTCGGGCCTTAGGAGGGGGTGCCGCAAAGACCCAGGGAAGAAGTTCACAGGGCCTTCCCCCTTTCCCAAGGACAAGTGGGGACGGTCCTAGGGACTCGCACCCTCTCCTGCTAAGCATACCTCTTCCGTCTGTTCCTGTGGGCACCAAACTTGGTCTCTTTTCAGAGGCCTGGTTAGACATAATAGTCGATGACTATGTCCTTTCCATCTTACGGGATGGCTGCCGGCTTTGGTTCTGGGATTCCTCTCCCCTCGTAAGGTCCCCCATTTGCTTCCATCAGTCAAATCCGGGGCTCTTAAAGGAAGAGGTTCATTCCCTTCTGTGGAAGGGTGCAGTAGAGAGGGTGTTGAAAGACCAATCACTGGCCTTTTACTCCCAGATTTTCCTGGTCTCAAAAAAAGAGGGAAAGTTTCTTCTAATTATCAACCTTTCTGCCCTAAACAGATTATTGCAGGAGGAGCCTTTCAAGATGGAGACCACAACCTCAGTCAGGAATGCCATAAGACCTGGCGATTGGACAGTTTCCATCGATCTTCATGATGCGTACCTTCACATCCCTATTTTTCCTCCACACAGGAGGTACCTCTGGTTTTGTCTGGATGGGGAGGTCTTCCAGTTTTGAGCTCTGCCATTTGGACTAGCCTCTGTTCCCAGAGTTTTTACTAGGGTCATGGGAGTAGTGGCAGCCCATATGCGATCATTAGGTATCCAATCCTCCAGTATTTCGACGATTGGTTCATACACAATGGCAGTCAAGAGTCCCTCAAACTAGACCTATCTCGATGTTGGTCCATAGTGACCAGGCTGGGTCTTCTACCAAACTTAGACAAACCGGAACTCACTCCTTCTCAGGTTTTTGTCTACGTGGGGATGAATTTCCTCACAAACAGAGGGTTAGTTCGTGTCCCTCTGGAAAGAGTAGACAAGATCATGTCATTGTTGGAGACACTGAGAGCAAAGACTACATTAACAGCTCATCTTTTTCTCTCTCTGCTGGGGACCTTGAATGCTGCAGCAGACTTGGTTCCTCTAGGCAGTCTGCACCTATGTCCTCTCCAGATTCTCCTTTTTAGCTGCATGGAAACCGCATGGGGACCCTCTGAATACTCCAATTTCTCTGAGTCGGGACTTTCACCTTCATCTCGATTGGTGGACAAATATGGACCGTTTTTTGCTCAGAGTCCCCATGTACCCACAGAACCCCACTCTTATCTGTTCACAGATGCATCAGATTCAGGGTGGGGTGCTCACCTAGAGCCAGAGTGACTGATTCTTCAGGGTTCTTGGTCCTGGGAAGAATCGACTTGCCACATAAACAATTTAGAAATGAGAGCAGTGTTTTTAGGCCTTCAGGGGTGTGTCCATCAAATAAGAGGTCGCTGTGTGACGGTCTCCTCCGACAAAACATTGGTGGTTGCGTACCTCAGGAGACAGGGAGGCACACATGCACCTTCTCTCTGCTTGGAGGTTTGGAACCTCCTTCACAGGGCAACTTCGGAAGTAATTTTCCTCCGAGTTTGCCATTATTCTGGGCAGGAAGAATATGTTGGCGGACAGTCTGTCCAGGAAAGGGAAGGTAGTCCTTACAAATCAATAGCAGACTCCCTGTTCCAACTTTGGGGAACTCCCCTGGTGGATTTGTTTGCCACCATGTTTTGCATTTCCCCAGTCCCCAACCAGAGGGCCTGGGTGGTGGATGCTTTCAGCCTGAACTGGGATCATCTGTTTGCGAATGCCTTCCCACCATTCGGGTTGATTCCACAGGTCCTTCGCAAAGTCAGGCACTCCACAGTCCAGCTAATCTTGATAGCCCCTCTGTGGCCCAAGCGATTGTGGTTCAACGATCTTCTTGATCTGCTGGTGGACCATCCATGGACCTTGCCTCAGAGGAGGGACCTCCTGTCACAACACAGGGGCTCTCTCCTGCACAGCAGTCCACAGATTCTCCACCTTTACACTTGGCTCATCTCAAACGATCTCTCCACAAGGAAAAGTTTTTGTTCAAAGTTGCCAAGTGTGTCGTTCAGTCCAGGAGAAGCTCAAGCCCAAGATATATGATGCCAAATGGAGAATCTTTTGTGATTGGTGTAGTAGAAAATGTGTCAATCATAGCTGTCCCTCTGTGAGTGCTGTAGCTGATTTTCTTCTCTTTCTTTTCGAAGAGAAACAATGCTCAGTCTCTACTATTAAGGGCTGTCAAGCAGCCCTTTCCAATGCTCTTAAATTCTCAAAGGGCCCAGCCATCGGCACAGACTCTCATTTGGGAGACCTGATTCAGATACAGTGAAACCCCGCTATAACGCGCCCCGCTATAACGCAGATTCGGATATAACGCGATCGTGGCGTGGCTCCCAAAATTTCATATATTCATTCGCACATGAACATTTTTTTTTCGAAGTACGAGAAATAGTGTATAAAATGTGTATATTACAGTATCATTTTGGGGAAGAGATCTCGTATGAATTCGAGTATAATACGTTTGTGGCGTGGTTCCTGAAATTTTATATAGATGTAAATGTATTTTTCTCGTACACGGATAAAAAAAATTTTTGTAAGTATGAAAAATAGTGTACAAAAAGTTTATTATCATTTTGGGGAAGAGTTCACTTATGAATTTGATTGTGGCGTGGCTTCTTAAATTTAACAATTTCACCAATTTCTTGAAGTATTATGCCAAAATAAACATTATCGGAAATGTTACTTATTATTGATCCATGAGTAAAGCCAGTAAGTCTTCTTTGTGATTGTCTTCAATTCATTCTGTATACAATCATTGCTCAAACAATAGCCGACATGTTTTTCTTCTTTAACTGCATACACAACCGAGCATCAGACAATGTGGTGGGTGGTGGTTGATAAAAGATTCTCATGATTTAATAAACATCAAAAAACGTAAGCCGCCGACACGTGCGCTGGACTTCAATTCATCCTGTATACAATCATTGCACAAACAATAACCGACTTACGTTTCTTCTTTAACTGCATACACAACCAAGCACCAGACAATGCAGTGGTTGATCAAAGATTGTCATATGTGGGTGCTTATGTAGAGACTGAGTTTGGGCAGCAAGATCAAAGATTGTCATATGTGGGTGCTTATGTAGAGACTGAGCTTGGGTGGCAAGATCACAGGGAGTTCAAATAACCACTCTCTGTTACTTGGCACTGAACAAGTACAGCTGTATCAAACTCGTGGCTCAATCAAAGGGTTGTCATGTGGGAAAACAAAGACGGATCGATATCAGATAGTAAATGGTGTTCATACCCTATTCATGCTATACATTAGACGTGTATACTTTGTTCTCTGAATAAAGTAAAATATAGTAAAACCCCGCAATAACGCAACCCCAAATATCGCGTTATAGCGGGGTTTCACTGTAGTTTGAATTGCAAAGACCAGTGTCTTGCTCTCTAATGCCTAAATGGAATCTCTCTGTGTCTTGTGCTCTCTTACAAAACCCCCCTATGAGCCTTTGGGTGAAACTTCCTTTGAGAACCTCACCCTCAAGACAGCCTTTTTACTTGCCTTAGCATCTGCAAATCGAAGGAGTGAACTTCATACCCTATCCATAGAACAGGGCTGTATCAGGTTCAATGGGAATTATGAGTCAGTTTGTCTTCTCTGTCAACCAGGTTTTTTTTAGCAAAAACCCAGCTTCCTTCAGTTGCACCACACCTGATTGAGATCCCCAGTCTCAGCTCTATCTGTGCTGAGGATGATCAAGATTGACTTTTTTGTCCGGTTAGGGCTTTACACTTTTATTTGGCAGCCTCTAAAGAGAGAAGGAAGGGTAGGAAGCGTCATTTCATACCCATTAAAGGTTCAGCTGATATTTCAGCTTCCACCATTTCTAGGTGGATTATATTAACTATTTAGAGAGCTTATCAGTCCCTTACTGATAGGGACCTGTCATTCATGAAAATTAAAGCCCATGAGGTTCATGCCATTGCGACCTCATGGGCCTATCTAACACATTCCTCTTTAGAGGATGTGATGAAAGCTGCGTTTTGGCACTCTCATGCTACTTTTTCCTCCTTTTACCTTCGCTAATCGGCCCACCAAAGCAAAGGCATTTTCTCACTGGGCCCGATTGTCATCGCTCAGAAAATCTGTGAAGGTGAGTATTCCTTGTGTTGTTTGTTATTCACCAGTTTGTGGGTTCATCAACCTCCCACTAAACTGGCAAATTCAGCTATGCAATAACAATAGGTAGGCTATTACTTATATTAAAATGTATTTTTTTTTGGGGGGGGGGGTAGAACTAGTTTTAATGATGTAATACCTACCTGTTGTTATTGCCAGATTCCCTCCTCCCACCCTGCTCTGATGTCCCACTACATAAGATGCGCCCTCAAAAAGAATGAAGCCTACGGTGCATGTCAGAGCATGCGCACTATACCATCTGGTGTTCTGGAACTTTCTGGTTCTCACTAATTGGGAAGACGAATTTTCATCATTCGGTTGGGGTATTTTCCCCCTGGAAAAGCACAGCTATATGCAATAACAACAAGTAGGTATTACATCGTTAAAATTAGTTTTACCCCCTCCCCCAAGAAACTACATTTTTCTGTTCATAGAGTAAAGAATGATGATACAGGAAATAAAATTAGTATTGACATATCAGTTTAGAACTCCTGATTTACACTAAGCAATATCTGCAGACCCAGTAGAGACAGTCCATTTTATACTAAGCAATATCTATGGACTCAATAGAGACAGTCCATTTTGCATTAAGCAATATATATGGACTCAATAGAGACAGTCCATTTTAAACTAAACAATATCTATGGACTCAATAGAGACAGCCCATTTTACACTAAGCAATATCTATGGACTCAATAGAGACAGTCCATTTTGCATTAAGCAATATTAGTCCAGGCTTCTTAGCAGATATAAATGATGATATAGTTGAATTTAATAATGATAATAATGATAATATAATTTTTTGGGGTAATTTTAATTTAGTTATAGATTCTGACATAGATACATATAATTATACAGCTATAAATAATTCAGGGGAAGAGAGGCAGTTCTTGATATAAGTGCAGAATATAACTTGATTGATCAGAGACTAATTATAGAAAACAAATAGGAGTAACTTGATTGATCAGAGACCAATTATAGAAAACAAATAGGAGTAACTTGATTGATCAGAGACCAATTATAGAAAACAAAAAGGAGCAACTTGAGTGATCAGAGACCAATTATAGAAAACAAAAAGGAGCAACTTGAGTGATCAGAGACTGATTTTAGAAAACAAAAAGGAACAACTTCATTGATCCAAGACCAATTTTAGAAAACATAAAGGAGCAACTTGATTGATCTGAGATTGATTTTAGAAAACAAAAAAGAGCAACTTTATTGATACAAAACCAATTTTAGAAAACAAAAGGAGCAACTTGGGTGATCAGAGACAGATGTTAGAAAACAAAAAGGAGCAACTTGATTGATCAGAGACTGATTTTAGAAAACAAAAAGGAGCAACTTGATTGATCAGAGACTGATTTTAGAAAACAAAAAGGAGCAACTTGATTGATCTGAGACTGATTTTAGAAAACAAAAAGGAGCAACTTGATTGATCTAAGACTGATTTTAGAAAACAAAAAGGAGCAATTTGATTGATCCAAGACTGATTTTAGAAAACAAAAATAGAGGAACTCGGTTGATCGGGGATTCATTTTAGGAAACAAAAAGGAGCAACTTGATTGACCCGAGACTGATTTAGAAAACAAAATGGAGGAACTTGATTGATCCAAGACTGATTTTAGAAAACAAAAAGGAGGAAATTGATTGATCTGAGACTGATTTTAGAAAACAAAAAAGAGCAACTTTATTAGTCCAAGACTGATTTTAGAAAACAAAAAGGAGGAATTTGATTGATCCAAGACTGATTTTAGAAAACAAAAAGGAGCAATTTTGATAGAAATTTGAAGAAAAAAGATGGTGTTAAGGTAAGGGGGCGCTCTACAGATAATACATGCTTCTGAGTGAGTGACAGGTGTAAGATGAAGTATTTTGCATTTGCAACACGCACAATGGAGAGAATGTTGGCATACCTCTATGTTACTTTCATGTACTGTGGCTGAAATTTCTTTACATATTATACTTGTGGAAATTGGACATGATCTAAGCACACAGCGGACAAAATGGCCGCTCCAAAGTACTCGATAAATCAGCCTGAATTAGTCAAAAGTGCACTATTTTCAGCAGTTATTAAAATAGGGAAAAGAATTTTGCCAGAGCAGACAATACCAGCCTCTGAAAGTACTATGAATGAATTAAAAAATATCCAAAAAGTAAAAAAAGTTATCGGCTCTTTTTTTTATTATTTACCTTTGAAGTCCAGGAAGTGAAAATGATCAAGCGGAGCTAGCAGTTTTTTGAGAGGTGCACATCTTAAATAAGACCAAGCTGTATACTCTATAACCCAAATTTCACCCATCAATCATACACCAAAATAAAGGGAATTCAAAGTTCTTTTAACAATACCTAAGATATACAAGGTCTTTTTTAAATAGCCAGGACAGCCAGTGAGGAAACCCTGGCTAATTCTTTTTCTTTAAATTTCTAACCCTATGCAAAGTACGAAACTGGAGAGCGCCACCTAAGGTCATGTACAATATGGATTTAAGAGGTGAGAAAATCCTCAAAGTATTTTGTAACTTGGGAAACAGACATTATATTAGTAAGCTTGCTCCTGATTAAGTCAAATGGGATGGGAGCCTAACAGGAACTCAAAAGAATATTTAGGGGGAAACAAAACTGTATTATCAGAATTTATACTTGGTCAGTCTTGAGTCTCAAATTATGCGTATTCCCAAATTGGATAATAAATGAAGAGAATCATTAAGTTGGCCTTTTAATGTCAGTAAAAACTTACCTGTTGCTATTATTAAGCTTTCTTTTTCCGCAATGGAATACCTTGTCCATGCTAGATGCACCACCTCCCTGTTCTTGAGATTTCTTAGAACACATGCATTGACCCAGTCTGATCTACGTCATCAGCCCGTGCACTATAGTGCTATAGCGTGTCCTCATTCTTTTTCGGACGACCATTTAGTCAACACATGGAAAGAAACACTATGAAGAGAAAAATATCTACAAGTGATATTTTGCTAATTACCAGGGTTTGAGATTCATAATTCTTTGTAGTGAAATTATCGTCTGTCCATATAAAAAATGTATTGTTTCATAAGATAACATTATTAATTTCTTAATCGTGTGTTGTCCCACAATGAGCCACCTACCATCCTACATACGGGTGTGGGACATTGCAGTAGGAATATATATTCATTAATTACTGGTTCTCAAAAAAATGATCTATTCATAGTTTACACCACAGTGTTTACAATTGACGGGGGTCCTGATATTATTGTGATTATTGTTATTAATGCAATAGCGTGGTCACAACATGAAATCTCATAATAGTTGGTTATTAGCAGAGTTGCCAGTCACCCTAAGTATGTCAGTAATGTCTTATAACATTACTATAACCCAACAATGATGTTCTTGTGTTTATAATCGTAAACGGAATAAAACGAATAAAATCTGATGTTTTTGTTTTTCAATACAAATCAGTAGTAAAGAGATCAAGAGGCTGATGCAACCCTTGTTGTTATTATAATTCATCTGTTATTTTTTATCATGCTAAAGTTTCTTGTTTTCAGTACTTTATTTACAGATGTCTCAAATGTTTGGTAAGTGTTATTCGGCGGTCTCATTCCCACTGTTGCTTCTCAGAATTGTAGGGACCAACAACATAAGTCCCTTGTATCGGTTGCTCGCCCGTCAAAACTGGCCAGTACTCACATACAAATTGATCAAGCCATAGGTCAGCCACAATTCCAACATAAAGGTATGCAACCACAACAACAAAGTAGCCATGCCCCCTATAAGTCCGCTCCACAAACGAGACGGAGTAAGTGGAGAGGCAAGGGTAAGGCAAAGAAGTCTACTAATCAAGACCAGTTTCTGAGGAGAGTTCCCCTGCATGCCCCAGAACCCCATTCCTATCTGTACACCGATGAGTCTGATTCAGGTTGGGAGGGGGGCTCAGTTTGAGTCAGAAGGAACAATTCTCCATGGCCATTGGTCACAGGAAGACAGTCTTCTCCACATCAACAATTTGAAAATGAAAGCCATGTTCTTTGCCCTAAAAGGGTGCATAGAACATGTCAAAGGGCATTGCATCATGGTCTCCTCAGACTACACGTCAGTGGTTGCATACTTGAGACAACAAGGAAGTACTCATGCTCCTTCTCTCTGCATGGAAGTCTGTAACCTTTTACCTTGGGCAGAGTCAGATGGGATTACACTCAGAGTTTGTCATATTCCAGGGAAGAAAAACATTCTTGCTGACAGTCTGTCCAGAACAGGCAAGGTAGTCCTAACAGAATGGTCTCTGCATCAAGCAGTTGCAGAGTCTCTGTTCATTCTATGGGAGACACCTCTAGTGGACTTGTTTGCAACAAAACTCAACAACAAACTCCCATTTTATGTCTCCCCAGTTCCAGACCAAGCAGCCTGGGCATTGGACGCCTTCAGCCTGAACTGGGATTGATTGTTCGCTTATGCATTCCCACCCTTCAGGTAGATTCCACAAGTACTGCACAAGATCAGGACATCCACAGCATGGATCATCCTGATTGCACCTCTGTGGTCTCAAAGGTCTTGGCTCAACAACCTTCTCGACCTATTGATTGACAAACCAAGGGTATTACATCAATGGGACAATCTTCTCTAGCAACACGGAGGTACTCTACTTCACACCAATCTTCAGATTCTCCACCTTCACGCTTGGCTCATCTCAAGCGATCTATCCACCAGGTAAAATTTTAGAGCAAAGTTACTGACTGCATCATACAGGCCTGGTGACATTCTGCATCTAAGGTCTATGATGCAAAGGGGAGAATCTTCTGTGATTGGTGCACTAGGAAACGCATTAATTCTTGCCAACCCTCTCTTGCTGCAGTAGCAGATTTTCTTCTCTTCCTTATTGAGGAGAGATCTTGTTCAACCTCTACAATCAAAGCTTATAGGACTGCCCTTTCAAACACACTTAAATTTTGCAAAGGTCAATCCATTGGTTCAGATCCTCACTTATCGGATCTTATTAAGTACTTCGAGGTACAGAGGCCAGTTTCTCGCTCGTTGACACCAAGATGGAACGTTTCATGTGTTATGTGGGCACTGACAAAAACATCTTATGAACCTTTGATTGAGGCTTCTTTCGAAAATCTTACACTTAAAACCATTTTCCTTCCTGCAGTTGCATCAGCTTGAAGAAGAAGCAAACTACATGCATTATCAATTGAGGAGGGATGTTTATACTTCAGTGGGACTTATGATTCTGTTTCGTTGTTATGTCAGTCAGGTTTTCTTGCAGAAGACCAACATCCATCAGTATTTCCATCCCCGATTGAAATCCCCAGTCTCAGTCACATCTGTGCTGGGGATGATCGAGATAGACCTCTGTGCCCAGTTAGGGCTTTCAGATTCTATTTACCAGCTGCTAAAGAGAGAAGGAAGGTTAGGAAAAGGATTTTCTTGCCTTAAGGGGCTCAGCTGATATTTCAGCATCCATTATCTCTTGATGGATTTTGCTCACCATCAAGAGAGCATATGACTTTTGTGTCTCTCACAGAAAGAGACTTATTGTTAATGTGGATAACAGCCCATTATGTCAGTGCTATCAATCACTCATCTTTAGATGATATTATGAAGGCTCGCACACAACCTTCTCTTTTTACCTTTGGTCATTAGCAGACCAGAGCCAAGATATATTCTTTATGGGTTTGAGAGTCGCTGCACAGTCAGCGACCTTGACTGCTGCTGCATAAACAGCAGTTAACTGCTTGGGCTACAAGGTGAATAATTTTTCCACATTTTACTCATCCAGTCCATCAGCCACCCTCCTTACTGACAAATTCAGCTTAATAATAGTGACAGGTAAGTTATTACTGACATTAAAATAGTTTTTGGGGGGAGTAAAACCAATTTCAGTTATGTAATACTTACCTGTCACTATTGGATGCCCTCCTCCCACCCTGCACTGATGTCCTTCGTTAGCCAAATGTCCTGAAAAAGAATGAGGCTGTGCTATAGCTCATGGACCGATGACATAGATCAGACTGGGTCGATGCACGTGTTCTAACAAATCTTTAGAACAGGGAGTTGATGCATCTAGTATGGATGAGGTCTTTCCATGCGGAAAGGTAAAGCTTAATAATAGTGACAGGTAAGTATTACATAATTGAAATTAGTTTTACCCCCCCCCCCCCAAAAAAAAACAAAAAAAAAAAACTACATGTTTCTTTTTCAGAAGCCACCAGATCTTTTAAAAACATGTGTATGACAAATAATAAAAGCCCAGGATCTGATGGATTTACTGTTGAATTTGTAAAAATCTTTTTGAAGGATATTGGTAATTTTTTTTTTAAAGCAATAAATTTCTCTTGCTCATTTGGCAAATTATCATCCACGCAAAAAGAAGGCATAATTACTTGTATACCTAAAGGAGATAAACCAATCTCCCATAATTACTTGTATACCTAAAGGAGATAAACCAATCTCCCTTTTAAATGCCTCTAATAAGATTGCCTCTGTGTGTATTGCATATAGAATAATAGGGGTTTTACCTGATATAATAAATACAGATCAAACAGGTTTTATTAAAGGGAGATACATCTATGAAAATATCTGTGGCCAATATGACCTCATGTTCTATAGAAAGAAGTATAGCAAACCTTGTCTTATGCTTTTAATAGACTTTGAGAAAGCATTTGATTCTTTGGCATGGCCATTCAAAGAGATAGTGCTAGATTTTCTAAAATTTAGTCTGATGTTGAAAAATGGATACAGCTTTTCTTTATTACATGTAGATATAAAATCATGTGTAATAGTAAATGGACAAGTTTCTTTTTGGTTGAATATAAAAGGAGGTTGTAGACAGGGTGATACCCTCTCCCCATATATTTTCATTATATGTGCAGAGATTTTGACCCATGTGATCAGAAATATCTAAATATTAGTGTATTAAGGCAAACAATAAAAATCATATCACAATATGATGAGGATGCCTGACTAACTTTAGATGGCAGTGAAATCTCTTAAAATCTGCAAATCTTAATGCTCTCTCTCTCTCTGACACATATATCTAAGACTTACATACATTATAATTAACTGAATGATCACATTTTTTCAGTATCAAAAAGTAAGCAAATTGCTCCCAAAAGAGATAACAATTTAGATAAATCAGTGCCTCTCTCTCTCTCTCTCTCTCTCTCTCTCTCTCTCTCTCTCTCTCTCTCTCTCTCTCTCTCTCTCAACCTCTTTAGAGCATGCTTGCAGGGGTTATAAACAGTAAACCACGCCCATTTTATCGAGACCATATCCACTCTGCAGTGGTCATCTGATGCAACTCTGCAATAAACTGCTATTCTCTGCTATAAGCCGCAGCAACTCCATCAGGACACATGGAGAGCTGGTGGAGGTTTTTTTTCTTAATCATCTCCACTCTTTCTCCACCCCAACCATGAAGAGTGGTGAATAGAAAAATTGCATGAGCTGTACTGTACACAACTCGATACATTTTTAGATAGATGTTTTTGCTGCTTATACTCAATTATTAGGTAAATTTGAAGTGTGTAACAAGGAAGATCTTCTCCATATATGAAAATATGGTACAATCCAAAACATTAAAATAGGAGAAACTAGTATACTGATATTTCATCGGCATCAGTTTGAGAAAGGAATTTTGTACTTCAGTAATTTTGTAAATAAAGATGGTTCTTTGGTTTCATATAAAAATTATACAAATAAGTTCTAAGTTCAAAGACATTTTTTAGTATTTCACATTGTATTGAATTATGTTAAATCTTACAGGGATAAACTTAACATAAACACTAACAGTAATATAGAGAGGATATTTGCTATTGTTTTTTATTAATAAGAAACCAAGAACTGCAGTAGAAAAATATATAATAAACTAAATTTTAGGACCGGTAATTTTGACCCTACTTCTAAGGTCAAATGGCATCATGAATTTGATAAGTTGAGTGTCTTAAGATTTTTAATTTGCCATTTAGGGTCACAAAATGTCCAAAAATTTAGATGGTTCTAAGTTTGAACTTTGGCACAGAATTTTGGTCACAAACAGTTTTATAAAAAAAAAGATTGGAATAATTACTAGAAATTCATTATGTCTTTGCAAAAATGCAGTGGAAACTATTAACCATATTTTGGGGATTGTTCTAAACCAACTATTTTTCAACAAAATGCATTAGATTGGAATAACAAGGGATGTCATCATCTATTTAATTTTACCCTTACAAAAAAATCTTTTTATTTGGAATCATTAATGAAAAACAATTAGATGATATTATTAATTAATTTATTTTGTCATGGAAAGCAGTATGTCTATAGATGTAGATTTTATCAATGTACTACCTAATGTTTCTCATTTTAAGAAGCAATTAAAGTTATATTTTCTGTCAGAAAATTACTCCGCTTATGTCATAGCAACTGGGAACATTTGAATACAAAATGGATTTGTACAGAATGCTTTTTGATTTAGTATGATGCAGGTCTGTTCCGTATGAAAATGTTTTATGGAAAGATTATGGATGGAGAGAGAGGATAGATTAAAAGATCATGAAACTAAATATACATATGTATGTATGTATGTATGTATGTATGTATGTATGTATGTATGTATGTATGTATGTATGTATGTATGTATGTATGTATGTATGTATGTATGTATGTATGTATGTATGTATGTATGTATGTATGTATGTATGTATGTATGTATGTATGTATGTATGTATGTATGTATGTATGTATGTATGTATGTATGTATGTATGTATGTATGTATGTATGTATGTATGTATGTATGTATGTATGTATGTATGTATGTATGTATAATAGATAAATAGGAAAAAGGTAGAGAAACAGGATTTGATACAGACAATGCATTTATTTATATACATTATTAGATAACGGCTAAATTTATAATCATTGTTGTTGCTTTTATGAATATTTGAAATAACCCCAACTTTTCAGTTTTCTTTCTTTTCTCTTTTGTTTCTTTTGTTGTATTTTTAAGTCTCGGACAATAGCTGAAGCAAATTTGATGAATTACAATTGATGTTTTTAATAATTTACAGCATACAATGTTGCAGTAATTGTTAACATGCATTTTTTGTGAATGGTGAGTCCAAGGCTCCCCAACCTTGTCACAATTGTATGTATGGGGCAAGAAAAAAACAATAATCAACGACAAAAAATGGAATTTGAACCACAGAAAACCAAAAGTTTTAATCACATTTAAATAGAAACATGCGAAGGGCAAAGTTAATAATAATGTATGTTAAGGCTCATAACTTGGCCGATATTTGATTTGGTTTTTTTGTGGAACCCATGTTAGTGGGAAGTGAAACTTAGCGGTCACTTTTTTAATGGTAGCGGCCAAGGCAGTGTTGATATCAATAGTTTGTTCAGATGTTAGTCTAAGATTTTCATTTGCATTAAATCCCTTAATAAATTTTTATCATATTTGGCATGAATCATTATGAAGCTGTGAGAATTCATTCTATGACATGCTTGCTTGCCTCTTTTACCTTGGGGTCAAGGTCCCATTCTTGCAAAAATTGCAGGTTTTGGTTTAGGTTGTTTCATTTGCTTATATTTCACAAACCTCTTGATGCATTTTGTTCATACTTGGAATGAATCAATATGAAGTTAAGACAATTTATTCAGTGACGTGCATGCTTGCCCATTTCACCTTGGGGTCAAGGTCACAGTCATAGAAAATGTGTTTAGGTTTTGGTTAAAGTTTTTTATTTGCATATATTTCTTCAACCTTTTGATGGATTTTTATTCATACTTGGGATAAATCATTAATAAGCTAAGACAATTCATTTGGTAACATGCACACATGGCCATTTAATCTTGATAGAAATGTTGTGTATTTTGTTATTCAGAAAATTTGTGTTACAGTTTTGGTAAAGTTTTTTCATTTCCTTATACTGTATTTCCTAAACCCCTTGAAGGATTTTGTTTGGCTGAATTATTATGAAGCTAAGACATTCTATTCTGTGACATGCTGGCTCAACCTTTTGACCTTGATGCTTTGATCATTGACCCTCAACATGCAGGTCCTGGTCTTTTTGCCTCTTAGACTGAGTATTGGCACAAGAAATAAAATGCAGAGATTTAGTAACATAGATCTGAGTTCAGTTTTCTTGAAACTTTATGTTGCAAGAAGTGCCTTACATTGACCAATAATGAAAACATTTTCTGTGTATGGTTACTTTTTTTGATATTGTATACTTGAACAAAGTGACCTGTAAATAAGTTCAACGGTTGTACAACTTGACTGGTTGTGCTTATGAGGAGAAACAATGTGCTATGAATATTTTGTCAGTCATCTTTCTATGTATTATTTTCTTTGTGATTGCGTTTCAAATTTGAATTTTTAAGAAACAAGTTTGCATCATCAGGGATCAACAGTTTCCTCTGACCTTTCCCACCCTATTTTTGATATTTTGAAAGATTGAAGTAGAACAGTGACTCAACAGTTTTGCCATGGATGGACAAACAATGACGAATTATACTGCTCAGTTGAGTGCTTTTGAATCTGTGTAAGAATTAGAGTTGTGGTAAGGGAGCTGTCATGTAGGTTACAAAAACATTCTCGTGCACAGATTCAACCTGAAATTGTATTGGCTAATGTCCAAGGACTGACTGTCCAATCAGACATCGAACTGGCTAATGTCCAAGGACTGACTGCCCAATCAGACAGACATCAGGTTGGCTAATGTCCAAGGACTGACTGACCAATCAGGCATCAGAATTTTGAATTGAGTCTGAGTTTGAGCATGAAAATGTTTTTATAATCTACAGTGTACATACCTGGTTGCATATGATTGAGGGATACAGTATGTTGAGTACAAGAGAAAGTGAAGGAATATTCCAAATTCACAGATCAGTTAAAATGCTATCAGGCCTTTTCTTCTGAAATATTCCCCTACCCTTTAAATCTTTCCATGTAATTTTCATTTTCTGTCTTTTATCTTCATTTTCTACTTTTGTGTCAATCATTTGGAAAAAAAGGTCAGAGAACAAAAGAAGATTTTTATACTCTTTCAAAAATATAATTACATAATGATTTCCTGTTAGCATTATGTTGTTGCCATGTTCTTGATTTTTAGCTGTACTAGTCATAGACAAGGAGAGCTTATGAGATGGTCTATTGTCTGTCATCCGACATCCGTCTGTCTGCCCATTAGCAGATTTGTTATCATTACTCCTCCTGAAATACTTGGAGGATTGATTGCCATGAAACTTTACAGACACAGTCATCCCAAAATCTAGTTGGTCCTAAATGAAAATGGTGCTGTTCAGAAATTGAATATGGTTACCATAGCAGCCATCTTGAAAATCTTGTCATTGCTACTCCTGAACAGATAGTCATATTGACATGGGGTTTTCACCAGAAGACTTCTTATGATGCTTAGTTGGTCCTAAATGAAAATGGTTTCACTTGGACATCCACT
Organism: Margaritifera margaritifera; assembly: GCA_029931535.1. Taxonomy (NCBI): domain Eukaryota; kingdom Metazoa; phylum Mollusca; class Bivalvia; order Unionida; family Margaritiferidae; genus Margaritifera; species Margaritifera margaritifera. Next base: position 1,893,079 of record JAQPZY010001623.1, on the reverse strand, counting down.
ATGGCTGCACCAGCAGCGATCTTGAAAGTCTTGTTATCACTACTGCTTCTGAATGGATGGTCATATCAACATGGGTTTTTGCAAAAGACTAGTTATGATGTCTAGTTGACCTTACATGAAAATGGTGCTGATCTGACATCCAATATGGCCTTCTTCTTGAAAATGTTGTTATAGCTTCGCCTCATGAACAGAAAGCTATATTGATTAGATTTTCAGGTCATTTAAGTAGTTTTTCTTTTTTTTTTAGCTCTACTGGTCATAGATCAGAAGAGCTTGTGCAATGATCTGTTGTCCATTGTACATCATCCGTCCATCTATTAGCACAAGTTTGTTATTGCTACTCCTCCTGAACTACATGGAGGATTGCCAAGAAACTTTACACACTGATTCATTCCAAAATCTTGTTACTCCTCCTGAACAGAAAGTCATATTTATGTGGGGTTTTCACCTGAAGACTTCTTATGATGTCTAGTTGGTCCTAAATGAAATTGGTGCCAATCTGATTGTCTAATATGGCCACCACAGTGGCTATCTTGAAAATCCTTTTATTGCTACTCCTCCTTAATGAATGGTCATTTCAACATGGGGTTTTCATTAAAAAACTTCTTATGATGTCCGGTTGGTCCTAAATGAAAATGGTTCTGCATGGAGATCAAATATGGCAACCACAGCAGCCATCTTGAAAATCTTGTTATTGCTACTCCTGAACATATGGTCATATCAGCATGACTTTATGATGTCTAATTGGTCCTAAATGATAATGGTGCCAATCTGACATTCAATATGACCGCCATGGTAGCCATCTTTAAAATCTTCTCCTAAACTAAAAGTCATATTAACATGGGGTTTTCACTAGAAGACTTCTTATGGTGTCTAGTTGTTCATACCTGCCAGATCACGATGTGTCACTCAGAAAACAAAATTTTTGACCCACAACCCCACAGCACAGTCATGTTTATAAAAACAAAATTTCCAGTAAATCTTATGAAGATAAAAAAAGAGGTAGACCTTTCTTGACACCTCAATATATACCCATTACCAGTAGCCAGTATAAACAGTCATCATTTGCATAGCTTTATGGTTAATGTTCATAGAATAATAACACCCCTGGGCAGTTTATATGGTTAATTGTCATAGATGCAATTTAAAGGTAAAGGCAATCAGAGATAAACAACCACCACTCCAGACTAATTAATTGACTGACAACAGTTTAGATGATATTCTGTTTGCTATTCCTTTGAGCACTGTTGTGGAATGAAAATTTGAACCATCTTTATTCAAGATTATTGGCTAGTTCATGGTCAGCGGCAATGTTTCTTTGAAGTCGGATTTTACCCCATACATAAAATGCAAAATGTGATTATTTTAGTAGTTGGAATGGTAAAGCTAACAGTGTGGATGTGTGATTTGTGTTTTGAGGCAAATGTTGAAACACAGCTATGATTCAGGAAAGGATGAAACCATCTGTGAAGCAAGCAAAGTCCAGCAAAAGTAAACTTAAGAACTCCTGGTTGACAGAGTTTGACTTTGTTAAGCTCATCAGCAGAAGGGGAAGCATTTTATACTTTTCACATGCTGCAAACACCATGTTGACATACATGTAGTTATTCTGGATTAATGTATACAGCATCCTTGACATAGCAAGACCACAGTTTTTGTGCAATTCATTTTTACTTTTTTTCAACCTTTACCTTTTGTTAGCACCATATAGACACTATTGTGTGGAGGTGCTGTAAAACACTACTACATACATACATATATATCACATTCAAACCAGTCAATGACCTAAGGAGAGCAGCAAAGTGAGCAACTATGAGTTAATACTGTGTTCCACAGTCCAATGGATTATAAAGACAGAAATGTTGTGTATTTTATTTTTTCATGTTTGTGTGATTATGTGTGTGCACATATGTGTGCATGTGTGTAGAGTGTTGATGATATATAACAATTCTAAGTTTTTTTTTTCTGGAAGTATTAAATGCTGCTAAGAAACTGTACATTTTATTTCATTTTATTCAAATTTTAATTTCTAGTCATATTCTATAGGCTTATTTGAATCGATAACTTTCAATTATATAACGTTACTTATTTGGGTCTCATGCACACTGACTACCCATGGGACCACAAAACACTTTTTTAGTCAAAACCCCCCCAACACTGTCTGGAAGATAGGCAAGCAGGGTTGGTTCTAAATAAAAATGATGTCGATCTAATATCAAAACTTGAAAATCTTGTTATCATTACTTCTTCTGAATGTATGATCATATTGACACGGGATTTCACCAAAAGATTTCATGTGATATCTAGTTGATCCTAAATGAAAATTGTGCCAATCTGACCTCAAATATGGCTGCCACAATGAACATTTTGAAAATCTTGTTACCACTACTCCTCTAAATGGATGGTCGTATCAACATGGGGTTTTCTAGTTGATCCTAAATGGAAATTGTGCCAATCTGACCTCAAATATGGCTGCCACAATGAACATTTTGAAATCTTGTTACCACTACTCCTCTTAATGGATGGTCGTATCAACATGGGGTTTTCACCAAAAGACTTCTCAATGATGTTTAGTTGATCCTAAATGAAAATGGTGCTGATCTTGCATCCTATATATGATTCCTGAAAATTCTTTTTATTCAGTGCATCAGTCCCTTTGAGGAACTCTTGTTTGGGAGAAGTACAGCTCTATACATCATTGTCAGTTCCCATTGAGGCCTCTGATTACACATCATCAATCAATTGTCCTCTGTTATTACTTAAACAATTAGAAACAGTACTCGGCCTCACATGTTAATTTCACTTACTTTTTGTGTTAGCAATCTGCATCCACAAAAACATCACTTTGCACAATTTTGCTTCAATCAGACTATACATAAATATTTTGCAGCTGTTACATAGATTTGGCTCAAAAAGTGTGTTGTTCTGAAACAACTCAGCATACACAGATGGAGCAATTAGAAACAAAGTAGCATAGGTGACAAGGTCATGCAAAAACAACTCGGCACTACCAGAGTTAATATGTAGATGACCTGATTAGATTTTCAGGCCATTCTATGTTGCTATTTTTTTTTCTCCACAGATTTTTAAATTTTGTTGACTTTATTTTGGGGCAAAAGTCTTGTTAGCATGATTAAGCAAAAATTGCATGAGGTAGACCAAATGAAATTTGGTAAGAACGTTTGTATTATGATATACATGAACTGATTAAATGTTCGGACCATTATGGCAACTTTTCAATGTTTTACACAGTTTTTAAACTTTTTAGACTTAGTCAATTTAGACAAAAACCTTGTTAGCCCACAATTAGGTAAAAAAGAACCACTTGATGTAGATGAATGAGGTTTGCTAAACATGTATATCCTAATTAGATTTTCACACTCATTACAGATATAAGTCCATTTTTGTCACACATTTTTGAACTTTTTGAGCTTACAATTTTTTGAAAACCTTCTTATCACAAGTAGCAAAAATTATTTAAGGTAACAAATAAAATGGGTATGCATCATTGTAGTCACATGTAGATAACTTGATTAAATTTTCATGCCCTTACAGCTATTTTTCTTCATTTTGGAATTTGTTTGCATTGACTTATCTGGTCTGCAGTGTTTACACAAACACAAAATATTTTTTTAATTGGTCCAAGATTTCAGTCTCATGGCCCCTTGTTTGGATAACTGTCAACCTTATCATAATGTTTGCAAATTAAGCTTTTTGAATGCTATTTAAACTGACTGATGTTTCTGGACCTTAAAAATCAGGGACTTTCTATATCACATACCGAACATAACTTTTATTTACCTTGCTAGATTTTTTTTTTTTTTTTTGTCAAGTAACAGCGTCAGAGAATGACATTTATTGTTATGGTGGGGAGGAGGGGGGGGGGGGGGGGCCCAAGACATGTTTTTGCTTTAAAATACAAATTCCTTCTAGTTTTTGTCAAGCCTATGTTAGTGGTGAGTCAAGCAGTCAATTTTGCAATGGCAACTATCTTAGCATCAACTGTTCAGGTTTTGGTTGAAGTTTTTCATTTTAATATATCCCTTGATAGATTCTCATCATATTTGGCATTAATTATGGAGCTAAGACAATTCATTCTACGTCAGGCTTGCTTACCCCTATGACCTTGGAGTCAAGATCACAGTCATACAAAATTTTGCATTAAGGTCTTAGTTAAAGTTTTTTCACCGATAATATTTCCAAAACTCCTTCATGGATTGTCTTCATACTTGGTATGAATTGTTATGAAGCTGAGCTTTGGTGATGTGCATTCTTACTACTTTTACCTTTGATCAAGGTCAGTCATATAAAATTAGCATTAATGTTTTTTTTCTCACATTTTTTCATTTGCTAATATTTCCTAAACCCCTTGATGGAATTAGTTCATACATTGGATGAATCATTATGAAGCTAAACAATTAATTCTTTGACATGCTTGCTCTCCCCTTTTGACCTTGGGTCAAGGTCATACATTTTGCACCAGGCTTTGTTTTTATTATGAAAACAAGCAAAATATCAACTTGGATTTTATGCATTAAAATTATTTTGGCCTTGACAGCATCCTGCATCTATGAATGGCCTATTTACATAATGTTCAAGATATCCATGCACAGTGTTTATGTTTTTGTTTTGGTGTTAGATCAGGTCTATTTCACCCCATTGGGTGAAATAGATCTGTTTTCAGGACTTAACTTGAAAACTGTGCAAATTTTCTAACTGTAACACACAGATATGACAAGATCATTCAGATCAGGAATTACCTGGGCACTGCTATTGACCACAATTGATGCACTGCCTACATTTATCACCTGTGCATTGATATCATGAATACACTATACATTCTATAGAAAAATCACAGGAATGTTCTTAGTTCTAGGTGTAAGGAGATATACAATTTCAAGATTTATTGATGTTTGATTGCTACATCTACATATCCAGCCCCCATGTGATTTTTTATTGCCACATGGGCAGAAATAGATAATGTTCTAGACAAAGAAGATACAGGGAGGGGAAAAACCATTTTAAGATTGGATTTTAATTTGGTGTGAAAATAGTCATTCATATATCTAGAACGTGGGGCAATAACAGAATCTAGGGTTAGTCCACATGTTATATAGTACATTATATTTACTTACTTACTTATCTTGAATTAAAGACATTTGCAGCCATTCTGCCATGTACATCTAGTTCAAACTGAATGAGTGCACAGCACACTATTCAGTAGGTTAATGTGTGCACTGCACACTGTTTGGTTAGTCGTGTCTGGACGAGGAAAAGGAGGAACAGGACGCAGCCGGAGTCGCAAAGCGGCAACGGAAGTGTTTTTAAAACACCATAAACGTACTTTTGATCTAATTCTGCCCAGTTATCTACTATGAGCTGTCCCTAACAACCAATTGTGTGTAAGCCACATATTGTAATTGTGATCAAGCTATCAGTTTAGAATTTTCCTAACCTATCCATTCTTAGAATTTAGTGCACATAGTGTACTTACATCTTCCAAATAGACCGTAAATCAATAGTAACCCAATAATATTTTGGTGATCTTAATTATCATGATGTTATCAAGTATTATTTTCTTTTTGACCGGTGGATATATAGATCATATTTGTGTATTAAAAGAGTTATAATTGAAATGGATTTTCTAAGCCAAAGTGAAAACCCTCAGGCAATTTTAATTCTTGTAGCCCTTAGAAGGGCTGGGATTTCTCCCCGGTGGCTGCAGGTTCTGGGCTGGTTTCACCAGGGCTGACATCACGGCACATCCTCTGAAGGGGCATTTTGGGTCCACTGGATTGATCAGGTCTTCTATGCAGATATGGTTCATGTCGGTGTACACTGCTATATCGGGAACCTCAAACTCTATTTGCTGATGTTTGATGAGGTTGTTGCATATATGTGCCACTATGGAGAGTGGGCATCTGCCATATTTTTCCCCCTAGCATCTGATGTTGTCAGTGGCTTTTTTGATGCATGCTCTGTACTGTTTAGAGTAGTCTTGGTTCCCTCTTCTCGCTTCAATCACCATTTGAAGGTCATTGACGTGTTGTTTTGCGGCTTGCCTGTCGATCCAGAGGTCTAATGCTTGAGCTCTAATGCTCCACCCTAAGGCAACTGTGAGACCTAAACCCTTCAGTGCTCTCAGGGCTTGAGCGGGAATCATTGTTTTTGTGGCTAGCTCCATTCTTAGTACGTCTTTCTTCTACTATGTTCACTGCAGACTGGTACAGATTAGATTACAGGACAAGCATTATTTATATCAGGCGTCTTGGACATCCAGGAAATTCATACATTTATCTTATCGTCTTTTTTGTGCCCTATTATTTAATAAAGGCAGTACAATGTTATTGTATATTATGCAGAATATCTTCATATTTGTGGCAAAAGAAAGAGATTACATGTATATATTTTTCTTTCAATTACCTTGATGTCAAACTTTATGTAAATTTAAATAGTAAGTGGTTCATTTATTTATTTTCTATTATTCCAAGTTTGTGCTACTTTAACTAACATGAAATACATATAAAAGAATGAACAATGCATACAATGTACTAAAAAGTAAACAGTCAGTTGATATTGGAGAAAAATATTGATTAAAAATCAGTCTTCCAACCAGTAATGATGTCAAACAAGCACATCACTGAGCAGGGAATTTTGGGTCACATTTTGCGACATGTTTATTTTTTGTTTTTATTTATTCATCATTAAAAGAAAATCCATAACCTTACATTGTACTGATTTAGCTAGACCAATAAATCCGTCTCAGTAACAATATTTTTTTATTCTGATGATCGTTATAAAACAACCATCAAAATAAAAAAGCAATATTGGTACAGATTTATTGGTCTATAATATAGCCTTGCTGACAAAAGCATTTCAGGGTTTTTAATCACCAAACAGAACAGCTACTGCCCTATATTTTGACCAATGCAGGTATTTCAACCTTTATACAGATTTATTTTACCTGGTCAGCTCTGTTGACCTGTGTCCTTTGATTGATGACCAAAATATATTCTGGTATGCAAGTCAGCTGTGTGCCTTATGTTGTCTAAACATTAATATCCATAGGTGAACTATTAAGGCAGTGACTTTTATGTTATATATTAACAAATCTCAGAATGTATTTGTCAGCCAGGCTAAATTTGTATCATGTAAGGTAATATAATTCTTTTTATTGATGAATGACTAAATAAGAAAAAAATATGTAGCAAAATGTGGCAAAAAATTCCCTGCTCAGTGATGAACTTGTTAGACATATTGGTAAGTAAGATTGATATTTAGCTCACTTGGCCAGAAGACCAAGTGAGTTTATAGTATTGTCATTTGTCTGGAGTGTGGCATATGTTATCCGTTGACAATTGCAATTTCAGCTTCTTCTAAGAAACCATGCAACAGAATTTGACCAGATTTGACAAAAAGATTCCTGGCACGAAGCTCTTTAAAATTTGTTCAAAATGACACTGATCACCCCTCAGATATGGCTGCTGTTACTAAAAATAGAAAAACCTTTAAATAACTTCTTCTCAAAAAATGCGTAACCGAATTTTATCAAATTTTAAATAAATCATCCAGGCATTAAGTTCTTTCAAGTTTGTTCAAATGATAGAAAAACCTTTAAATGACTTCTCAAAATTCAACAGAATTTGACCAAATTTGACAGCAAATATCCTGGCATAGATAGCTTTCAATTTTGTAAAGAAAAGAATAGAAATGCCTAAAAATGACTTATTAAAAACTGCTTAACAGAATATAACCAACTTTGACAAAACGCATCCTGGCATGAAGACTTTTTAAATTTACACAAATGTTGCCAATCTGCCATCAGATAAATAAGGCCATTGTTACTAGACATAAAAAAACCTTTAAATGACTTCTCCAATAATGTTGAATAGAATTTAACCAAACTTGATATTCCAGTTTGCCTATTAAAGCAAGGGAAGTAACCTATGAAGAGGACTATTGAGAATCACAGGTTTGGGCAATCGGAATGTCCTTGGCCTTTTCCATCACATGCTAGAAAAAACCTCAGATGTAAATAATGGCCATTTTGAACTACCCTCAAGCCTGTGGTTGTCATTACATCATAATAACTTCACAAGTGTCACAATGACTAGATGATTTGTCATCAGTAACAGCTACATAAGCAATAGTTTTGGATTATTAAAACAGAATGATTTCTTCAATTTTTCATTGCAGAGTTGCAGGAATAATATTAAAAATTAAAAGCACAGGTATGTCATTGATTGTTGAAACGTCATTGAGTGCTATTTTTAACAACTATCATTTTATGGGGATCTCTTCTTCTCACATCTAGCCAGATGTTCATCCACCAAAAACTGACCAGTACGGGAAGTATTACTCCGATTACCTTTGAGTCTGTTTCAAAGAGTCGAAGTTATTTGACTCGCATCATAAAAATACGAGGATGTTCTAAATGAGGTTTAGGGTTACATGAAGTTCTCCCCCATGCAGAAAAATTAAAATGGATTTTTTAAAAATAATTTTAGAATACAGGGTGGATAATTTTAAATAAAATAATTCCTATAAATTTGCAAAAAAATACATCTTTGGGATTAAATTGATTTTAAGCTGAAGAAAAAATATAAAATAGAAATGTAATAAGTTACACTCTTAAGTAGCTAAAATAAATTTTGGATTAGCTTGGAAAAGAATAGAGTGTGTGCAATCTTGTGAATTAATTTGCTGTATCGTGTTTTTCAGACATTTTATTCACATTGCTGAACAAAAAGTAACTAAACTACTGAACACTTTAACATGGTATTGCCATATTAAAATGCCTGAAAGTTTTGTTTTGAATGTTATCACATGTATATGCATGATTTTATGATATTTCATATATTCAGTACCATTTGTCAAAAATTATTTAAAATTTATATTTTATATTGGTAGCGTAAAACACACAACAAAAAACCCATGTGCTTTTCACCTGAATCACTTCCAAATTTAATGACCAAGAACAAGGTAGATCTGGGATGATCATATGGTGGAATTGAACCCACACTTTTCTGGTCATGGACCAACACCTTATCCACTGAGTCACCATGGCTACCTTGGGTGAGGATGCCAGTGGTTTCCAAGTAATGACCTGGGGGTGGGGGTGGAGGTCAGGAAGGGTAAAGAAAGACCCAGGAATCCAAGCTGACTGCATAAATTTATTCCCCATCTAGTACCAGGTAAGTGTATATATACTTTAAGGGTGTGGTTATGAACAGTTTGTTAAGTTATGAACCAGGGACTAGTCCTCAAGGGGTTGGCCAGAGACTCGGGAGCTGATGCTGGTAACGTAAATTATGGCTTTAACATGCCAAGAAGTGTATATTATATTTTCTGATGTTTTTTTACATAAAAAAAATAATTACTTTTTGTTCAGTCCAAAAAGATAAAAAAATATTTCATTCAGTTTCCAGAAAGAAACAAATGAATAAAAAATCCAAACTCTGGCAAACAAACCCAAACATACAATATTAGGCTTAAATCATACAGCAGAGTAATCACACTTTACATGTACATTAATGAACGAAAAGCGACATTATTTGCCTTGTTTTGTCTGTTTTATTTCAATTCACAAGAGAATACAAGCATATTAAAAAACACAACTTAAGACATGAAGTAAAAGAACCTGCCAAGTTTTAATCTTATATATATATGGTCAGAAAAAGACACCAACATTACTGGTAATAGATTATAGTGTATGTAGCAACTAAGTGCTCCACAGTTTCAATACATGCATGAATTTGCATTCACCAGCTAACATATGTCGGTTACCCAGGCGAGTGATATCAGGCCCACTTGTTTAGCTACCTGGCTGTAAGGCCAAATGAGCTTATGGTATGGCCCTGCATCCATCATGCATCATCATATTAGCTTGGTGCTGATCTGAAAAAAAGCAACCATCAATAAAATTGTTATTGCTACTCCTCCAGAAGCGAAAGTCAGATTAACATGGGGTTTTCACCAGAAGACTTCTTATGATATCTAGTTGGTCCTAAATGAAAATGGTGCCAATGTTACAGCCAATATGTCTGCCACATCAGCCATCTTGAAAATCTTGTTGTGGTTACTCCATACTTGCCATATTCCCAGACAGTGTTTTTTTTTTTTGTTGAGACTCAAAAAGTGTGTTTTGAGGTCCCAAGAGGGGGGGGGAGGGGGCAGTGAGTGCACACCCCCCCCCCCCCCCCCCAAAGCGATGTCATCTAAATGAGAATAAGCTATCTTTTAAAATCAGTCTATAGCAAATGACTGGAAATTCAAATCTGAATAAAAGAAAATAGCATCTGTTTTCTCTGAAGCATTTAATATTATTACAAACAAAAAAATGGTATACTTAGCATTGTCAAATAACATCACCACACACATATGTACACATGGTCACAACCTCACAGACATTAAATACAAAAATACACCAAGTTACTGTCTGTAAAATCCATTTGACAGTGGAATGTAGTTTTAATTACATCCAGTCTTTGCTGCTTTCAATAGTTCAATAGTTGATTTGAAGGTAATGCAAGTGTCATTTGTGTTCATCTTTGCACTCATTAGAGATTGAATGGTGCTGTTGTTCAACCTCCCCGAAGATCTTGTTGAATTTTTCTAAGCATAGAAAATGATCTTTCTGCATCTGCATGGCTGTCAGGGAGTGTCAAACATGCAATGGCCACTTGAATCAGATTATCACTTTTCCAACTACCGAAATTGATTGATTGATTTTGGGATTAACGATGTGTGCGGCTATTCGGTCATGTACGTCGGTACTACCGAAATAATCATGTTTTGCATTTTATATATGGAGTAAAAATCCAATTCAAAGAAACATTGCTGTTGATCACAAACTGTAATAAAGATGGCTTCAACATTCTCATTCAATGCAGTCAGTGATGTGTAATAACATTTGTTCTTCAACACGCATCTCTTTGATGTACATGTACTTAACTTCAGACAAATTGGGTTGTTCCACTTAGTGTACTTTACCTATGTAAATTATTCTAATGAGCTCTCCATCAGCAGTGCTCAAAGGATTTGACACGACACAACACCCTAGCTATTGTGAGCCAATTAAGTAAATCTCTGAAAGGTGGCTGTTTATCTCTTGACTGCCTTACGTTTTAATTGCCACTAAAACAGCTGTATAAACTGCCCTGAGGATAGTTTTACATGAGCTCTGAGCAGGACTGTTTACTGTTTATACATACACAGATTATGGGCATATATTATGGTGGTCAAGAAATGGGTTTTTTTTCCTTTTTTTGTGGGAATTTTTTTTTTCTCGCTAAGATTGCTGAAAATCATATTTTTCAAAACATGACCGTGTCAGGGGGTTTGGGAGTCCAAAATCATGTTTTTTGTGTGACACATTGTGTTATGGCATGTATGTTACTCCTTCTAAATGGATGGTCATACATACATGGGGTTTTCATTAAAAGACTTCTTATGATGTCCAGTTGGTCCGAAAAGAAAATGGTGCCGATTTGATGTCCAATATGGTTGCCACAGTGGTCATCTTGAAAATCTTGTTATTGCTACTTCTCCTGAATGGATGGTCATATCAACATGGGCTTTTCACTAAAAGACTTATTATGATGTCTAGTTGGTCCTAAATGAAAATGGTGCCGATCTGATGTCAAAAATGGACACCACAGCAGCCATCTTGAAAATCTTGTTATTGCTACTACAGAAGAATGGAAAGTCAGATTGACATGGGGTTTTCACCAGAAGACTTCTTATGATATCTAGTTGGTCCTAAATGCAAATGGTGCCCATCTTATATCCAATATGGCTGCCACATCTGCCATTTTGAAAATCTTGTTATGGCTTCTCCTAAAGGAATAGATGTTCATATCAACATGAGGTGCTCACCAAAAGACTTCTTATGATGTGTGGTTGGTCCTAAATGAAAATGGTGCTGATCTCCATGTCCAATGTGGTCGCCACAGTGGCCATCTTGAAAATCTTGTTATCACTATTCCTCCTGAATGAAAAGTCATATTGCCATGGGGTTTTAACCAAAAGACTTCATATGATGTCTAGTTGGTCCTGTATGACAATGGTGGCACTTGCACTCAAGTATGGAAAATATTATTGCTACTCCTTCTGGATGACTGGTCATATCAGCATGGGGCTTTTACTAAAAGACTTCTTATGATGTAAAGTTGGTCCCAAATTAAAATGGTGTCACTCGGACAGAGTGGCCATCTTAAAAATCTGGTTATCACTGGATATCCTGAATGAATAGTCATATCAGCATGGGGTTTTCACTGAAAGACTTCTTATGATGTCTAGGTGGTTGTATATGAAAATGGTGGCAATCTGTCTTCCAATATGGATGCCACAGTGGCCATCTTGAAAATCTTGTTATTGCTACTTTTCCTAGATGGCTGGTCATATTGACATTGTGCTTTCACCAAAAAGACTTCTTACGAGACCTAGCTGGTCTTAAATGGAAATGGTGCCAATTTGATATCCAAAATGGTCACCATGTCAGCTATCATGAAAATCTTGTTATCATTACTCCTCCAAAACAGAAAGTCATATCAACTTGATCTGATGTTCCAAATTCTGTGGGAGGCAATATGGCCACCATAGCAGCCATCTTGAAAATTTTGTTATTGCTACTCCTCCAGAACGGAAAGTCAGATTGATATAGGGTTTTCACCAGAAGACTTCTTATGATATCTAGTTGGTCCTAAATGAAAATGGTGCTGATTTGATGTCCAATATGGTCGCCATAGTGGCCATCTTGAAACTCTTGTTGTTGCTATTCCTCCTGAATGAAAAGTCATATTGCTAAGGGGTTTTAAACCAGAAGACTTCTTATGATGTCTAGTTAGTCCTGTATGACAATAGTGCCACCTGCACATCCAATATGGTAACCACAGAGGCCATCTTGAAAATATTGTTGCTACTCCTACTGGATGGATAGTCATATCAGCATGGGGTTTTTACTTTAAGACTTCTTATGATGTCTAGTTGGTCCTAAATGAAAATGGTGCCACTCAGACACAGTGGCCATCTTGAAAATCTTGTTATCACTGGATCTCAGGAATGAATAGTCCTATCAGCATTAGGTTTTCACTGAAAGACTTCTTAAGATGTCTAGTTGATCGTAGATGAAAATGTTGCCAGTCTGACTTCCAGTATGGCTGCCACAATGGCCATCTTGAAAATCTTGTTGTTGCTACTTTTCCTAGATGGCTGGTCATATTGCTTTTACCAAAAGAAGTCTTATGAGACCTAGTTGGTCTTAAATGGAAATGGTGCCAATCTGATATCCAATATGGCCACCATGGCAGCCATCTTGAAAGTCTTATCATTACTCCTCCCAAACAGAAAGTCATATCAACATGGGGTTTTCACCAGAAGACTTCTTATAATGTCTTATTGGTCTAAAATAAAAATGGTGCCAAGCTGACATCCAATATGTCCACCACAACAGCTAATTTGAACATCTTGTAATTGCTGAAGAATACCAGAGATAGTTTTAGTGCTCAGCAGTTAAAAGGAAGAAATGGTCTTATCTTGAATTCCTGGAAATTCTTTCTAGCCAGTAGAACATCAGTCCCTTCGAGGGACTTTTGTTTTCAGACTATAGTAAAATAGATAAAATTGACATGATATAAAGTTAGAGAGATAGTGTACATAGGGTAGTGTTCTTACAGTGCTACATAAATCTGCTTAGTGAAATGGTCAACTATTAAATTATGTAAGCGAACTGAGTGATATGCTTGGGCCTCTTGAAATATTTAACATTTTACAAAGCATTCTTTTGAAGGATTACCGACTGCATCAGAATGTAAGAAATATGATTTTTTTTCTCCCTAAAAAAGTTTCTTTTGTTTACTTAATATACTCCTGAAATTAACTCATTAATGATGATTTTGCATCATATTACTTCATTGCAACCATGACAGGGTGCTATTTAATAATATGTCTAGAATTATTTCCTTTTACCATATTCAATGTAATACTTACACATGCACAAAACCCTTTTTAGTTCAAACTTCCATAATATATCCATTATGAGTACACATCTCAATCCTGCTATGCCATGTGAGAAGAAAACAGGGGTGCTAAAACTCACCTAGAACATTGAAATTTTCTTGGAACTTACTACCATGTACATGTATGCTACTTACACTTTACATGTAACTGTTTGGGTTACTACCATGTACATGTATGCTACTTACACTTTACATGTTACTGTTTCGGTTACTACCATGTACATGTATGCTACTTACACTTTACATGTTACTGTTTGGGTTACTACCATGTACATGTATGCTAGTTACACTTTACATGTAACTGTTTGGGTTAAATCAATCTCAGAAATACATCTGACAAATGTTTATTCAGCACAACTATGTAGAGAGAGAGAGAGAGAGAGAGCATCTCCAAAGTAAAAAGCTCACAACATATCCAAAGTGTACATTTGTCATAATGAGCTTCATTTAAATGTAATCAACCCAAGTAATAATTGCTTAAGTACACATTACATCTATTACATTGAATACGGTATGTATAAAGTGGCATGATATATTTGATGGGTAGTAAGTGTCGTCCACTTTATGTCAACTTTCATACATTTTCTGGTAATTACTGTATGGTGTATAATCACAAGCAGTTTAGCTGTCAAAAGGTTTTATGTTGTAAGGTTGTATAGTTGTCTTGCATTCTGATCATTACCAACATTTGGCGGTGAACACCTTTTGTAGGAATGATGAAGATAAAGTCACAATCATGGAAGATGATTGCTCGAGCTGAAATGTGTTTCAGCTTTTGTTACTATATCGCCTTTCTCAGAGAAAAATGCGAGACAATGTGTGCACAATGTTGTCTGTCAGTGGCATCTACAGTGTTGGTGTTAACTCAGTGTTAAAGTTTTTTATAAGTCCATAGCTCCAGAATTACCTGTAGGAATTTGGTGAAACTTGCCTAATGTTTAGTGGGTAGGGATTGTTTCTTTTAGTTCTGCTGGTCATAGACCAGAAGAGCTTATGGGATGGCCTGTTGTCTCTTGTCCATCAATCCATTAGCACAAGTTTGTTATTGCTTATTCTCCAAAACTATTTGGAGGGTTGCCATGGAACTTGACATGCACATTCATCCCAGGGTCTAGTTGAACCTAGATGAAAATGGTACTGCTCAGACATTCAATATGGCCACCACAGCAGCCATCTTAAAAGTGTTGTTATTGGTACTCCTCCTGAATGGATGATCATATCAATGTGGGATCTTAAAAAATAAGACTTTTTATGACTTCTAGTTAGTCCTAATTGAAAATGGTGCCAATCTGATGTCACAAATGCCATGGGAGCCAATATGGCCACCATGGCAGTCATCTTGAAAATCTTGTTATCACTACTTCTCGTGAATGGAAAATAATATCGGCATGGGGTTTTCACCAGAAGACATCTTATGATTACTAGTTGGTCCTAAATGAAAATGGTTTCGCCGGAACATCCAATATGGCCAACACAGTGACTATCTTGAAATCATATTATGGCCACTCCACCTGAATGGATATTCATATCGACATTCTTATGATGTCTGCTTGGTTCTAGATGAAAATGGTGCCGATCTGACGTCACAAATATTGAAAATCTGATTATTGCTACTTATCCTGAATGGAAAGATGTGTCTAGTTTGTCCTAAATGAAATCCCCCTGTGGGTTCGAGGTTGTAGAATAGGCCTGATGCATCCTCGCTGCATTTCATAAGAGCCGATTGAGTGGAGGCAGCCTGTTTGCCGTGAGTTGTGTCCTGTGTCATTGGAGGAGAGGATCTTGGTAGTTGAGTAGAGGAGAGGCTGATGGTTACCACTCCAATGCAACACACTACTTTGGCCTCAATTTCAGCTAGATGGGCGGTCAGAAGGGCCCAGTTGGACAGTCGGCTAGTCAGGGGCTATATTAGAGATTATAGATATTCAGTTCGACTGTTTTGCATACAGTTTAAAAATGACCTTCATGAGTAATCAGTGAGGTGTTGTTCACCAAACCTTACAAAGGACATAACCTCTGATGGCAGTGGCAAGGTCATTTGAGTTTTTACATTGCTTGAGTATGTCACCATGTGTAGCCCTGACACAAGTATATCACCCTGTGTAGCACTGACATGAGTATGTCACCCTGTGTAGCCTGACATGAGTATATCACCCTGTGTAGCCCTGACATGAGTATATCACCCTGTGTAGCCCTGACACGAGTATATCACCCTGTGTAGCCCTGACACAAGAAACACAATAAATGAGTGTCAATCTCTGTCCTCTTGTTAGGCTCCAAGGTGGGTGGGGCACACAGATGATGAAATAATAATCGGACATTATGTGAAAATCAACCAAGACTTCAATCATTAGTGTGAGACCTGGTCTCAAAAGGACCAGGAATATTTCAACCAGTGACTTGGATGAGAAACTCGCCTGAGTCAGAGAAATTGGGCAAGATTTCATTGAATCTAACGATGAGAACCAAAAGCTAACCAAGCTGTTACCTTCTGTGAGAACTAAAACACTTCACGGCTTGGCTGGAGAGCCAAGGAGTGTAAACAAATCTTTGTTCAGACCAACTACTTGTAGAGAGTAGCTGCAAAGCTCACTCTGATAATCTTCTTCACCCAAAGCAGTATGTGGAGATACCTGTTAAGGTATTTCCGCACAAATCATCTCGTCAAGAGGTATTGTTTGATCTAGAGATTTGGATGGCTCATAAATCTCAGCTCTTAGAATGTCTCACACAAGAGGAACAAATCAACATTCACCATAAAGATAAGTTGATTCCTACAAAAACTTACATGCTGACATTCAGCTGTTCCACTTTGCCTACATCGATCAAAGCTGGGTTCTTAACTATTCCAGTTGACCCTTTCATTCCTAATCCTTTGCAGTGTTTCAGCTGTCAGAAATATGGCTACCACAAAGATGTCTGCAAGAGGAAACCAGTCTGTCGCAGATGCGGGCAGGAGGGTCATGATGAATCATCCTGCTCAGGGAAAATCAGAAAAAATCTTTTGTGTGGATTGCAGGCAGAACATTGCTCATACTCTAGAGACTGTCTTAAGTGGAAATTAGAGGTGATCCAAAGCATGAAATCAGAGAAAGGCATCAGATGTTCTGAGGCCAGGAAATTTGTGTAAGCCTCAGCTCCACTTAACACAGCTGGCAAATCCTACATCAGTGCAGCTAAAGTGTAGAAGAAATCTTTCACAAATGCTGTCTGTACACAGGCAGACATTACATGGCCACAAGGTCAAATTAAATTCACAGTCTTTATGCCACCAAAACCCTTGCTGGCAGCTACTCAAACTGACAGCGAAGTAGATAAATCACATAATTAGTGTGGCAGTGTAGCAATTATTACATCTAATGTTACAAACAAAAAAACCCACCAAAATCCAGCCAAATAAAAGATCAGCAAACCACGGGCCCCAGTGGACGTAGAATCAGCTTATCACATAATATTCCCAACTTTCCTACTGAGAAACTGGTTAAATCTGGTCCACCAAAACATGAGCAGACTGCTGGTGCCAGTGGTAACGCATGCTGTAAACCAAACAAGGAGATGATTAAAGAATCTACTAGACTTTCCAAAGGATCTGACAATCCTATCAAGCCCTTTAATAAATATAGGAGTCTAGAAAGTATGGACCCTGGGGGACTCCCTGATATTGCACCATGGAAAGCTCCCAGAAGTTCCTTCCACTGCTTTCATAAATATATCTGACATCATAAAACCAGGGAATTGCTGAGAATTAAAGGTTAATATCGATTAAATTAGTCTTCTACTTAAAGTACATGATCCAATAGATATTTGAAAAGAAAATGATAGAGTCGGTCTTAAAAATGTTGCCAAGTACAGCAGCTTTTCAAGAAATACCGATAAGGCTGCTGGAGGAGTGTCCATCATCATAAATAGTCAAAATCCTCACAGCCAAATTAATCTCAATACTACTTTACAGGATATAGATGTTTGTGTGTCATTATTTAAAACTCTTTGACTTTGTTCAGTATGTCTCTCTCCAAGCACTCCAGTCAATCAATCTGATCTTGACCATCTTATTGAATAATTGCAGGCACCTTTTGTTTTGCTTGGTCACTTTAACGGCCACCATACACTTTGGGGCTGTACAAATATCAGCGAGAAAGGGACGAAGATAGAAGACTTTGTTTCAAAACACAATCTTTGCCTTTTTAATAATAAGTTGTATACCTACCTGCATCCTGCCACAGGATCCTACTTATCCTTAGATTTGACTGTCTGCAATCCATCTCTTTTACTTGACTTCTCGTGGGAAATTGTTGATGACCTATGTTGTAGTGACCACTTTCCAATATATTTAATAAATAATATTCCCAAATCAAAGGGGCTTGGGCAGAGATGGCAGTTGAACAAACTTTTCTTCCACATATTAGATACCTCAGGGACAAATGTTATGGAGTTATGGAAAACACAGATTGGGGAGCAGATCGGAAGGACTTGCTCCAATTATGCAGTTCATTAGTAAGATTATGGCTCGATTGTGTACAGATCAGCTTGTAAATCTTACCTGTAGATGCTTGATCCTATACACAATCAGGGACTTAGACTCTGTCTGGGTGCCTTTATAACTCCCCCTTCTGAAAGCCTCCATGTTGAAGCAAATGAACCATGACTTTATCTTGGACGAACAAAATTGGCTCTTCAGTAAAAACGAAATTGGCTCTTCACTAAGCTACCAGACTATCTTCTAATCCATCTAACCCCGCATATGATGTCATGTTTAGGTCCAAATACTAAACCTTGTACGTTTAGAAACCATTTAACTTCATTCCACTTGAATTTGTACTCACTTAGAAAGAGCAAAAATAAATGTTGGAAATATTGCCAAATTCAGCTCTCCCTCCTTATAATGTGCTTCATCATAACGCGATTCCAGATGTAACATGGTATCACTATGGACCCAATGACCAAAATCATACCAATGTATAACAATATGGGTTGAAAGAAAACAAGGTGAAGCTTAGTCTTGTATCTTTATTTCCTTTTCAAAACACCATTATTTAAAAAAATTCATAGTTCTGCTGTACAATAGTTTTGTATATTACGCCTTTCTCAGTATATCACGGTTTCATACATATCACAGTTCGCAATATAATGCGTTCGGCACATAACTTGGTTGGTGATTATGGACCCCGACTGTGAGGGAGAGCTGCATTCCCAAATCACCACTGTGGTTATCAAGACCTCCCAAAATAATATTTCACCTTTGCGAAATCAAAAAGTCCTCAACAAATGTATTTTTTCAGATTAAATGCAATATAATCAGAGCCTGCTATTGTAGTCATATGACCCTGTAGACAGATGGTTCGAAAGATAGAGCTGCCATTGCAACACCCCATGACACCATCTTGAGTCAGCTACTGGATAAAACCTTGATCATTACTGCAGAATTACAGCCATACTCAAAGCTTTGAACTATGTTGGAACCTCAACAAAAAAAAACAAATTTCATTATCTTTTCAGATTGAAAGTCTTGCAGAACCTTAAATCTGACAACTGGTTAATATGCCAGATATTACAGAAACATGATGTTCTCATACAATCTGGAAAAAGTATACTGTACTGTTGGCTGCCTAGTCACATTGGTATTAAGGGTTATGAAAGGGCAGATAAAGCAGCCAAAGCTGCTCTGCAGTCATTCATTTCTGAATCGAAGATTCCATATACTAACTTCAAATATTGTATAAATCAGCCCATTCATCATACTTGGGGAATATATGTGGAATGAAAACTCCACAAGCAAATGTAAGAACATCAAAACCACTATTGAAGAGTGGCATCCCTCATATAGAACAAATTGGAGAGATGTGGTGGTATCGTGCTGATCACATAACAGTCACACATATTTGACTCGTGCATACATGTACCTCCTGAGTGGTGAACCTCGACTGGAATGCATACCTTGCCAGTTTCCACTGACTGAGGAGCACCATTCTTATCGAGTGTGTCAATTTTTATCCTGTGAGACAGAAGTATTTTGACATGAACTGCTTGAAGAAACTGTATGAGGACATATCACCTGAGAAAAACTTGGACTTTTTAAGGGAACGTGGTTTATACAATGAATTTTAATCATGTTTTAAGAATTTTACATTTATTAGTTTTATCTGTTATTTCATATACATTTTACAGAATTTTAACATCTTTACATATTATATTTTATCTTGTATTTAATGTTTACATTTATTTGGAAGGGTTTATCTTCCTAAATTTTTGTGCAGTTCATTTTTACATTTTTTTAACTTTACCTTTGCTTGGCACTGCATAGCCACTATTGTGCTGAGGTGCCGTACAACACTACTGCATACGTATCCTAAATGAAAATGGTACCAATCTTACCATCAGGATGGCTGCCATTTGAAAATCTTGTCGCTCAAGAGTATCAGAGATGGTTTCAACACTCAGCAGTTTAAATGAAGAAATGGTCTTCTCTTGAATTCCTATAAATTCTTTTCAGACAGTAGAGCATCAATCCCTTTGATGAGCTCTTGTTTTTCATTGAAGTGAATCCCACACCACTGGATGGAAGAGTGGGGGAGTAAAAGGTTACCCCCCCCCACATATTTTCATATTTTGATATAATTCAATGCATTTACTATGATGCATGCATCTGTCTTTAGATTTATCTTAAGTATAGACAGTTAATTTTTTTTTAAACCAACGTTGCCCCTGGCTTATGTCCCTGTGTGTATCCTTACCCCATGGGGTCTAGTCCATAGGTCATAACTTGAAAACTATTGAGATCCCCACCCTATAACTATATATAGTCAACATGCCCTAATGGTCACCTTTATATAGTGGTCACCTTGTCTCAACGACCATTCCCATTTTCCCTGTGAAATTTCTTCTTTAAAAGTCATGTATTAAATGGTCACCTGCTTTCTGCATTCAACAGCCAGATATTTCCTAACCAAATACCAGTAGTGTTTTCTTGCTGCTTAAAGCAATCACTTGAGTGTATCAACCATGCATATGAAGTGTTTGTTTTCCCAAGTTAAGAATTGTTTCGATAAAGATAGGTCATGTGAATTAATGTGTTACATGCCTTATATTCTCTGTACTCAAGTGAATATGTCAGTGTAACTTTAAATTGGCTAATCTCTCCTTTGTTATTTTAAGATTTTGAATAAAGCACAATATCATTCTTATAACCCTCCCTCCCCCTTTAGGGGGTGGGGTGGAGGATACACTGATGACCGTACTAACTGTATTCATCAGAAAAGATTAATAGAGAACTAATTTTACCCCAAATTTTGTATTAGTTTGTTCAAACTGACCTATTCAGATATTTCTATCATTGTTTACTGCATAATAATAGTTCTGGGTTTCAGATCGTGGTAAGCTTTTCCTATGAATTTATAATGCAAAAATCAAATTCAGCTTTCAAACACTGCAAATTTCTTTCAGATAAATGGATTGTAATTATTGTAAGTAACAACAACCTCCCAAAACAGCTAAAGTATTATAATAGTATGGAAAAGTTGGCATAAATCCATCTGAGAAAAATTAACAGATACATATCAGATCTTCATTAAATGCCCATCACTATTTGACATGAAAATGTTAACACGCATTTAATCATTAGGTTACTCTTTTTAATCGAAGAATAGATAATGGACCATCACTGTAGTTGATAATTCATATAAGATGTTCTGTTGGTTCCAAATTTTCAAGGAATGCTATGCAGAATTCTGCAAGAACACAGAACTGAGGACAAACACCTGTGCACATTTGTTTGTAAATACATGATGGGAACAGTATTTCAGATTAAAAGGAATCACAAATCTTTGATCACAGTTGGCCTGTCAATCATTGGGTTGAAACTAGCTAGCTACTTTCTTACCATATATTTAAGCAAAAACATACTATAAGAAAAATATACAGAGGGAAAGCTTGAACAAATATATGAATAAAACCCTTTTCCTCCAAAATTTATGAATGATAAATTTATATGGTGAATTCTTTCAATAGAAAATTATGCTAATTGCCTGAAATGATTAATAATAATAATAATAATAATAATAACACTGGTCTACAATTTTTTAGAAGTCGTCTCTTTCAGAGATAAAATGTGCTATTTATTAGGGATTTTGATGTGCTGAATTCAAATATGACAATTAAAACAACTGATTGGATACTGTTTCCAAGATATTTAAGTTTTTACATCTATGTATATTGTGAACATAGTAGACTTTTAATCATAAACTGTAAACCTAGGTCTTTTCATGTGTTTATGGTTGCTTTACATGATAATATTTCACCTGTCCTGTTTATGTAACACTTTAAAAAACAGCAAAAGGGTTATATAAATAAAAAATATATTGAAACAAGAGTCAAAAATCTATTATGTATATATAAGTATGTAGTTTAGTCCTTATTCAGTGTCTACTCGGCGCTTCTTGGCTTGTCTCTTGTATTCATTAAATGGAGCATCTGTTGTCACTGTCCAGCAATAGTCTGCAAGCATTGATGGGCTCCATTTGCCCTGATAGTGTTTCTCCATTGTTGCAATGTCCTGGTGAAATCGCTCGCCATGCTCGTTGCTCTCTGCTCCACAGTTCGGTGGAAAAAAATCTAGATGAGAGTGCAAAAAATGTATCTTTAGTGACATGTTGCAACCAAGGTTTTTGTATGCCTTGAGGAGGTTTTCCAGCAACTCCCTGTAGTTGTCTGCCTTGTTGTTTCCGAGAAAATTTGTTGCCACTAACTGGAAGGCTTTCCATGCTGTCTTTTCCTTGCCACGCAGTGCACGGTGAAATGCATCATCTCGAAGAAGTTCACGATTCTGAGGACCAAGAATGACACCTTCCTTTATCTTAGCTTCACTTAACCTTGGAAATTTTCCACGGAGGTACTTGAAAGCTGCTTGTGTTTTGTCCATGGCCTTGACAAAGTTCTTCATTAGACCCAACTTGATGTGCAAGGGTGGTAACAAAATCTTCCTTGATTCAACAAGTGGTGGATGCTGAACACTTTTCATCCCAGGCTCCAATGACTGTCGGAGTGTCCAATCTCTCTTGATGTAGTGGGAATCTCTCACATGACTATCCCATTCGCAGAGAAAAAAGCAGCACTTTGTGTATCCAGTCTGCAGACCAAGCAAGAGAGCAAGAACCTTGAAATCGCCACAAAGCTGCCACTGATGTTTGTCATAGTTTATGCACCTCAAAAGTTGTTTCATGTTTTCATAGGTTTCCTTCATATGGACTGCATGACCAACTGGAATTGATGGCAAAACACTGCCATTATGCAGCAAAACAGCTTTAAGACTCGTCTTCGATGAATCAATGAACAGTCTCCACTCATCTGGATCATGAACAATGTTGAGGGCTGCCATCACACCCTCGATGTTGTTGCAGGCTACAAGATCACCTTCCATGAAGAAGAATGGGACAAGATCCTTTTGCGGTCATGGAACATGGAAACCCTAACATCACCTGCCAGGAGATTCCACTGCTGTAGTCTAGAGCCCAACAGCTCTGCCTTACTCTTGGGTAGTTCCAAATCAGTGACAAGGTCATTCAGTTCACCTTGTGTTATGAGGTGTGGTTCAGAGGAGGAGGCTGGGAGAAAATATGGGTCATGTGACATTGATGGTTCAGGAGTAGAAATTTCATCCTCTTACTCTTCCTTGTCTGACTCAAGTGAGAATGATTCTGGTGCATCAGGAACCAGCAGTCCTTCTCCATGGGGTACTGAGCGTATAGCTGATGGAATGTTTGGATAATGCACAGTCCACTTTTTCTTCTTTGACACACTTTTCCCAACTGGAGGCACCATGCAGAAGTAACAATTGCTGATATGATCTGTTGGCTCTCTCCAAATCATTGGCACTGCAAAAGGCATAGATTTCCTTTTCCTGTTCAACCACTGGCAAAGATTTGTTGCACAAGTGTTGGAGCATGTGTGTGGGTCCCACCTCTTGACCTGATCTCCAATTTTGCAGCCAAAATAAAGGTGATAGGCTTTCTTAACCATAGTGGTTATACTGCGCTTTTGTGATGTAAAAGTCACTTCACCACAAACATAGCAGAAGTTATCTGTATTGTTCACACAAGTACGAGGCATCTCTGCTCACTTAGGCTAAACAGAAATGTGTCCCTTTGCAAAATCAAACACTGACAAATAAGAGAGCACGACACTGTATGATTTGTAGAGCTGATATAGGGCAATTTCTTCAGCAGAGTGATGTAAGCTTAGTTGCAATTCATATCATGTATGATGCAATACTAGCTTCAGATTGCATCATTCATTGTTTTGCCTAAAAGCAAGTACTGTCCAAACCCAGTCATAGATTTATTCATAGATCCAGTCAAAGATGTATTTTAGTCATTTCTGGTTTAAATTGAGATCCCTTCCCTTTATAACGCACTTATCGTCCGCTATTACCAAGTCAAGGGTTGTATATACTGACCCAGTATCATATCTTTAAAACTAGAGCCAATCAACAATTTTAAGCATCATTTTCGTTCTCAGTGACCCAGAATTAGTAAACTTTGACAACATTTATTGCGGAAGCATTTTGGCTGTAGACCAGTGTAATAATAACAATATTAATAATGATAATGATAATAATAATAGTAATAACAATGGTATTCGGTACATGGCATTTAATTGTTTAAGAATCGAGTTTGAAAGATGAAGTTTCATTCAGATATCACCTGTGTACAAAGGCTAGTTTTGCCATTTGCCGTTGGTGGCAGTTATTGACAGATTTGACTGAATATACTTTCTTGGCAAGAAAAGGCCATGTCATTTATGAGCCAGCACTGGCCCCTGGGTCTCTCCCTACCATATGGGACTGGCCCCAGGGTTATAACTTAAAAGCTGTTTAAAATTGCACCCTTAAGGTATATATACTGGCATTATAAGAGGAATTAATTTATGCAGTCAGCATACCTATAGGTTCTGGTCTGTCCTTGCACTACAGGGTCCCTCCCCTGTGATCATAACTTGGAAACCATTGAGATCCCCGCCCTATAACCACATATACACTTTTTCAACATGAAAAGGCCAAGTGATTTATGCAACCAGCATTGACCCCTGGGTATCTAACTTAACCCTATGGGGACTTGCATCTGGGTCATAATTTAGAAACTGTTCATGGCCCCACCCTATATTCAGATGTTGTGACCAACAGAAAGGCATAAGGCTAATGGCCAAGAAAGGCAAGACATAGTGGAACCATTGTATATATTGTACCATTGGATAAGATGTCACATAATATTAATGTTCTGTGAAACAATTGTATATACTGTACCATTGGATAAGATGTCACATGATATTAGTGTTCTGTGGAACCATTGTATATCTGTACCATTGGATAAGATGTCACATGATATCAGTGTTCTGTGGAACCATTGTATTTATTGTACCATTGGATAAGATGTCACATGATATCAGTGTTCTGTGGAACAATTGTATATACTGTACCATTGGATAAGATGTCACATGATATCAGTGTTCTGTGGAACCATTGTATATCTGTACCATTGGATAAGATGTCACATATCAGTGTTCTGTGGAACAATTGTATATCTGTACCATTGGATAAGATGTCACATGATATCAGTGTTCTGTGGAACCATTGTATATACTGTAGCATTGGATAAGATGTCACATGATATCAATGACAATGAAAGAATTTCCAGAGTATACAAGTTTTTGTTTCTTAACATTCATTAGTTGTGGCATGATCTTGTCTTAGAACCTTACTTTTTATACTTAATGGTAACTTTAGGAAAAGATAGCTATAATATAATGTGTTTATATCCGGATCTTTTCCAGATGTATAAAAGGTTGATCTTGTTACAGTAGACGCTGCGACTGACCATGTTTCCTTAACTATGTCAATACAAATATTCAAAGTAAATCAGTCTTATGCAATCACAGCATACCAATAAAAAGAGTTGGAGGGTCTACAATTTCATAAAATAAAGAAAATTGCAGATGAGGGGACAAAAATGCGTGAATAGGCCTAAGGGAAATCATATGTATGCAAACTGATATCACTCAATAGTTTGGATGATAAGGTTACCTACAGAAGACAAAGATGGAAATAACAAAAACTTGCTAAATGTTATTCCAAGGATAATCAGTAATTAGGACATGTGGAAGGTTGCAAGTTAATCTGGGATATTAATTGTTTGACGAAGTTTACAGTTGTAAAATAAAAATTAAATTAACCATGTACCTTTAATCCATAATAGCAGACAATGACTAACTTGTGAGCAAAACTAAAATTTTCTGAAGAGATTGTCCTTCCTGAATCACCAATAGAAATGGTAAGCTTGAAATCTTTCCATTCAAATGTTAAGTCATAAAATCTTGAAGATGAAAAAGGGTGAGGGGTAACCATATGTAGGCCAATGTTGTCTCATTCAATTTATAATATAAAACCTATGAATTATAGCAGAACCTAAATTTCATATATTTTCCTCCAGAAAAGACATACCATATATATGCGCTTATAAGTCGAGTTCAACTGCCAACTGCATAGACCCTAATCTGCCAATGTATAATGTGCTGGCAGATCAGGGTCCATGTTGTTTGTTCTACTGATTACTCCTAACAAGCTGCATATATCCAGATCTGCCAGTGCATTATGCAAATAACATAAAATGCTACACACCAAAATTTTCAAATTGACTGGAATATTCTTTTTTTAAATTATATTTAAAAAATAACTTTTTAAAAAAAAAATCTTTAAGAAAATTCAGGGCAAATAACATAAAATGCTAAATACCCAACATAATTTATAACTTGTTCCTGGCTGATGGACTTTGGATTTTTTCCATTCCTTTAAAAAGGATGGTTTTTTTTGGGCTGTAATTCCAAGAAAGAGAGAGATATCTTATTAATACCAACAAAGAAATAAAAAGACTTGACTGATTAACAAAACAACATGGTGGTAACATCTCTTGAAATAATTAAGTTATCATGGGAAACGGGGTAGATTTATCCTTGTTCTTCCTAAATGTATTTATTGTGTCTCCTTTTCACATATTTTTCTAGGACTTATGGTCATTTAGGTCCAAAAGCAGTTCTTCCCAGGTCAATTTGGCCAGTTATTTCGGCCCGCTATTTCAACCGGGTCTATTCGTCCCGCATTTGCGGGTCATTTTGGCCCACTATACTATAATATAGACAGTATATAAAGAGTTCATGCACATTTAAGCAAAAGAGAACGTGAATGCATAATTTATCTAGTTAAAAATATGTAAATGTATGTATTGTGCAAAAGTGAATAAAATAATAAATAACATTTTCTCATGCACATACATGCCTTATGCTTGTAATGTTAACAACATTAAATTAAATTAATACTATTAATGGTACCATTTATTGATTTTTAATAAAAAAATTTATTCAGTTAAACTTGGTTAAGTAGATATTTTTCAGTGTTCATTGTTTCTTATGATCAGCTTTATTATTGGATTGATTAATGTACGTAACTGTTTGCAAATTGGTGATTTTTTTAGTCTATAAATTAATGTTATATCTTTCCATCTTATAATTGAGTCCTAGATAGGAAAGATTTTAGATAAGTGTTTATTTGTAAAGATGTAATTGCAAAACATTTGCAAAAGGTTTTCTCATAGTTTTATGAGGAAAGAAGGTGCTAGGATTTAAATTGAAATTGTCCTCTTAGATCAACACAAACATAACTTGGTTATCTGTTTTAGAGAAAAAAACATCCAAAAGACAAAATTTTAACATATTTTAAAACCGGTATTCAAATATGAAAAATATTTAATAAAAAATTGTACTTACTTATCTTAAAACTTAAGACGTCAACCTATAAATCACATGTTGAAAATGGTAGAAATAATAAGAATCCATATGTAGAAAGAAAATCTACCGAATGTCAGAATAACGTTTTGGGTGACGATTTCCATTACCTCTATAATCCATGCTCTCTCTCTCTTTCATTTTTTTTCTGTCTCTTCCCTTTATAATACACCATTATGGTTTCTCATGTAATCTCTGTTTCTCATCTCATGAACCTTAATTGTACTTGATTATGTGCCGATATGTATGACCCGAGTATGATTCTTTTTCCAATAATGTTTTGTTATGTTCTATTTTTTTCTGTAACATACATCTTTCATTTACACAATTTGTCAACTTTTTTATCCTTAATTGGACCGCAACTTACAAGCGCAATTAGTTGCGGTTTCTTGAAGTTAATATACAAGGGTTTAGGACCATTGCAGTCAACATAAATCAAGACAATACGACTAATCCATTTTGAAAGAAAGACTGCCTGTATGCAATGTTTGTAAAACTTATCGTTCCTTTACAAAAACGTGAAAATATCATCTTTAATCCTTAATTGGACAACTAATGAAATGCACAATTAATTGCAGTCTCTTTAAGATAATAGCCTTTAATAAGTATTTTGTGCAATAAATGGATGCTCGTTAACAACAAAAAGGTGTTAAACTGA
Source organism: Margaritifera margaritifera (assembly GCA_029931535.1). Lineage (NCBI taxonomy): Eukaryota > Metazoa > Mollusca > Bivalvia > Unionida > Margaritiferidae > Margaritifera > Margaritifera margaritifera. The sequence continues at coordinate 1,864,579 of JAQPZY010001623.1, read as the reverse complement.
GGGAAAAACAAAATTATTTTACTGATATGTGTTATATTATACTGCACATTATTTGTATTAAAAAACTTTGTTATAATTTTCCAATTAATGATCTTTTACTTAAACATCTCTCTCTCTCTCTCTCTCTCTCTCTCTCTCTCTCTCTCTCTCTCTCTCTCTCTCTCTCTCTCTCTCTCTCTCTTCCAGAATGGTATTCAAACAGTTTAGCATATTGATGGTAAGATGATCTCACATTTGTAGTTTGCAATTAAATACTGATCAAAGAAACTACTAAACAGACAGTGATAAATGATGTTTAATTATAGTGGCATCAATCAATTCAGTGTTAGTAATTTGCATAAAATAAAATGATACATTAGGAATTGAGAGAAAACAAATAATATACTGTGCTTTATACAAAGATTACTAACATATTTCATATTTCCAAAGAGATAACACCACCATTTTCATTACGTTATCATTTTCATTATTGTAATTATTATGAGGTGCACAAGATCAGCAGAATATATACATATTATATTGTACTGAATTAAATAATAAATATTTGACAGGATCCCATTTCCATTTTTATTATATCAGTGTTATTTAGAACTATCAGTATATAGTGTAATATACAGTATAAAGATAAATTCTACATAAATCTAACAAAAGCATTAACATACTCAGACCAATATATATACATATAGATGAAAAAATGTTACTGCATGGGCCCTGCTCACATAAAATAGTATCTGTAAAATAGTTACATGTACAGTTATTTCCACATTTAATATTTAGGTACTAGCTAACTGTACATGTAGTTAGCTAGTATTTACAAAATAACTGGAAATAATCTTAAAGATTGCCAAATATTTTATTCAACATTTTAATTATAATTATTATGTGCATGAAACTACATTAAATTGAATGTACATGTACTCTTAGAGTTTTGAAAATTATCATGCTTCATTCTTAACAATGACTTATTATAACAAGATTAGATTTTATGGTCTTATGAAAACTGGGAATGGAAACATGAAGTGAAGATTAGGTTAAAGGAAAACAAACTCCTATTTGCAAAGCAGGTGTGTATTGTCTAAAATCTTCAGAAAAATTAGGGATTTACCAAAGTTTTGCTTTTCATCACTTGTTTATTAAACCAGACTTTTCTTTTCTTTTAATTTGTGCAATTATTAACTTTGCCATTGTAAAGTATGTTGCTATATTTAATCTTGTCTGATTCATTACATAGGCGAGGATGAGGACATTGACAGTTCGGTTGATGTGGCAGAGATAAAGAAAAGGAAGGAATATTGTGGCAGTGTGCGAATCAAAACGGTAACCCTCAAATGCCAACCTATGTTATTTAGTATATTCACTCACCCGTTGATAATTTACAAATGTCATCCTATGTTATTTAGTATATTCACACACCCCTCAGTGATTTGTAAATGTCATCCTATGTTATTTAGTATATTCACCCACCCTTGATGACTTATAAATGTCAGCCTATGTTATTTAGTATATTCATGCACACCTCGGTGACTTATAATGCCAGCCTGTTTTTTTAGTATATTCATCCACCCCTCAATGACTTATAAGTGTCATCCCATGTTATTTAGTATATTCACCCACCCCTTGGTGACTTATAAATGCCAGTCTATGTTATTTAGTATATTCACCCACCCCTTGATGACTTACAAATGTCATCCTATGTTACTTAGTATATTTACTGATCTCTGTGCCAACCACAGTTAAGTTTGGTTCACACACATATTAGATTCTTACGAACTCATGGTTTTCTATTCAGTCAAATGTTAACATGAAAACCATCAATGGGCCGTTGACTACTGATATACAGTGAAATGTTGATTTTCCAGATCCAACAGGAGACATACAGGGTTCATACGCTTCTATGAAAACCTTGAAAATTCTGGATTTTGTCTTTTTAAATTCAAGGTCTTGAAATTCTTGAAAATTGACATTTTAGTTTTAAAGTCCTTGAAATCATTTTGGCTTCCTCTACAATTATTTTGGACCCTTTTTTGTCAAACAATTCTTGGAATATTGGCATGATCAGTTCATCGACGATCTTGCTCTGTTGCTTTGCCAATCTCGGTGTTTCAGCTTTTTTGGTTTGTATTGCTCATCATTCCATATATGATTTTCACTTATACTGTCAGTTTTTTAGGTCCTGGAAATTTACTTTTTAAGCACAGGAAAGTCCTTGAATTTCACTGGAGTGGAAGCATACAAACCCTGGACATAGATTATGAATGGATAATCAGTTGTCCAGATAATATAAATTTGGTCAAACAGTAGGACTGTGAATGGAAGTATCTGGATTAAATGGGTCTAATAATCGTACATTGTTACTGTATATATATAGTTTCAGTAATTAAGTAAATATTAACCTTTTATAAACATTGAACATGTTTAAGAGCAGAAAAGGTAGAAACTATAAAAATATTATTAAGCTACTTGTATTAAATAGTTCAAACCAATCGAAGATCTACTCAGACTATCTATCTGGAATGATAACATAGGTGTGATGGATAGTCATTTTATGTATGGTCTTATGAACACAAGTCTCAGATGGCACTGATCAAGGTAGATTTGGATGGCACAGATTCTGTCCACACCTGTGCTGATAGGTGATCAACTTTTATCACCCATTTTGTCACCATTGATCATTAATCAAAAGTTAATTACATCGGCTTGGACTACAGAATACCTTTGATTGGACTGTTATGAGTGTTTAATCATGCATGATCAGCTTGGTATTTCTGTATGACAAATTAAATATTGTCATAGCAGCACTCACTTAGTGACAATTGGGTGTAAGAATAAACTTTATCTCTTAGTATTTCCCTCTCTACCTCCCTGTCTCCTAACTGCATTTATTTCTACTTTAAAAATATAATTTAGTTATTTGTAATATCACTGTAACTATAATTGTATGAGATTTTTTTTGATTGTGTATGTTTCTGATTTCTAGTATTCTTTTCAATGTAGGTGTCGTGATATGCAGATTAGTTTCGTTTACAGATACATGTACATTGTAATAAGTACAAAATTTCAGTTTATATAGTAGTAGTCTATTATGGGCAAATAATCTATATAATCAGGTTCCAGATAATTGACATTTTACTTTAGCTGGCTAGAAATTAGTTTTTTGTAATTGCAATTGGAGCAGGTAATAATTGTAACTATATAACATATTCAAATTGAGAGTGTGGTCACTTCAAAATATCTCATCCAGTTTTTGTGAAATTTTCAATTTGTGCTGAAAATTAATTTTACTTTCTGTATCAGTTATGTATGCAAGGGTCCTGCAGACTCATGCCTTTCTATCTCAATTCATAAAACTGTACATAAATAATATTCAGATTTTGACTGAAAAATATTAACATTTAGACTTTAAATACCCATATAATTATGGTTTGAGTGGTCCGCACAGAATTCATTTTAAAAAAAAAAATGTGTCTCGCATGCATAAGGTATCATTTTTATGCGGTGAACACAAACCTAGATGGGTGATTAGCTTGCTCAGCAAGCCATCAATTTGGTTAAAATCAAGATCTCTGACATAGTAGAGATCTGACAGACATCAATATGAGGTCATGTTCTGTTGACCTTTTGATTCACCAATGAAATTACAGCTTTCACATTTATGAAAGGTAAAACTTCATTTGTAACATATCGTTTCTAATGATAACTCTTTCTAACACAAAAAGCAACGATATTCTGATAGGTTACTTAAAATAAGTCAGCCAGGAATTCTAAAGTTCGACAGAGCATGAACCTTTACCGGTGCCTATCAGATCTATTTATTATAAACAGATCTTAATTTTAATCAGATTGAACGAGCCATTGGAATGTCTGTTATGGGATAGTTGATTAATGGTCCACTATCTCAGATGAGAGGTCAGCTGACTTATGATTGCATGTGGGTTTATCATTTGGAGATTTACTGTATACTACAGGGCTTGAAATTAGCAGTAGTCTGTTAGCCCAAGGCTATTCAGTTCCGTCAGACTGGTAGTTTTCATACTGTCAATAGTCCAATGGCTAGTAAAGTTTCAGTTGTTGCCAGTCAGTGTTTGTTGGAATGACTAGTGTAGATTCATCAGTACTAGTAATTTCTCAATCTACTAGTCCTTCTGGCTACAAAGAAATTTATGTTAAATGCTAAGCCTGTATTAGACAGCTTGTTTTAGAGGCTAGCCTCTTTTGAAAAATCACATATAAGAATTTTATGGCTTCTTTTCTTCAAATTAAGGTTCCTGAATGGAAGATTCCACATACTAACTTAAATTATATATAAATTGGCATGTTCGGTATACTTGGCAAAATATACAGAATGAAAACTAAGCAAACGAGTTTTGGAACATCGAACCCATCATTGGAGAGTGGCACCTTTCATACAGAACAAATTACAGAGATGAGGTGGTATTGTGCTGCTTGTATATAGGACACACATGCCTGACCCTAAAATGTGAACCTTGACAAGAGTGTCCACTGACAGTAGAACACATTCTTGTCAAGTGTATCGACTTCCACCCTGTGAGGCCAAAGTTTTTTTATGTGAACTCCATTTGAAAGCATTTTGGTGATATGCCACCAAAGACAATCTTGGACTTTCTAAATGAATGCCATTTATATAAAAAAAGTTGACCCTATATTTGACTGACTTTGTATTCTTTTTACCTTTATCTTTTATTTTATATACCTCTTGAAGAATTTTAACATATTTACATTTTATCTTTGATCTTTTGGACAAATATTTTTTGTTTATTTGGAAGGGGTTATCTTCCTAAAGTGTTTTGCAATTTTAACCATTACATTATTAGAACTTAACTTTTAATCAGCATTATATATCCTGGATTGTGTTGATGTGCCATTAAATCCTTTCTGTACATACATTCATTCATACCAAGCCTCCAGAAACCATAATATATGCCGGACATGTCTAATGTTAACAATATTTTGACTGATTGCAAAATACATGTACTCCTGTTGGACATTTGTTGTTATGAATGTAAATCTTTTTCTTTTAATGATATTTAACTTCACAACTGTAAAATAAAATAGTTGTACACTCCTAATCTGACAAAACAAGCATGGGATGGCAAATATTCATATGACAGGTGTCAAACCACCTTGAACGTCGGTCATAATTGCTCCCTAATCCTGGCTTCATGCTTCCACCAGCAAAGCAGAAAAAAGGTATACAGTTTCATGCTGAGTGATCTGATATATGCAGCTATGCATATTGTACAGCACCATCAGGCTGATTCTCCATTTTAGGTTGTTAGCATTGCTATAACAGTAAATACCTTTTTGGCTTTGTAAAAGTAAGAAAAATAGGAAAGTAAAAGTCAGTCAGGCTAAAAACCATTATCCATTTCTTTAATTGATTGTTCGTAGTAACAACAGCCAATCAAATACATGTAAGTTTGTTGATGTAAATCACCACTGATTAATAAAATCATAGGAGAGACACAGTGCTATCATTTTTGTAGATCTTAAATATACACAACAAGCCTTAACCATTATCAAAGAGAGATGATTGGGATGAAAATGTTAATCTTGAAGTACTCAAAAAGTTTAAACAGCAAGTGGTTGGACCAGTTCATAGTGACCGAGATATGACAAAACATTGAATGCGCTGTTTTGTGAGTTATGTCAAAAGCACAAGCAGAAAAAGAATTTTATCAGTCCAGATGTGTCAGATTTTTGAAAGTTAGCACTTATTAACTATGCAGGATGTAATGAACATATACATACACATGCAGAAAATATTACAATATGTAAGAAGAGATATCATGAACTTGTGTATATTATTAATAGGTTATACAATAATTTATTATTTATAATACTAAAGACATGTTAACCACATAGTAATTTCTAATAACTTTTGTATGATGTACATTGTTAGTAATTTCTAATAACTTTTGTATGATGTACATTGTTACTTTCTTCTTAAGAGGGCTTCTTCCATGTGTCTTGCTTGTACATGTAGATCCTCTATCACCAACTGATGAAACCCAAAGAGGTATTGAAATAGTTGTTGTTAAAAAATAAAAATATATATAAAAGACATCTTTCAAGTATTAACAAATCTAATTTTGAGCAACTTATTTTTTCTTTTTCTTATTAATACACATGCCTCTTTCCACATCAATTGCGCTAACCCTAAACCACTTTTACTATTGTACGGCAGAAGTTTGACATTTGGTTCACAAATGCAGTGATTTCAACTTCCAGCTTTTCAAGTAGAAATATTAGATACACTGCAAATGCATTTCAGTAATGTTTTAGTTTCATTATAGTCTGAAATGAATAAATATATATGACCTAACAGTTTGTCTAAACTTGAATATGGTTACTCCAAAAATCAAATATCTGACAGCATCTAAAAAAAATTCTGGGCCTCAGATACATACATACATACTCTTGCAGCTTGATTTGATGTTTTAGGATTTTGAGCTTGACACATTCAAATAGTTTTACTGTAATTTTAAACATAATTTTACTTTAGAATTGAGTGAACTTTCATGTCTTTTGCAGTCAGCAAGCATACGTCTGTCTCGTAAAAAGCAGGAAGTTGTGTATCCCCAATTGTTTGAGTATGCTGTAATTGTGGGACTGCAACAGAACACAGATAAGCTGGAGTATGAGCCATACATCATTCACAAGTTTCCAGAAATTGTAAGTTTATTATTCATCAATAGAGCCTTGCTTGAAGTGACCGTAAAGGGATCCATCATGTATTTCTAATACCTTGTCTGTCTAGAATACAAAATTGGGAAGTTTTAAAATGTAGTAAACTTGAGACAACTGCAGAGAGATCTTGTATGTAGACAGTGGATCATATGGTGATCCTAATCCTAATAAAATCCTGACAATTATTACATCTCTTGATTTATATCATTCTGTTGACTATGCTAAAAATTCTATACCAGAGCTATTTCATCATTTACTGACCTCATCCTTGTTTAATATATATCTCATACTTTTGGCTATATTCATTTTATCTCACATGCATCTGTGACACGATACTCTTTAAAGGTGGGTCTTATAGTGGTACAGTATCAAATGATTTTTCTATTGATGAGGTAGGTAAATAATTTTAAATACATTGTCTAGTTAGCAGTCAAGAGATTTATGGTTTAGTGTAGCTATTATACTGTTCAAAAGATTTACAAGTTACAGGACATAGCCGATTCTTATTTAACTGCTGACTGCTAATATTACATTTAATCAGTATTCTTAATGTAAGATGACAGAGTCATGAGAATGATAAAATGTACCAAACAAATTCAGTATGCAGTATTACTTTTATGATAAGCCAGCATATATTTTTTTCACTATAGTTGTTTTCAAATGCAATTGATATCTATATAGCAGTTTGTTTTCCTTCAGTTTAATCTGCATTTTATGTTTCCATTCCAAGTTGCATAAGACTGTAAAAATCTAAGGTGTTTTTTCATGCTTCTAAATCATGTTAAGACGTCTCAATGATTAACATAAAAATACTGAAAGATATAAATCAGTGTACAGTATTTCTTTTATAGTAAGAACACGGGGCCAGCATAACACATTTTTTATTAATTGAGGGCTTATAATCAGGCAAATACATCTTTAGTACATATTTGCCAATGTTGTGTAAAAGTGGAGATATGCTTATCATCAAGCATGGGCCTATCATTGGATAAATATGGTAAGCAATAAAAAAGATATGAAGTAGCATATAAAAATAATCACATGAAATAAAAGATGAAGCAATAAATAAAAGCAGAAAAAGAGATGTGGTTACAAGTACACATACAATTTCTAACTGATGTTCAAAAGGGGTAAAAGCAAATGAGAATAATTTATGTACCTAAAAAGAAAAGAAGCAAGGTTAGAAAAATATTAATATGAGTGATGGTTAGTAAAAAAGGAGGCAACTTTTTGAGTTTTGCTACATAGAGTTAAAATCAAATGAAGCTTCCAAATGAACGTACAGAAAACTCAGTTGTAAGTAATGCAATACCTGTCACTGTTGCCTTACCTTAAAGGATACTAAGTCTCCTTGTCTGAACTCATAATTGCAACCTCCATATAGGAACATTCTAGATATCTAGAACAGAGAGAACCCAGAACCAGTCTGACAACCACATCATCGGCACATGCAGGATACTCTTCCTCTTTTCCTCATATGCTTGTAACGCTAAGAAGTGTTTCACTTGCTGTCCGAAAATTGCCTTTGTTTTCGTGTTTAAATATGTTTTTTGGCAAATTAATCTAATTTTCCCCTTAAATTGGTTGATTATTCCCTCAGTCCTTGTATTATTTGATTGTGAATTTAGTTCTCGATAGATATGGGGACTTTATTGTGCCATGTTTGTGTAGCGGTGTTCTTTGCTGTCCTTCCCCTTTCCCTTACCTGATGTTAGGGTGAGTAATTCCTGTGTTTCAGTTCTATAATTTTTTTAGTACTTGGTTTGGCCGTACTAGTTTACGATTTTTGTTTTGCCTAGGGTAAGTATTACTACTCTTTTGCGCTTCTGGAATCTTAATTCCATTTTGTTCATCAATTGTGTGAATTTAATAATTAATAGCACTTGTAGGCAGTGCCTTTAATTGTTTTGTTCATCAATTGTGGAAATTGAATAATTAATATGTACTTGCTATAGGCAGTATGGTCAATTACTGCATTGAAATAAATTTATAGTACAGCTTCTTCAGTACATTTTTGAATAAGTAGTTGTTTAGGCAGTATGAATTTAATTGTTGCATCAAATAATTTGATTGCTCTGCTGCAAATAGGTACTCACTTAGGCAGTATGTTTTTTAACTTTTGTGTTAAATAAAATGTCACCGCTTCAGCAGTATATTCAAAATCAAATATTTGCATAATATTTTTGTTCCTTTCAGAGAGTACTAGCTTCAGCAATACATACTTTTCTTTTCAGGAATGTTGCAAAATGTGGCAAAATGTGGGCATAAAAAAGGCCCCTTGGGATTCTCACCTCACATGTTTATCTTGTACCAAGTGCATACAAACAGATGGTTGTCAGTTCTGTTGTCTATAGCCCTACGATGTTTGGACCTGACCAAGAGTCAGTGTACCTATCAAGGGAGGAAGAAATGCCCTTTTTCCCCCCTATACTCCTTGATCCCAGGAGAGTATGGAATCCTTATCTCCTCGATCCCAAGAGTGTATGGGATCTTCCTCTTTCCTAGATAAGAGTACTTCCTCAGTGAGACAGTTTTGTTCCATGTCGTATGAGACTCAGAACATAACTCTCCTGTCCCAGAAGAGTAAGGGACCAATCACTCGTTGATCCCAGGAGCATGTGGGATCTGTCTCTCGTGAAGTCGAGATATGCAGTGCTCCTGAAGAGTCACAGAACTCAATCAGGGTAGGCACTCCTCGATCCCAGGAGTGCATCAAATCTGTCTCTTGTAGAGTAGAGAGACGTAATGCCTCTGAAGAGTTGCAGCACTCAGTCAAGGTTGGTGGCTCAGTGAATGAGCCAGAGACCAGATCGTGTGTCCCTGAGAAGGGAAAGTAGCGATATCACTCTGGATTGTCTGATATAGCTTGTCCATCAGACCATCATCGGCTGACCGGTCTTTAATCAATGACCAGTCACTGGTCATCAGGCAATGATGACTGGTCACTGGTCACTGTGCTCCAGTCACTGGTCTTTGAGGACCAGTCACTGGTCAATGAAGTCCCATCAGTGGTATGGGGACGAATTGGGTTCATACTCCACTTGTCTCCATTCTACCGAGCAATCCTGTTGGGGATTGGGAGTTGGTGTATATTCGTCCGACTAGGGATCGGATCAGATCAGCATCCCCCCTTTCCTATGTTCCCTTTCAATCTTTGTGGGATATGGGGACATCCATTACAGGAAAGTGAATCTTCCATCCCACTAATGGCACCATGGATGTCCATGCCTTGGTTTCAGAGCAGTTGAGATGTGGCAGGTCATGGACCTACATCTTCTGCTCATGTGGGGCCAAATAAAAAGGAGGGGGGCCAGTCCTCTCCTATCAGATGATCTAGGAGGGATGAGAAGTGTTCCCATCTCCCAGAAAAGTCTACTAGTAAGGGTGGTCCTGCCACTTCATGTGAGCAGTTGCAGGACATGGATACCCCCATAGTGTTTCATGTCCTCCTAAAGAGCCTGCTAGTAGGGGTAGTCCCAGTAATTTCTGAGAGGAGTTGTGGAAAGAGGATACCTCTACTCCCCAGTCTTTCATCAAGAGAGACACTGGGTCGGCAAGTCCCGTCTTCCCTCAGGAGCAGGACAGTGATGTCCTTTTGGTTTTGGTGGACTCAAATGAGTTCACTGAGGAACCAGCTGAGATGGTCCCTTATCCCTTCTGGTCCTCTTCCTCCTTCCACTATCAGTGCAGATGGAAGAGGAGAAGAGATCCAGTCTTTTGATAAGGCACTGAATGAAGTTTACTGCCTCCTCCCCCTGGATTTGTGTCCCATGCCTTTGGGAATGAAGAACAAAAAAATCCTCTTCAGTTTGGAGAGACTCTCGGGTGGCTGCAGCATGACCAGATCCGCTTTTACTCCCTCATTCGACAGTGGTTAGGTAGCTTTCCCAAAGGTTTTTGAAAAGCCATGAATTCATCAGGCAACATAAGGGTTGGTCTATTCCCCTCCTCTGCACTGCGATTGTTGGTTTCAGCATCCAGTTACAGGGTTCACTCTCCTGCTTGGCCTCTTAAGCTCCCTCCCCCCCCCCCCACGGATGCTGGAACATTGCAAGTGGGGATTTCGATGGGGACCGGGGCTTGCCTTCCAGTCAAGACACTGGAGGCACTGGAGCTTAAAGCTCATATGCTAGTAATCATAGCCTTGTATGCCAATCTTTTTTCATCAACCTCCTTCAGTCTTCGGAAGTAGGAATCTTTGTCTTCGGCCACACTGCAGCACTTGCTGGAGCTGGTTGCCAAAACTTCAAGGCATGCTTTGTCAATGTACATGGCACTATCAACAGAGCTGCTCCACCTCCGCAGGGATGTTTCTCTAAACACATCAAAGGTCTTACTGGATCACAGTAAGGATCTTCTTAGGGCTGCAGCATTGGAGGTAGAGACTTTCTTCTGACATCTCATTCCCTCTGTGGCATCTCAAGACACGAGGACCCAACAGCACCGGTTCTTTCCAGCTGTTCCTGGCCCATTGAAACCGGCCATGAAGCGTCCTAAGCCTGACTGCCCCTCAGGGCCTTCCTCAAAGTTCTTTAAAAGGATGCAGCCTCAACAGTCCATGAAGCAACACCAATTTAAGCCTCTCTCGCCCATCTTTAGCTAGATGAGGAGGCCGGAAAGGGTCAAGAGAGGAAGTCTGGGAATTCCTCCCCCTTACTCAAGAGAATGGGGGGGGGGGGCCCTAGGAACTTGAACCCTCTCCTACCATACATCCTCTTCCCAGAATCCCCATGGGTGCTTGGCTAGCCCTATTTTCAGAGGTTTGGTTGGGCATAATGAAAGATAAAGATACCGGATTCATTTCTGGGAACATCCTCCTCTTGCAAGGACCCCCATTCTTTTTCACCAGTCAAAACTGGCTCAATTAATGGAAGAGGTGCACACCTTTATGCAGAAGGATGCGGTAAAGAGGGTGGCAAATAACCAATCTCCGTCTTTATACTCCTGGATTTTCCTGGTCTCCAAAAAAAGTCAGAAAGTTTCAGCAAAACATTGATCTTTTCAACCTAAACATGTTTCTTCAGGAGGAACCACTCAAGATGGAGACTACCATCTCAGTCAGGGACACCATAAGGCCTGGCAACTGGGCAGTCTCCATTGATCTTCAGGATGTGTACTGGCACATCCCAAATTTTCCTCCTCACAGAAAATACCTCCAGTTTTGCTGGGTCTGTGAGGTTTTCAAGTTTCGAGCTGTACCATTTGCCTAGCCCCTTTGCTCCCTGAGCTTTTACCAGGGTGATGGGAGTAGTTGCCGCCGATATGTGCGTTCTGGGGATCCCCATCCTCCAGTATTTCGACAACTGGTTAATGCACAATAGCCTCAAAGAGTCCCTCTTGGAAGATCTGTCCTGCTGCTGGTCCACAGTGACCAAGCTAGGACTCATTTATGAACCTAGAGAAAGCAGAGCTAATCCCTTCTCATGATTTCATTTACGTGAGGATGAATTTCCTCACTAACCTTGGGCGAGTTCATGTTCCACTGGACAGGATAGACAGAATTCTGGTAATTTTGGCAGCATTTGAAGCCAAGACCTTGTTGTCGTCTTACCTATACTGTAGTATAATTTGTTTTTGTGGGTCTTAATTTTCATAGTTTTGTAAAAGAAATACATTTTCATGCGTACTTAATTCGTTGTTTTGCCTGTCAAAGTTTGCATATTTGTAGGTATTTAATTTCATGGATTAACCTCTACAGATATCCTAAAAAAAGAATACAAAAGAACAAAACCATGCTGACAACAAATGGCTGTCACTTCAATGGTTAAAACATACCATCACCACCTGTATGAGCACAAATCAAACCCTGTCAAGATCAATCACTTATACTCTACAAAAAAGGGAGCCGATGCAGCCAACCACACTAAGTTAATTGGTTATTTAAGTACATGTGATATTTTTTAAAACACTGTCCATAAAGTTGCACCATCAATTACTTTCTGATGATCATGGCATTAACACAGTGGCTTAAGAGTGGTAACATTCAACTTGGATCCCTGTTGGTTTGGATAATTTCATCATTCCACATGTGAACCAAACATGTGACCAGCTGCCCCTTGCTCAATGCAATAAGCAAGCAGTGTTAACATTTGATGTGTTTAGAGCCCATCGAAGTGTGAAGATGGTAACTAAATTGTAAAACAGTGGAATTACTCCTTTGTTTGAACCTGCCTCATGTACGAATGAACTTCAACCACTAGACTTTGCTTAAAATTTTATTAATCAAGCCGATTCATGCTGAATGGATAATTGAAGCTCACGCAAAAATTTGTGGAAGATCGGACCTAATTATCCATGGCTTTGAGAATGCTGGACTTGTTTAAATTCAACAATTTCAGGATATTTACCTGACAAACATTTATGTGCACCAACAGAATTGATTGACATGATGTTGATTCAGTGGTTTTGTAAAAAAATCAGTGAAGCGTGAACTTCTATGCTTTGCAGTAATTAGTGCATATACTTAGTGTTTCATTAGTAATTGTGCTTCAGGCAATAGTATTTTACAGCCATGTTGTTCATTGGGATTAAGCATGCATGGATAAAATGAGACATGCTTTTACAAGGATTTAAATTTGTCAACAATTTTACTTGAATGAAGAATCGATTTGAATATGTATTAAATCTAATTTTCATATACTAGTATCATCTATTATTCTTTCTTTCATTTTCAGTAATACTAATGTTTGAATACCTTGTGCTTTTTCTCATTTCACTCTATCCTTACTCATGCCACAACATATCGATTTAAGGCAGTGACTCAGTGACTGGAAATTACAGCTGCCGGATACCGTATAGATATGTGTGCATTGAAACCATATAAAATGCTTTATAAGTCTTTTTTTTAAAGGGTAAAAAGAAAACAAACTAATGCAAAGGCTCATTTTACCAGATTACGGAAATGAAGTCTATTTATTAAATAACTTTGTTGATCTCTAGGAATGAAACATAGCAAGAAAATGGGTGGGTGGGTGGTTGCTTCTTTATCAGTTGTGGCTAATTTTTCGTTGGGTATTTAAATTCATGGTTCGGGTCAAGAAAGAAATCCACAAAAATTGGTAGCCCACAAAAATTAGTGATACTACAGTAACTGTCTCTCCTGGAACCTTGAACTCCATGGCGGACCTGGTTCCCCTAGGAAGACTGTACTTGCACCCTCTCCAGTTTCTCCTTCTGGTGAGCTGGAAACTGTACAAGGATCCTCTGTCAGCTCAGATTTCTCTGGGATCAGAATTTCATCACCACTTCATCCAATCAGGACCGGTTTCTGGCTTGAGTCCTAATGCACGTCCCTGAACCCCACTCCTATCCGTACAAATAAGGAGTCATTGTGTGATGGTCTCTTTTGACAACACATTGGTAGAAGTGTAACTCAGGCAACAAAGAGGAACACATACCCCTTCTCTTTGCATGTAGGTTTGGAACTTCCTGGGCAGCCTTGGAGGGGATTACCCTCCATGTTCGATATTTTCCAGGCAAGAAAAATATTCTGGTGGACAGTCTGTCCAGGAGAGGCAAGGTAGTCTTTTTGGAATGGTATCTGCACAGTTCAGACTGTGGGGGAGACCCTTGGGGGACTTGTTCGCAATGAGACTGAACAACAGGCTCCCCTTTTAAGTCTCCCCAGTCCCAGATCAGAGGGCCTGGGCAGTGGATGCCTTCAGTCTAAGGTGGGATCATCTGTTCGCCTTCCCACCTTTCAGAATGATTCCGCAAAGTCAGGACCTCCACTGCTCAGGTAATTCTGATAGCCTCTCTGTGGCCCCAAAGATTGTGGTTCAGTGATATACTCAACTTGTTAGTAGACTAGCCCTGGACATTACCTCAGAGGAGGGACCTGCTGTCACAGCACAGGGGGTCTCTTCTCCACAACAGTCCACAGATTCTGCACCTTCACACTTGTCTGATCTCAAGCGATCTATCCACCAGGACAAGTTTTGAAGCAAGGTTGCCAATTGCATTGTCCAGGCCAGGAGATGGTCTGTGATGCAAAGTGGAGAATCTTTTGTGATTGGTGTAGTAGGAAGCACTGTAATCCTAACTGTCCCACTCTGAGTGCAGTGGCAGACTTTCTTCTCTTCCTGTTCAAAGACATAGAATGTTCGGTTTATACTATTAAGGGCTAAAGGGCAGCCCTGTCCAACACGCACAAGTTATCTAAGGGTCCGGCCATTTGTTCAGACCTTCATCTTATGAATCTCATCAAGTATTTTGAGCTGCAGAGACCAGTATCTCGCTCACTAATGCCTAGATGGAATCTCGTGTGGGTTTCGTGAATGGCTGGGTGAAGCTTCTTTCAAGAACTTTACCCTTTTAAACTGTTTTCCTGCTCTCCTTTGTGTCTACGAGAAGAAGGAGTGAACTTCATGCCTTGTCAATAGAACAAGGTTGTTTACGGTTCAACTGCAATTATGAGTGTGTTCTTCTATGTATGCCCTTTTTTTTGACGAGAAAACCAGCTTCCTTCGGTAGCCCCACTCCCTATAGAGATCCCCAGTCGCAATTGTATCTCTGCTAGGGATGATCAAGATAGACTTCTCAGCCCAGTTAGGGTATTATGGTTTTATTCGGATGCTTCAAAACGGAGAAGAAAGGGTAGGAAGTGTCTCTTCCTACCTATCGACTCTTTAACTATGATGTGTATATCCGCTACATATATGTGCTTTGCCTCCCCAGTGACTGATAAATCTGCTTGTAAACAAAGCACTGCTATCAACCATAGCAGATATATCTGCTTGCTGGTTATGTGCCCTAGACCTCAGTGACAGATAGATCTGCTCTGTATGTTACAAACGATCTTATTCATCAGTAATGGGCAGTAAAAGGACATTTGTTGATCCTACATGTACTTTCATTTTGGATGAGGGGAAAAAACAAAGAGCTAGATTACTTCCTTAAATATTTACCCTTGGTGTTAAATGAAAGAACTGTGGCTGGAACTAACAACTATGCAGTAAAATGTATGAAAGAGAAGCCAGACAATGTTTGAAAGAAAAAAGGCAGCATGAGTTGTCCATTATGTGCAAGTAGTGTGATGTTCCTCTTTGTGTAAAACATAACTGCTTTTACAAATATTACCAACAGCAACTACAGAACTAGCAGAACATAATGACCAATTAAACATTTGTATTACGTGTCCAACTTTGACATATAACTTTTTATAAAATAATGTCAGACAAATTTTAGTGTTACAGATAGTGTGTTCTGTGTTTAATTCATGGATTTTCTTATCAATCTTGTGGAAGTCAGTGGGATAAAAGAATCATACGGACAAAAGGTAGTTATAGCTTTTATATATGCATGGTTTTAGTATATCAATCAGTCAATTATAAGGAAAGTAACTAAAAAATTGCACAATATCCCCATATCCCCAAATCATCAGCTAAAAAGTTCTCATTTGGCAGCAGCAGCTTCAGGTTTTGATAGTCAACCCCCAAATCAGCTGCAGTAGTGACTCCAGCAGCTAGGCAGAACAGAGAGCCACTACAGCAGTGCTAGTAGTTAAAGAGTTAAGGGCTTCACTGATATCTCGGTGTCCACCATTTCCAGGTAGATTGTCCTCACTGAGAGGAACTTTTTGTTCATGAGAATTAAAGCCCATGAAGTCAAGGCTATTGCTACTTCATTGGCGGATGTTTTGAGAGCCATGTATTGGCAGTTGCATATGACTTTTTCCTCCCTTTACCTTCAGTCTTAGGAACACCAGAGTGAAGGCATATTTTCGTTGGTCCCAATAGTTACGGCACAAAAAGTAAAAAGTGGCCCAATCTGCTGCCAACTTACAGTAGTGGACACCCCTACCATAAGGGATATATATTTTTTTATACCAGTTGTTTTTAGGCCATCAGCCAAACTCCAAACTGACAAAATTCAGCAAGGCAATAGTGACAGGTTATGTATTACTGCTATTAAAATGTAGTGGGGGTGGGGGGTAAACTAATTTTAATAGCAGCAATTACTTATCCTGTCGCTATTGTTTAGCTATTCTATTTTCGTGCTGAAAATCACCGTCTGTTCGATGTGAATACATCCTCCCACAGAGTGGAGAAAGGCATTAGTATGACCTTTGCACTCTAGTCTGTGCCTCGATTAGACTTGCCTAAATCGTCATCTTTTTTACAGACGCCATACTGAGTAGACATTGCATAAAAACAGCACCAGAGAAAATTGTGCCTGTTGCAATTACTGCATTAGCGGTCACCTTTTGCAGTTCATAATAAGTCTTGGTGTTGCACTATCCGTTCGTAATTTAAAATTCTGTTTTGTAAACTTTCCCCATTTTTTTAGAACTTAGTTCTTAAGGGGCCTCCAAGGCTACCTCATGTATTCTACCCCTTATGGGTGGAAACACTCACCTAATTTACTGATAAAATAACAACTGAGTTACGGGTAAGACTCTGTGTTTTTATAAAATAACAACAGGCCCTACCTAACATAGAGGATAGCATATTCCTCTGTCTTAAAAAAACATGACCATTATCTGTAAATTTTCACGTATATTATATTAAATTAATGTCCACACCACAAATTGCATGGTCATTGCATATGTGTCTGCATGTTCTTTAATAAAATTCAGTGTGAAATATTTTATTTTTTCATAGGAAAAAAGACAGGTCTATTTCTACGAGGTCAAATCTATCATTTACCTCATGCATACAGGTACGTAGTGCATACACAGTGGTGTACGTGGTATGCACTAAATACAACCACGTAGTGCATACACAGTGGTGTACGCAGTATGCACTAAATACAACCAAGGTGAGTTTAGCGTGACATTTATCAAATATTGTCATTACTTCTCTTCTATCAGAATAATGTCAGCACAGTCTGTGGGGATGTGTGGCCACAAGAAGGGCTATTGGGACACTCACCCAGACTGCATAAAGTGCTCCAAGTGCACACGAAAGAGTCGTTGCACACTTTGTGATTTATGGCCTTCTGGCACCTGGAATCTAGTTGATTCCAGACGTACTTATCGGGGACGCAGGAATCTTCCCTCCACCACATCTTCAGATTTTTCTGTATTCACTGTTAGGTCTCAGCTTTTGGGACCAACTTCTTTGGCAGCCTGTGAGGCCCCTCTAGAAGGAGGGACTGGACATTCAAGGAGTCAATCACCTCCTCCCCACAGGGGGGAGAAGATGAACACTTCTCATGTTGAAGACAGTGTATACGCCTCACATAGTGAGTCGATCCCTCCTGTTACGGAGGTGGAGCATCGCAACAGCAGGTCGCTCCCTCCCGTTAAGGAAGTAGAGCACCGCAACAGCAGGTTGTGTGCTCCCATTAGGGAGGTTGAGCACTGCGACAGCAGGTTGCACCCTCCTGTTAGGGAGGTAGAGCACCGCAACAGCGGGTTGTGCCTTCTAGTTAGGGAGGTAGAGCACCGCAACAGCAGGTTGCGACCTCCTGTTTGGGAGGTAGATGGAGCAATGCAACACATCTCATGCTCATGGTAGCGTGTTGTTCCCTCCCACTCGGGAGGTGATGCACCGCTACCATCACTTTCAGGGTAGTGATATAACAGTCAAAGATGATTTCCTCTCTGATTATCACTCATCGGCCTCATGGTATGGGGACAGGGTACGGACTAAGTACCGCACTCTACTGTCTCATCCTGTGCAGGATTGGGAGTCTGCCCACTGTGCTCAGACTAGGGATGGGGAATGGATCAGCATCCCCCCCCCAATTATCCCAGTGAATCCTTTTGGGATGTGGGGCCCTCCACCTCAAGGCCCTTGGTCCACTATGCAACTGTGGGCTACTGGACCTTGCCTCACAGTCGAGTTGATGCTGCAGCTCGTGTCGTGCCATCACCTCCTCACCAGGTGGCTCCAATGCGGAAGGCTAGAGGTGTCACATCATCCAGGGTAGACAGGTGGTCTGGCCTCCCCACTGGAACTCGCACTGAACTATGGGCTGTGGCGCAGATTGCTCCTATGCTCCATCCACCATCGAGGGACATAGCGATGCCCGCCCACTCTCCATGTATAACATATGTTGACGAGGTCCTCTCTATTCTCGTTGACTCAAATGAGTTCGAGACAGAAACAGTGGCACTGACACCTTTCAGGGCCACCCCTTCCTCTCAGTTGGAAGTGGAGGAAGAGGTCTGGCCCTTTGATAAGGCAGTAAATGAAGTTTACCACCTCTTACCCCTGGAATTGTGCCCCAAACCATGTGGTCTCTTCTGCCAGTTACAGGATACATTCCCCAAAGTGGCTTACCAAACCGACCCAATTGGATGCTGAGGTGGCCAAAGTGGGCATTTCTACGGGAGCCTGGGCTCGCCTTCCAATTACAACAATCAATGCCATGGAGCAGAAAACCCAGTTACTTGTAACCATTGCGTCGTATGCTGAGGGAGACCTCCTTGAATCCAGCCCCATTACAACGCATGCTGGAAGCGGTGGCCAAGACGTCCCAGCATGCGCTTTCTGTTGCAATGGCTTTATTGGCGGAATTTCTGCACATCCACCATGACATTGCATTGGACTCCTCGAAGGTCTTACTTAACCACAGTAAAGACCTTCTAAGGGCTGCTCCGTATGAAGCCGAGACCCTTTTTGGGGGCCTCATACTGACTGTGGCTTCTCAAGACTTGCTGGATCATCAACATCGATCCTTTACATTCACTCCTGGCCCATTGCAATCGGCCAGGAAGCGTGTTAATCCGGATCGCCCTCAGGGGCCATCTGCCAAGTTCTTCAAGCAGACGCAACCCCAGCCCAAGCCGTAACCTCAAACTAGACCTCCTCCTCATCCGTCGGGTCCACGGCGTCAAAGTCGCCGCAGACCCCAAAAGAGGAAGTTCTATTTTCCTCCTTCCTTTCCCACCGGAGGAAAGGGGGGGGACATCCCTATTGATCTAACCGCTCTCCTGCTGTGCATCCCCCTCCCGAACATAACCCATAGGTGCTTTCCTAGGCCTCTTTTCAGAGGCTTGGTCAAGCATCACAGACGATGGGTGGATCCTCTCCATTGTGAAAGAGGGTTATCAACTCCAGTTTTGAGAACAAGCCCCGCTATCAAGGACCCCGGAAATTGAGGGAAGAGGTGCACACCCTTTTGCAGATAGGGGCAGTTGAGAGGGTCCTGAACGATCAGTCTTCTGCCTTCTTCTCCCAAATCTTCCTGGTCACCAAGAAAAGTGGGAAATTTCGGATCATAATCGATCTCTCCCCACTCAACCAGTTTCTTCTGGAGGAACCTTTCAAGATGGAGACATATTCATCAATTCAGAATGCACTTTGTCCGTACGATTGGGCAGGCTCCATCGACCTTCAGGATGCCTACTTGCACATCCCGATTTTTCCTCCACACTGCAAATATCTTCGGTTTTGCTTAGACCAGGAAGTTTTTCAATTCCGGGTTCTGCCGTTCTGAATCTCTTCCACACCCAGAGTCTTCACCCGAATTATGGGAGTGGTTGCGGCCTACCTTCGATTACTGGGAACACCGATTCTCCAGTATTTCAATCACTGGCTGATCCAAACTGTCCAGGTTCAGTCCCTTCATCAGGATCTGTTCTGTTCTTGGTCCACCGTAACTCGGTTGGGTCTTTTACCAATCCTCGAGAAGTCGAAACTCATTCCATCACAGGACTTTGTTTACATGGGGATGAACTTCCTCATGAACCAGAACTTGGTCCGGGTAGATCGAATCCTGGCTCTTCTAGAGGCGCTATGAGCAAAAACATCGCCCTAATCTATCCCTATTGGGAACCTTGAACACCGCTGCCAACTTGGTTCCTTTAGGACATCTTATGCGCCCTCTACAGTTCCTCCTCCTCACAAGGTGGAAACCACACAGAGATTTTTTATTAACCCCGATCCCACTAGGACAGGACTTTCACCACCACTTGCTCTGGTGGATGAATCGGGACAGATTCCTGGCTGGGGTCCCAATGCATGCACCTGACCCCCACTCTTATCTGTTCACCGACACGTCAGATTCCAGTTAGGGTGCTCATTTAGAAGCGGAGGGCATAATTCTCCAGGGTCTTTGGACTCGGGCCAAATCATCCCTCCACATCAACAACCTAGAAATGAAAGCAGTATTTCTAGCGTTGCAAGGATGCATCGACAGAGTAAGGGGTCGCTGCATCATGATCTCCTCAGACAACACATCTGTAGTAGCATATCTACGATGTCAGAGAGGCACACATGCCCCTTCTCTTTGCATGGAGGTCTGGAACCTCCTCCTGTGGACAGCCTCAGAGGACATCACAATCCGAGTTCACCACATTCCGGGCAAGAAGAATGTATTAGCGGACAGCCTGTCCAGGACAGGTTGAGCCATCCTCATGGAATGGTCTCTTCACCACTCCATTACAGAGTCCCTGTTCACACTCTGGGGAAGACCCTTAGTGGACCTGTTTGTGACCAGGCTCAACAACAGACTTCCCTTTTACGTATCTCCGGTCCCGGATCAGAGAGCATGGGCAGTGGATGCATTCAGCTTCCTGTGGGATCGGCTATTCACATACGCCTTCCCACTGTTCCGACTGCTACCTCAAGTTCTGCAAAAAGTCAGAACTTCCACTGCGCATATCATCCTCATTGCTCCACTGTGGCCCCAGTGATCATGGTTCAACGATCTGTTAGACCTGTTGATCGATCGACCCAGGTCTTTACCTTACCGGAGGGATCTACTGTCTCAACACAGGGGATCCCTTCTCCACAACTGCCCAAACATTCTCCACCTTCACGCCTGGCTCATCTCAAGCGATCTCTCCGCCAGAACAAGTTTTTGGGCCGAGTTGCCAGTTGCATCATTCAGGCCAGGAGAGCTTCTACATCCAATGTCTATGATGCCAGGTGGAGAATCTTCTGTCATTGGTGCAGTAGGAAACATGTTGATCCTATCTGCCTCTCTATAACTTCCATGGCTGATTTCCTTTTGTTCCTTTTTGAGACCAAAAGATGTTCAGTATCCACTATCAAGGGCTATTGAGCTGCCATCTCCAACACACTAAAATTCTCTCAGGGCATGTCAATCGGTTCGGATTCATACCTTGCCAATCTTATTAAGTACTTGGAGCTCCAGAGACCCGTCTCCCGCTCTCTTACGCCAAGATGGAATCTTTCTTGTGTTTTGTGGTCTTTAACCAAAGCCCCCTATGAACCACTGAGTGAAGCCTCCTTTCAGGACCTCACACTCAAGACTGTGTTCCTACTCGCTCTCGCGTCTGCGAGATGATGAAGCGAGATTCATGCATTCTCTATTGATACTGGCTGTCTCCGGTTTAATGGGAATTAAGATTCTGTCTCCCTCCTCTGCCAACAAGGATTTTTCGCTAAAAATCAATTACCTTTGGTAGCTTCACTACCTATAGAGATCCCCAGTCTAAGTCGAATCTATGCAGGGGATGATCCAGATAGACTCTTATGCCCCGTGAGAGCCCTCCGTTTCTATCTTAATGCCTCCAAAGGAAAAAGGAAAGGTAGGAAACGTCTCTTCCTTCCTCTTAAGGGCTCCGTAGACATTTCAGCTGCCACTAGCTCCCAGTGGATTGTCACTACAATCAAAAGAGCGTATCAGTCCCTCACTGATTGAGACCTTTCCTTTATGAAACTAAAAGCCCATGAAGTTCGAGCTTTTGCTGCCTCATGGGCCTACATTAATCACTCCCCCTTCGAGGACATCTTGAAGGCAGCCTTCTGGCATTCCCATACTACCTTCTTCTCCTTTTATCTCCGCTCATTAGCACAACAGAACTCAGGCATTTTTTCTCTGGGGCCCATCATTGCAGCACAACATGTGGCTCAGACACCAACCTTCTATAAGATGGACCTCTCCCTCTACGGTGAGTACATTACATTTTCTCTGTTTTTGATCAGTTTAACTAGAGCATCAGCCTACCCCCCTAACTGACAAATTCAGCTAAACAATAGTGACAGGATAAGTAATTGTTGCTATTAAAATATAGTTTGGTGGGGGGGATAAAACTAATTTTAATTATGCAATACTTACCTGTCACTATTGTTGAATGCCCTCCTCCCACCCCACTCTGATGTCTTGCGTAATCATCTATGAAAAAGATGACGATTTAGGCAAGCCTAAACGAGGCACAGACTGGAGTGCAAAGGTCATACTAATGCCTTTGTCCACTCAGTGGGAGGATGTATTCACATCGAACAGACGGTGATTTTTGGCATGAAAATAGAATAGCCAAACAATAGCGACAGGTAAGTATTGCATAATTAAAATTAGTTTTACCCCCCCCCCCCCCAAAAAAAACCCCCTATATTTTAATGATGTAATACTTGCCTGTCACTTTTGCAAGATTTCCTTCTATAATCATGTAGTCTGGGTCCGAGTAAAAGAAGAAGAGTATCCCGCATGAGCTGATGACATAGCAGTCAGACTGGTTTTGGGTTCTCGCTGTTCTAGATTTCTAGAATGTTCCATATAATGGGAGGTTGGAATTAAGAGCTTGGATGGGGGGACTTAGCATCCCGGAAGGTAAAGCAATAGTGACAGGTAAGTATTATATCATTAAAATTAGTGACATTTCTCTTGTTTTCAGTGCTTATAAATTACTTCCATGTGTCCAAATGCAGCAATATTCCCAAAGGTATATAAAGAATGTGGATTTAATGACAAGTAACATGGCCGATTTTAGGCTCCTTTCACAGTTTTTGCAATCATAAGTCTTAGAGTATCCATGCAAACTGTAGCTGTGTCTTGTTTGCTTGTAGAGGAACTATAAATTAACAATGGAGGGTCACCTTGTCCCCTGTTCTGAATCAGAGGCGGTAAGAACTGCTTGTGTCAACATTTTTGTATGCATACTTGTGCCCCATGCCTTTGTCATGTTTGTAGTCTAATTCTTGTAGTTTTCTTTGCATTCATTTCACATGCAACAAAACTTTTGTTTCATTGTCATGAATCTAGTTACTTTTGTGATGATCATATCTTGTCTACATTTTGCAGCAGGTTTGTTTCTCAAAAAAACTTAAGCTGACCTTGAATGTAAGGCTGTATTGAAAATACAGTATTTCTGACATGATAAACCCAGGGGATCTGGCTTTGTAATGTGATGACAAACGTGGGGTGGGCTTCTCATTGGACAAAACATTCTTTGATGAAATTTTCCCAAGTTGGTATTAGGCTTATCCTTACATATGGAATTAACATTGAAACAATATGGTAAGCTAATTCCTGCAAAGCTTGCATTTGATTAAAAAAATGGGGCAAAAAAAAAAAAAATATGAACATTTTTAATTACAAAATGATGGGAAAATCATAAGCAATACCTGAAACATAAAATGTTCATCAACGAACAATTTAAGAATATGCTTCTTTTAATTCCTTCCAAATCCCGAGTTTATTATCTCCACACTTTCTTTTAAAATGTGTGATGCCTTCTGTCAGTCTGTCTGTTCATCTATCTGTCCATTATCACATGTCCTTCTAAACTACTGGATGGAATTTCACAAAACTTTGTAGCTATCTTGCCACTGTGGTAACCATCCATAACACGGGTGTCATCCTTGACTCCCACCCCTGGGGTCCCAGGTAGGTCAGATGTACACAATTTTCAATTACATTGATATTTTCAAATATTTTCAGACCAAAAACTTCACATATGCAGCTACAACAGGAAGATGCATCATATATGTGATGAATTTTACATTTTGACTTCATGGTTACCATCTGGGCATGGGGGTTGAGTACTGGTGTGGGGTGGTGGTGGTTTGGAATATGCATTAAAAAGTGTGGTGGGGATTTGCCTTAATATATCAGCATGCTGATGTACATCAGTGATCATTATGCAAAAATGTTCACCAATATTCTTTTTCCTGCCTACCTCAGAAGTAAGCTAACCTTCATAATCAGCCATTTGGAAGGTTTACTACGGTAATATAAAAATAAGTTAA
Source organism: Margaritifera margaritifera (assembly GCA_029931535.1). Taxonomy (NCBI): domain Eukaryota; kingdom Metazoa; phylum Mollusca; class Bivalvia; order Unionida; family Margaritiferidae; genus Margaritifera; species Margaritifera margaritifera. Next base: position 1,839,986 of record JAQPZY010001623.1, on the reverse strand, counting down.
TGGTTCATTTTCAAATTTGTACAGTGGCTTTGATTTGCATGCAGACTTAAAGTATTGAGCATTGTATGTGCAGTTTTCATAGCAAGTGGCAAACAAGTTCACTCGGGAGACTTGACCATCTTAGCTTTCTTCCAGATATGAAGTGTAGGTAGAAATTCAGCCTTTAGAATGGTATCCTGCAAATGTTTTCAAGAAAAAAAAAACTGCTGGAGAAAAACAGACTATCAAATATATTTATTAACCTGATATCATACACTCAGATAGAAAGCGAAAATCGTGAACAAACATGATGACATACATTTGAGTCAGGTGGCAGAGAGAAATGTGAATTTGCAATTAAGAGTTAAATAGCACTGGAACCTCAGTGTTTCCATCCATGTTTCCACCCATGCATCACACTTTCCCTAAAGCTCTATGACTTTAGAGAGGTTTGAGATTAAGGGATGAATCGTGATATACTTATACATTATCACCATAAGGGGTGTCACATACCACATTGGGAGTCTTATCTTCAAGGTCAAGGTCTTGTTTTACATTACACTCTTCCTCCAACTCATTAATTTTAAAGCTGTTTGAAATTAAGGGATTAAACTTGGTATATGAATACAGCATCACTTAGAAGGTGTATCTATGGCTGGACAAATTGAACTTGTCCTTGGGAGATTTGAGCTTTCCCAAAAATATGACAACATAATATCACAATGAAAGTTCAAAAATAAGGTAAAATAATAAGATATGGGATGTATTCTTGAAATTGTGTTATATTTATTTTGCAAAAAAACAGCTTATTTTGTTTTCATTTTATCCTTTTGTTTGCACAATAAGAACTTATGCCAATAATTAAAGTTATCAAACAAGGTATATCTAATAGTACCTGCAGATAGATATGTATATCAAAAATATTTTTTTAGCTGGGGAATAGAATGCATAGATACTTAGAAGAGCAAAGGTAGATAGAAAGATAGATATTCTAACAGACTCATCTCTTAAACTACATCCACTTCATCGATAATAATGAAAGCTTGTCTTGAAAATGAGAGTGGTTATGTAGTGGTCTATTTATTTACACACCTGAATGATTTGGAAACACTTATTTTTATTCATATTATTATTTGCCAGACAGCAAGTATGTATCAGTCACCTGTAATTAGCTTGTAAACAATAGACGATAAACATCACTCGTGGGTTGTTATGTTTTGGTACATCAGTAGCATTTTTAGAGAAATCCATTTGTCTAATCATTAGCTACAAGTGCCTTTTATTTTAAAACACACCTTGTTCTCTATAACTTTAAAGCCATTTGAGATTAAGGGATCAAACTTGGTATACTTGTACATCACCACAAGAAGGGTTGTCATGTACCAGAGCATTAAACTTGGTATACTTGTACATCACCACAAGAAGGGTTGTCATGTACCAGAACATGAAACTTGGTATACTTGTATATCACCACAAGAAGGGTTGTCATGTACCAGAGCATTAAACTTGGTATACTTGTACATCACCACAAGAAGGGTTGTCATGTACCAGAACATGAAACTTGGTATACTTGTACATCATCACAAGAAGGGTTGTCATGTACCAGAGCATTAAACTTGGTATACTTGTACATCACCACAAGAAGGGTTGTCGCATACCAGAACATGAAACTTGGTATACTTGTATATCACCACAAGAAGGGTTGTCATGTACCAGAACATGAAACTTGGTATACTTGTATATCACCACAAGAAGGGTTGTCATGTACCAGAGCATTAAACTTGGTATACTTGTACATCACCACAAGAAGGGTTGTTGCATACCAGAGCATGAAACTTGGTGTACTTGTATATCACCACAAGAAGGGTTGTCATGTACCAGAGCATTAAACTTGGTATACTTGTACATCACCACAAGAAGGGTTGTCGCATACCAGAGCATTAAACTTGGTATACTTGTACATCACCACAAGAAGGGTTGTCGCATACCAGAACATGAAACTTGGTATACTTGTATATCACCACAAGAAGGGTTGTCAAATACCAGAGCATTAAACTTGGTATACTTGTATATCACCACAAGAAGGGATTATCGCATACCAGAGCATGAAACTTGGTATACTTCTTCTTTATCACTAAAAGGTGTGTCATGTATCAATGGTGTCAATGTGAGGTATTCTTGATGAGGAAACTTTCAGAGATTCTTTTCACAAAACCATTTACAAAGTAACTATAATTGCATCATGGAATATGTATTTGAATCAGTTTAACACATATCTGGACAGTCAGGGGTCAAGCTAGACTTGAATTTTAGGGAGAAGTGACTTCTCCTTTTGGACAGAATAGTGTGAAGTGAGAGCAGAACAGGGAGAAGTAGCAGCATAGCAAGAAATGCAATAAATATATACACCGCTCCCTCGACAACTTGCGCCCGGATAACTCGTGAACCCGCTTATAATGCGGGGTCAGGGGTGGATCCCATTTTTTAAACTAGAAAATACAAAACAAAAAAAACAAACAAAAAAATTGCCCCTATTTGTTGAAGGTGAAAAAAAAATCGCGATCAAGATTAGTAAATGAAACCTTGATATATCGCTCGTTTTATCGTCAAAAACAGTGGTTAGTATCGCTCGTTTTATCGTCAAAAACAGTGGTTAGTACCCGGAAATTTGAATCAACATCATGAAATTTTCAACTTTTAATAAGAAGTCATATATTTTGTTCAATTTTCTTTCCAAACAACATTCTCAGTACATTATAAAAAACAATACTCGACGAAATTTCAATCAATGAAAAACGTCACTAATATCTACTGGTGGCAACACTTTAAAAATAAATACCAATTTAATAAGTTTTGTCAAGTGAAATTTTTGTTTTAGTTCTATCTTTTAATTTGGTTTCAGTGTAATCATCATAAATGCAATATGCCCTCTTGTATTCAAATGTGAAAAATATAATTCAACCGACCCAGCTATCGCCGCGAGCTTTTCCGTGAGAATCTAATTAAGTGCCAACCGTTTTTTAAACAATTTTTTTATCTCCGACTTGCTGAGTATTTGTTGTGTTGTTACACTCAATTAATAGCAGACCTGCTTTGTATTATCACGTTAATTACTTCTTTTGTATCAAATCAAACAAAGGGGGTGGAATAACAGAAAAGTTAAAAGGCGTGCAAATCCTGTCTGCGTAAGAGCTAGCGGTCACGGCCGTGTGTCAGGTCAACTCATTTCAATTGATCAATCGAACACTGTTATAAATATTATTATGTAAGTAATATAATGAAACTAACTTAAATTAGCCTACACATTCACAAATGTGATCAAAGATAGTAAGGCAACCAAGCCAAATGAGTACTTGGTGAATAAAAAGCTTTGTTTTACAGATACGGTTCATTACGGAGAAGCGAGTTCCAGAGTTTGTATTGAACTTCAAATTTCTAACTTGGTACTCAGGGATTTCCTCAAGGATGAGAAGATGTTTCACTGTTAATTGATATGAAATCACGGCATCCATATTTTATTAACAGAACAATAAATAAATCGAGTTTCGACGTTGATTTTTTTTATGTCCCTCAGTAACTTGCGCCCTCGCTTAAAGTGCGGTCTATGTTTTTGGACCCCGTTGTGCGCGAGTTATTGAGGGAGAGGTATATATATTGTGTGCATGTGTTTGTGCTCTGGTTCTCTTATTTGAACTGTGTCTTTTATTTCTCATTATGCATATTTGCATTTAACATTGATTTTAAGCAATACTTTATCTTCAGGTAGAAAATTCTCAATGATGTATGTATTTTATAAACACATTTTGTAAGTGTATGATTGTATCATACTCATATGTTGTGTATTCATACTTGAAAGTGTGTATGTTGAGATGGAGAGAAATATGCAATGTATTTTGGCCATATGACTTCAAAAAAGCATAGCTGCAGAAACTATACATTGTAATTAATTATAACTGATAGGAGTACCTAACTTATAGTATAGTAATTACAAATTGGTAAAAATACTTAAGTAACTGCTACTTAAGGAACAAATTTTATTTTTTGTCAGTTTCTTCACTAGGAAATGGCAGTCGAAAACATTTCTAAATGGGTTTGAAACAACCCATTATTAGGTTACAACACGCACATGAGAGCACATGTACATGTGTCTTCAACGTCATACGTTGAAACCAGTGGTCACTGATGAGTAATCTCAACTTTACAACTGCATTTTGAGGAAGCTGATTCTAAATTAAATGTGAATCTTCTGAAAGTGATTTTTTGGTGAAGTTTTTAAAAGTAGATGCATCTATTTTTTGAAACAGGGATTTTCTTAATATGACCACACACTTTCTAGCTTCGTTACAACAATCTCTAGATAGGATTGAAAATGTATGGTTTTAATATTTCTCTACATACTCATAATAATGTCATGTATTGGTTTGGATATTTTTTTCTTTGTGACTTTTTCTCGTATTTTCACAAAAATGAGAGATGTAAGAAAACAACCTTGACATTAAGTTACAGCGCTTATCGATTCCACAAGCATTGTCCCATATGTTTCTGATCAAGAAATGTTTATTTTTATGATAAATCTTTCATCACATGATAGTTTTGCTTTGCTTTCTATGAATTGTATAATTTCCTTTAATTTATGTGCCCAGTGAATTGCAAAAACAAACAGTCTAATGAAGACATATTTTCAAGACACAGTGATGTCTGCCATTATTACCCCTTAGCATGGTCACTTAAGGTGTAAAACTGATTTTATGAAGAAAATTATGCAACCATGGCAGTTAAAATCTTCCAAATATACATTTAGAAAGTGCTTTCACTGATTCTATTCTCAAAACACAAATTATTATTTACATATAGTTTCGAAACAAGTTGCTAAGTTTTCATCATCATATGATAACTTGCGGAAATTGGACAGCAATATCTTGCAGGGGAAAAGAGTAAATTGGTCAATCAGCTATTAAAACACATGCCTGTGAATGTGCAAGAGTTTGTTTTGTTGACGCAATTGATATCAAGACCTGCCAAGGCAATGTGCAATCCATTTCGCCTGCGGCTTAACAACTACTTGGCTGGGTTGCGAGAGCATCTCTAAAGCTGTAAACTACTGTCACTCTGTGTAGATCTATAAAAAAAATGACAGGGCGAAGTCATTTTCGCTTTCCTAATATAAGAAGGTGAAGTTTACATTTTTTTGGCAACTTAGTCACCCACTTCACCTGGTAGCTTGACCCCTGGACAGTGTGGATTCACTAATTTCCTAAATGTGTGTTAGATTTCAGATCTACTCTTGAACTTAGAAATTTTAAAACTTAAGTCAGATTGCTGGATTATACGCTTAACTAACGAACAAGTCCAGACTGAAGTACTGTTGTTTAAATTTTTCGATGTGTAATGTACGTTGTTACTAAAGGAATGTGGCAGGTCAAGATAGTTAAGATGGATTCTGTATCATCCTTGTTTTGTCTTGTATAAGAAAGAAATCCTGCAATTTCCAAAACCCTTTGCTATTTATTGCCTTGTGTCAGTTATTTTGTTAGGAATGTTGCAAGTCCAGATAAAAGCAATGCATAATCAAAATGGATTTTATGCCATCCTTGTTTCACCTTTTAATCAAGAACAAAAATTTAGAAATTTCCTAAAACTTATTTCCATTTTATTCTCAGACCTCTGTCTTGAAACACAAAAAGGGGAGGGAATATCTCAGGAAATTTAGGCTAAGGAGGTTAAAGGTCAGGGTCACAGGGAGCACATGTTTTAGTTCTAGGTGGATGTTAGATGGTTTTTGGATCTGGCAGTATTATCTACTGTACTATTGCTGTGAATGAATTGTCATCAGAAATAGTAAAAATGTTTACCATCTGGAGAAAAAAAAACATTGTTGTAATGTAGGGGCCAAATAGTCAAAGGTCAAGGTCATAGTGGTCAGTTTGTTAGTTTTTTGAAGAAAAATAAATTGCATATTTAATGGATAGTCATTGAACCAGATTCACCAGTGTACATTAAGCTTCCATGGCTTCAAGGGTCAGAGGTTAAGAGGTAATGGTCACAGTGGGAATGGTTGTTTAGCTTTCTTGGGGTAAAGTTTTTAGAGCTGTATAAAGGAGCTATATCCTCTGTTTCCATACATGGTATTTGTATCTGCTTTAGCACAAATTAGTTTAACAGCAGGATGGGGTGGTTAAAAGTTAGAGGTCAAGGTTATATGGATTGTTTGTTAGTATGTTATTAAGGGCTGCAGCAACATTGTCAGGGCCTATGTAGTTTGTTCTTGATTCCTCCTTACAAACTGCATTGACCCATATCTACCAGCGCATTATGTGATGGCAGATCTAGGTCTGCGCAGTTTGCAGCTGGACACAACTTATAAGCAATTATATACAGCACACTTAATGCAAAATGAATGGAACTTGTTTTAAAGTACCTGGTGTATAATAAACAATAAAACTTACATAAACCAGACCAGAAATATTGGCTGTTATATAGAGAAGGTCAGTGTCTGATTAATATTAGAATATGGTCTTATTGGTATATATCTATATATATTATATATATATATATATATATATATATATATATATATATATATATATATATATATATATATATATATAGAGAGAGAGAGAGAGAGAGAGAGAGAGAGAGAGAGAGAGAGAGAGAGAGAGAGAGAGAGAACCAATTTACCTGATGCACCTTTATACTAATGTTGTGGGGACAATTGATGTGATTTAACTGTTTCCAATTTTTCTAGTTTTTTACAAGTCACATTGATTAGAATCCACATTTTAAGAAATTTGCTCCTTCTGTTGTCTAAAACATACAAGCAGAATCTTTTCAGCACACTCACCCCATAACCTCCCTATTCTATGGACATAATCCTTTGTTTCACTGGCTGAGCTCTGTCCTGGTAGTTAGTGCAAACAGCATGTACATTTATGTATACATAATGTTAATTAAATGGCTATTTACAGTACTTAGCATAAACTTTAGAAGTTGAACTGATGATGATATAATAGACAAGATAGTAGATTAAATGGCTCTAATTAGCAACAGGAACTTGTATATAGTTTTAAAGGAAATAGAGATTTTATATTGAAACTTTGATAATCTTTGCCAGGCGTCTTCACCAAAAGCACATTTATTTCACATTTATATTTTGTTGCAAAGATTGAAAGTGTGTGTGAGTTGGATTAGAGATGTAAGAATCACTTAAATATTAACAAATCAACTTCTAGACAAATCATTATTGAGTAATTAAAAGTTTAGTTTAACATAGGAAACACAGATTTCTATATCAGAAGCACTCAAGACAGTATGAGAAATATGATATCAGAATGTCTTGTGTGAAGCACCCTAGCTTGATTCATAAGAGGGCAGCATTAGTTATCAGTGAGCAAATAATTAAACGGTGCACAGTGTGCACATTTGTTAATTGGTCATACTTGGTTGAATGACTGCACATGACTATAATTCAGACACAATCAGTCCATCAGTGGGATTGGTGTAGTGAAAGGTAGCAATTAAACATGTAGCGAGAAGCTTGTTTGTTTGCTCTACCTCTAATTCCCCATGTAATCTACCACCCTGTAGCTGCAATACTAACTACAGTTTCAAAATTTTAATTATCATACAGCTTTCCAGAAATTTAGCTTGAAATAAATTTAGATTGCTAGATTTCCTGTACTTTTGCATCAGACAGTGACATTTTTCTTAACAGAGCATTTGCCAGTTTTAATATATCCTCTGAAACTATAATATGTGTATTCTCGAGGCTTCACTCAACTTCATGTAGCTTTATTTTTTGTGCTAAATGCTTCTCTTTATGTCACCAAAAAGGTTGATTCAAGTAATCCTAAATATGCATGGTTGCATGCTTGCATAGATGCATGCCTCTATGTGTGCATATGGATAATATCACTCATTTCTTCCATTGCCATTTAAGATGGAGTTTGTAAGCCCAGGGGAACATTAAATGGATGTTTTGTAGATCTGTCTTAAAATTATAATCCAGCTTCATGGGAGTTGAGTAGTGGTGTTTGCAGTGTTTTCTCCAGTTTTCCAGGAAAATGATCGCTAATGGCCCCCCTGGGTTTGGGTTGATTGATCCCTTTACACTTTGGGGGGGGGGGGGGGCCTTGCCTATTATTTGGTTATTTACTTATTACTTGCTTATTACATCACCACAGTTATGAACATTTGCATAAAGTTCCTTTAATTAAAATTGAAAAATAACAGTGCCTTCACATACAGTAGCTCTATTATCAATCAACTTGGGTGTTTTTAATTGGATTTTTATTGTTCACCCATGTCGAAGATTTTGACGAGGGTGAACAATAAAAAGCCAATAAAAAATAAACCCAAGTCAAAACCCCAGAAGGGATTAGCTGTTTCATATGTGTTTTTTTTATTAAATTGTTGACCAATTGTTAACAAAATAAAATCTTGTTTTTGGTCATTTTAAGTCAACCTTTTTATTCCAGATACAGGAAGTGTGATTATTCTATTTAATGATTTTCTTATGCATTCTTTATGCTTGATTGGCTGAACTATCACTCCCAGTCGTGGTATAAAAATGCTAATAGAAAATCCCCATTGTCATCATCATTAATTTCAGTTTAATATTTTCCTATGATATCTAAATTCATAGTACCATCCTTGCATATATAGGTATACAGAAAAACCTCCCTTAAAGATCTCAGTTAAGCAATCACCTGTCTTAAAATTCTTCAGATCCCTACAACCAAATTTTTTTAGAAGAAATGAACCTGTATTAAGCAACCACCTGTCTTAAGTGGCCACTTTACATCCTTCTCTGAGTTGACTGTTTAACATATGTTTAACTATTCAAACAAAACTGCAGTTTTTATTTCGAATAAGACAAAACTTGAATGGCTTATTTACCTGTATGTAGCATGCACCTAACTGTAAACAGCATTACCTGGATCTGCCATCACATATAAACAGTGAACAGTATTGACCCGATTCCGACATCACAGAGTAACTGTGAACAACTTTGACCCAGATCTGCCATTGCATAGTAACTCTGAACAGCATGGACCCAGATCTGCCATTGCATAGTAACAGTGAACAGCACTGATCAGATCTGCCATTACATAGTATGTTGACAGACAGCATTGACCTGGATTAGCCTTTGCATAGTATGCTATCAGAGAACATTGACTAAGATCTACAATTGCATAGTAACTGTGAACAGTATAGACCAGGATCTGCCATCACATAGTACCTATGGCAGCAGGTAAGGGTCTTTGCTGTTTTCTTTACTTAGGCTTGCATTTAAGCAGCATTGATCTGATCTGCCATTGCATTGTCCCTATACCGGCAGGCAAGGGTCTATGCTATTTGCTCTTCTTATGCTTTCATTCAAACAGCATTGATCTGATCAGCCAGTGCATTATGTATAGGGAAATATAACTTTTAAAAACTTGATATGATATACAATCTAGTGTCGGTATTTTAATTCTATTTGCAATCAGTTATAATCAGTCAGATTTATAATGGTAAAACATCTGACAAAATTTTTCATACACAGCTTTAATTTGTGTAAATGTTAACACAGGATAATATCTGTCAGACAGCAATTCAAAATTAAATACCCCCAAAAGTCGTAAGATGGAAAGCACTGAATATTGGCATTGCAAAGATAATCCATTATATAGTAAGATGCCATTAAGTTTGAACATCAGACTTTTATATTAACCCAACATATTTTAATGGCATTTGACAACAAGATCAGACTACACTGTATTTGTATAAGATAATATTGTCTCATTTAGTCTTTGCAAACATTTTGTTTATTTTGAATAATGTGCATGATGTATCATCACAACTATAATATGACCCAGTTTGTGTTTTAAGTTGAAAAAAATAATTTTCATCAATAATGATTAAAAGTGTCTGAAAAATTACACTTGATTCTTGCCAGAAAAGCTTCAAAGAATCCCTTTGTGACAAGTGAAAACGATAGATATAACATTATTTTTACATCACCTACATATATTTACATTAATGTAGCAGACATGTTACATTTTTTCATTAAAGGCTCCTTCACTGTTTGATCAGTGTACAACATAAACCAGTTATAGAGATAAGGACTTACAGACTAATAGAGACGAGTGAGTTCACGAGAATGATACCAACACTCAGGCATTCCCCAGTCTCACATTAAGTATCACAAAGAAACTCAGACCTTGCTCTAATACATTTATACACAAAATTTTTTTACTTCAATTTGCACCACATTCTAATCCTTGTCACTATAACGAAAGCACCGTTTCCCAATAGATTCTTATGAAAACTTTACCTTCGTCTAGCCTTGCATGAAGGATGTATAGAAAATGTGCAGAACGTATGTGCAGTCAGGTATGTAGACTTTAAAAAAGTAATTTTTAGCTTTTTCACATCTCAAAGCTAGTGAACATAAACATAGTTTATTGTAAGAATTATCCTTATTACAGTGTATTATTATTTCTGTGTTATTATGGGAGATGTGGTAGTTCAGTTGATAGAGCGGCAGACTTGTAATGCAAGGGTCGTGCGTTTGATACCCACCCAGGCCAGCTTGGGTTGGCTGCCTTGATGTGTCCTTGGGAAAGTCATTTAGCTCCCATTTCCATGGCATGATATAGCCAATAATGTGCTAAATGTGCTGTTAAAACCGACAAAAACAGTATAATAGCAGTAATACATTATCTGCTACTATTGCATAGTTTTCTTTTTCCAGGACTCTTTGTCCCTAATCCAAGCTAATTATTCCCTCCTCCAATTAGTATTGGTGGTCCAGAATTGAAAAGAGCATTATCCCAGTCTGACTTCTTAGTCACAGTCAACATATGGAATACAATCCTCTTTTTTCCTTCAACGATGTATGCGGTACACTTGCACTATATCGTTCATCGAAATTCGCTTTTATTTTCGTCTTTAAATGTCTTTTTGCCATTTCACATACCTTTTTGATTCAGTGTTTATCTCCTCAGTCCTTGCTTTTTTTGAGCCATATCTGTGTTCTTTTTGTTAATTTTTAGGGGGTTTTGTGCCTTGCTTACCAAGCAGTGCTTCAGTAAATTGTATCCCCCTTCATAGTTCCAGTGCTAGGAAATGTATTGTCAACCCATTTTTGGTTCCGGATTGTTTTTGTTTTGTGTAAATTTGTCCATTTCAGAGCTTCTTATGTCACAAGATGTGGACAAGTCTGGACACAGGAAGGACCTGTGGGACCCCTCTCCCCCCCCCCCTGCTTAGTATGCAATGAGTGTGCACACATGCATGGATGTCCAATTTGTCGTCTCTGTTCTGACCATGTGTACATAGGGAGGAAGTAGGTCCCCTCTTCCTCATCATCTTCACTGGACGACCCCCTCTGTTTCCAAGAGGGGTCTGGATTTCTTTCCTTGTTGGCAAAGACTACTGCTCCTGTGGGGCAGGAACATACCATGACCTCCATGGTTCGTAGATTGTCTAAAGCCAAAGGATCTCTGACATTGGTCAGCCATGTCTCTGTAGTAGTCCCATAGATCTATTCTATTACTGGTTTATGTTGTGAACCATCCAAGCAGTGAGATAGCCTATGGTTTCATCAGTAAAACTTGATGAGTTGACATCATCTTTTGATGACCTATTGCAACAATTATTATTTGCTTTCAAAATCCACAATTAGCCCTTATTACATAACTGAATGTTCTGGATATATATTAAGAGATCCTCCTATACCATCTATACTCGCTTAAAAGTTTAGTCCATCTGCAAACAACATAGACCCTGATCTGCCATTGCATATTGTACTGGCAGATAAGGGTCTGTGTTGTTTGTTCCACTGATTACTCCTAACAAACTGCATAGACCCAGATCTGCCAGTGCATTATGTGGCGGCAGCTCTGGGTCAGTTCAGTTAGTAGGTGGAGTCGACTTATAAGTGAGTATATATGGTATACTAAAGCTGTTAATATGAAAATGTCTGACATTTGGTGTCTTAATCTTCATACATGTTTTTTTCAGGCTGACAGCAATGTGTCAGTGCCCCACTTCTGTTTTCCTGATGCTAGCAACTATAAACCAACCTCATCTAGTAGCAACAAAAGGTATCAATGTGTCTGCCTTGTTTCCACTCTTGCGCCAAAGCAAATGTGGCCCATTTAGGCCTTCTAATTCAGTCATGTAAAAAATGTATGCTTTTTTTAGATATACAGTAAAATGTGATTAGTATGAACATGGATTCAATGAATTTACTGTTAGGATGAAGTGAAGTTACATATGTGATGAATTGTGATATATAAATGATCAAAGGATAAAATAAATTATTGTTATGATGACATAATTTGTGGGGAGGGTGCCCAAGAGATTCACTATAAACAATGTTTAACTGTATTTTTATACCCATCGCAAATGATGTGTACTCATTAACTACTAATGTTGGTGTTTCACATAGAATCACAACCATCCCCAGTGTAGAACATTGCCCTTTGCTGTCAGGGTGAATATAGATCATTGTAAACTAAATTGGAATTTGAAGTTCATTGCAATTCTAAATCAGAATTCCTTTTTAAATTTTACTTCCCTGGTTAAATGTCCTTTCTCAAAAAAAAAAAGCTAAACTTTACAGTGATTTTTGTTTTCAGTCAGTACTTTTCTTTTGTCTTGACAAACTTTGATGGAGGAAGAGTGTATGGCTACTGTCGTAGAATTATGGTAAGTCACTGAATTTTATTCTTCATTTCAGTAATCAGAATTGTTGTCGACATTGATGACATAGATTCATACAACATTACAACATTCTTTCTTTAAAGCATGTCCAAATAACTCATGAACCCACCTGGAGACAACACACACACACACATACACACAATACTGATGTACCAGAAAGATCAAGCTGTTATATTGTTGATAAGTATTGTGCTGGTAAAACTATATAAAAAAAATATTATGGCAAATAAACTTGTACAAATGGAATTAAATGATTATACATGCATACATGTACAGTGAAACCCTGCTATATCATGATGGTTGTGTCCACAAAACAACATCGTGCTATGTACCAAACTGTCCTATAACCAGCCAAATCAAATCATTTAGCTGAAGAAAATGATGCATGTATCCCAAAAAAAGAGGGGGGGGGGACGAGGGGGTATAATAGTGGGTGCAAAACTACGTGCTTCATTGGCACAGTTATAAACTTGTTCCATATTAAACAAGAACTACTTAAAACGGTCATTACATATTTTTAAAAAAAATTTATGAATACGAAGTCGGCAACTTAACCGTAAATAGGTAAGAGTACGTGTACTCACCAGTCGAATCTGCTTGTATCCATAATAGTAATTCCATCAAAAATGTGCGCAAAGAAGCATAATTTATATTTTAAGAAATTGTTGATAGATCCAGTAGAATTATAATATTTAATTTCTTGCTAATACATTCACACAAACGTATGACAAAGTTTTTTTTCTGCCCCCAACATTCATATTTGCTGGACATGTCCAAAGGGTCTGATTTCTGACTGACAATAAACTGCATGATTCAGACATCAGGAGTTTCTAAAAAGAAACCTGTCTTTAGGCTTGAAAAGTACATTTTACTTGAGCTGAAAATTCATACAGGAGGTCAAATTTACTGTATAGACCTTGTAATGTACTTGCGATGAGAATTCTGCAGGTGTGTGTAAACTGCCTGAACCAGCTTGGGAGTAAACCATTTGATTGTATGGGCCACGGTGAGTTCCATAAAAACAGTCAAGTCATTCTCTAATGTACAGAGGAAAAAATAAATAAAATAAACCCAATATTCATTTAAGCTTTTCTTATAACTATGACTTTGCTTCACTGCAGAGCGAAAGCGGGGAGTATAATGTTTTATTATATTAGCCAATTGCACCACCCCTACAACTTAAATGGTTCTGTTCCAATCACTGGAAGGACAGTTTTCTGTGTATATGTGAATGATCTGAAGCTAGAAAATAAAAAGGGTTAAGATGAAGGGCGGAGGGGTTTACATGTGTGTGGCAGTGACCAAAACTGCTCCTGACAATTCGGGCCATAAACTTGTTTCAGTGGGTGTGTATGATGGTTGATTTATCAGGCATTGATAGTCTAGTGTCTTCCCTTAACTCTTTAACTACTAATGCTACTGTAGTGGCTCAATACTCTACCTAGCTGTAGGGGTCACTACTGCAGCTGATTTGAGGGCTGACTACCAGAACCTGATGCTGCTGCAGCCAAATGATAACTTTTTATCTGATGATTTGGGGATATGGGCTACTTGTTTTAGTTATTTTCTGTATATTAGACTGATTTAGAGACTAAAACCATGCATATATAAAAGTTATAACTACCTTACGTTTGTTTTATTCTTTTATCCTGCTGACATCCACAAGATTGGTATAAAATCCATGAATAGAACTCAAAACACTATTTGTAAACAAAAAATGTATGTCAGTCTTTTATACAAAGTTATTGTTCAAATATATACATGTGATTACTTAAAAATGTTTAACTCATCACCATGTTCTACTACTACTTAAGTTGCTCTTCATGGTATTTATAGAACCAGTTATGCTTTATACACAGACAGACATTGCACTGTTTGTCTATTTCTTTCTTCCCCTCATCTAAACGAAAGTTGGGCCGACACTTTCAGTAAACACTGACTTTTGGGTCTCTTGTCCACACTTCGCTGTCTTCTTCATCAGATTCTGTCTCAATTTCAGACCGATTTGACAAAGAAGATAGTTCAATGTCACTACCAACACTTCTTAATTCAATATTGTCAAGTTCGTCCTCGGAAAAACCTGAAAATTTGGATTCTTGATCACTAGCGTAAGCAAAAGCCATTGTTTCCACTGTCAACTACAAACACATGTATTAACTAACACGTGGTACAAAATTGTAAAAAATCCCCGGATTTAGTAAGAACAATCACTTGTTAACTATTTTGATTGGTTGAATGTCCTTTTACTTCCAATTATTGACTGATAAGACCGATTGTAACATGAGCATACAGTGCGGATCTGCCATCACCGGGGTACAGGGAGCATAACCAGCAAGTGGATATATCAGTAACTGGGAGTAGTAGTGCTTTGTTTACAAGCGGATTTATCAGTCACTGGGGAGGCAAGGCACATTTATGCAGCGGATATACACGTCGGTCGAAGTTAAAGAGTTAAAAAGAAAGGTAAATTAATTGATTTATAAATTTGGGTAAGAAACTTTTTGACTCCACCACATTGTTTGCTTGACTTGTGAACACCTAAATCTCGAAGCTAATTGCATTTGTTTAATGCGGACTTAATCCTGCCCACGGCTTCATTCTTCTCTTTAACACTAAAAGCTTTACATTTCTGTATCCCTTTATCCATTGTAAATACCCACTAATTAACACTCTGACCCCTATTTGTTTGAACAACTACAACAAGAATAATTGTTAAGGAATAACGTGGTCATTTGTATAGGGAATGCATGATATTATTGATTCGTCAGTTGATTGCATGATGATTATCTGATAACACCTCAAAGTCACATGTGCGTGATGGCGGCTTTCGTTTTTGGGTTTTAAAAAAAAATGTTTTTATAAATCATTGCCCCATAATTTGAACAACCTTTAGCAGTGAGATTGACTTTGATAATTAACAATTACTTAAATTTATTGATTTATAAATTCGGATATTTATTTTTTCATGTACAAATAATTATATGAAATTTTGGGAGCCATGCCACGATCATGTTATATCTGAATTTGTGCTATAGTGAAGCGTGCTATAGCAGGGTTTCACTGTAAATATTTACAGTGTATAGAACCATATGTGAAAACTTGTGCATTGCATATAGTATTTATAAAATTATTTAAATATTCTTAACAGTGTTCCCGATCTAGTGGTAAATTCCCTGAAGTTATCTGTATCATCAGCCCTGTGGATGCCTTCCAGATGTACAATAATGTGAGTAGTGGATTTTAGTTATACCTCTCATTACCCAGATGGTGCCATTGTTGTTGTTCAAAAGAAAAATACTGGTCAGGTAAATACCTAACTGTCCTTTATCTAGAATCATCTGTTGACTTGAAATTAATACAGGCATAATTAGTTATCTAGATACCCTGACAATTAAAAAAAAATTAGCATTGGTGTTGTTGTCTTTTCTGAAATGGCAAGAGAGATGTTTAACTTTCCTGCCACCATTACTGTTGGCAACAGCAATGTCATTATCAGTGTTAAGATTCAGTGTATGTTTTATGTCAGAGTTTTTGATAGCCAGATACACAGTTGGGATACATCATAGCAGGGTGTGCAGGCCAGATACCATGTTCTGCAGAACCTGTATGTTACTGATTTGTAAATTCATGCTTGTCTTACAGAGGTTTGTTTACTTTCTAGAGAGGGGTTTGATTTCAAGTAATAATATTTTTTGTCTTGCCTGTGAAGCATAGACAGATATAGGTATCACATTTTTTATAGCAGTAATACAAGACCTTGCTTACTTCTTCTGGGATGTAAGTACCGTCATAAAACGAAGAATTCCATCCTCTCATTAGATGGAAAGATCCAGAACATCTAGAACAGAAAGAACACAGACCCAGTCTGACTCCATATCATTGGCTCCTGCGGGATACTCTTCTGCGATCAGACATGTTAAAATTTGCTCACGGGAATTTTGCCTTTTTTTGTGATAAAGAGACATATTTTGGCAATTTAATCCAATTTTCTAATTGATCGAGTAATAATACTCTAAGTCCTTACATATTTGAGTGTTATTCTAAGCTCTCTTATTAGATTTGAGGACTTTAAATTAGAAAATTGTACTGTATTAAATCAAGCGGTGCTCAAATCAAATGATACCCTTCCTTTTATCAGGTGATAGGGTAAGTATGTGCTACCCTTTTGGAATTGTATTTCCTTTTTCAGCAAATTGTTATATAGAATATTTTTTGTTATATTCTTTATTTCAGTGTGTGAAATGTCACATAGTGTGGGAAAGTTGGGGCATAAAAAAGCCTAATGTTACACTCGCCCCACCTGCTTGGCATGTACTCAATGTGCATGCACAGACTGTTGTCTTTTCTGCTGACTTTGGTCTGATAACATTTGGGACCTTGCCGAGAATAGGCATTCTTACAAGGGGAGGAAGAAAGACCCTTCTTTCTCCACATCTTCATGATCCCAGGAGGGTATGAGATCTCTTTCTTCTCGGTCCCAGGAGGGTATAAGATCTTTCTCTGTGTTAGAGAAAAGTAATGCCCCTGAGTCCTTCAGTAATCGGAATAAGACTCCTTGATCCCAGGAGGGTATGGGATCTTTCTCTTCCCTAGAGAGGAGTACTCTTCGATCCCAGGAGGGTGTGGGATCCTTCTCTGAGCTCTTAGGGACCAGAAGAAGACTCCTTGATCCCAGACGGGTATGGAATCCTTCTCTGAGCCCTTAGGGACCATAAAAAGACTTGATCCCAGGAGGGTATGGGATCTTTCTCTGAGTCCTTAGGGACTAGGAAGAAGACTCCTTGATCCCAGGAGGGTATGGGATCTTTCTCTTCCCTAGAGAAGTGTACTCCATGATCCCAGGAGGATATGGGATTCTTCTCTGAGCCCTTTGGGACTCGGAAGAAGAATCCTTGATCCCAGGAGGGTATGGGATCTTCCTCTTCCTTAGAGAAGAGTACTCATCGATCCCAGGAGGGAATGGGATCTTTTTCCGAGCCCTGTAGAGCTGGGAGTAAGAATGGGATCCTTCTCTGAGTTCTTAGGGACTCGGAAGAATCTTCTATCCCAGGTGGGAGTGGGATCTTTCTTAGAGCCCTATGGAGCTAGGAGTAAGTCTTCTCGATTTAAGGAGGGTATGGGATCTCTTTCTTCTCAATCCCACGAGTTGTGTTAGAGAAAAGTAATGCCCCTGTGGGGCAGGAATTTTCTGAGTCTTTCGGAACTTGGAATAAGACTCCTCAATCCCTGGAGGGTATGGGATCTTTCTCTTCCCTAGAGATGAATACTCCTCAATCCCAGGAGGGTATGGGATCCTTCTCAGAGTCCTGCAGGGCTGGGAGTAAGACTCCTTGATCCCAGGAGGGTATAGGATCTTTTTATTTCAGAGAATAATAAGGCCCAAGGATCCCTGACAATTTCAAAGATGCAGTCAGTGCCAGATAAGGTTCGATCCAGGGTCCCTCCCAAGGGAGGAAATACTTAGGTTGAGAGTGAGTTGCGCCACCCCCCAGTTATGGAGGAGCAGCATCATCTCAAGGCCCTGGGCCCGGTGAAGGCAACACGCAGATTGCACCATCCTGAAAATGGAGAGCAGCATTTGCACTCGATAAGTTCTGAGAAGGGCTCCTCCATCAGATCAGAGTCACCTGACTGGTCATTGGCCAGTGATCCGCACTGGGCACCTGTCTTCGATCATTGAATATCAGTCACTGGTGAATGGAGTCTCATCATCAGTATGGGGACAGGGATCAGGTCAATATGCCCCCAGTCTCTATGCTACCAATCAATCCTGTTGGGGATAGGGAATTGGCATATACTCATCCAACTAGGGAAGGGGATTGGATCAGCATCCCTCCTATCCTGTGTTCCCTTTCAATCCCTATGGGATGTGGGGACATCCATTCCATGGAAGTGAATCTTACTTCCTCTTCATGGTGCCAAGGATGCCCATGCCTTGGACATCAAAGCACTATTGATGTGGTAGGTCACAGCCCTACATCGTCTGCTCATGTGGAGCCAAACAAAAAGGAGTGGGGCCGGTCTTCTCTTATTAAACATTCTAGGAAGGATGAGAAGCATTCTTGTCCTCCTAAAAGTCTGCTAGTAGGGTCAATCCCATCACTACCTGTGAGGAAATGCAAGACAAAGATACCCTTACCCCCAAGTTCCCCCTCAACAGAGAGACATGGGGTTGGAAAGTCCTGCCTCCCCTTAGGGGCAAGCATAGGACGATGATGTCCTGTTGCTCTTGTGAACTCTAGTGAGTTCGCCAAGGTAATGGCTGAGACAGGTCCCTCCATTTCCCTTTGGATCCCATGCCTCCCCAAATTTGTCGGCTCAGGTGGTAGAGGAGGAAGAGATCTGGTCTTACCACCCTGTTCCCCCAGATTTGTGTCTCAAGCCCTTGGGCTGTGAGGACAAGAAAATCCTTTCAAGTTTGGAGAGACTTTTGGGGGTGGCATCATGCCCAGATATTCTCTTCCTCATTTGACAAATGTAAGGGAGTTCTCTCAGATGTTTTTGTGGGGCCATGAGTTGGCCAGGTAACATAAGGGTTGGTCTGTCAACCTCTCTATGCTGCGACTGCTGGTTTTGCCAGCCAGCTACAGAATTCACTCTACTGCTTGGCCCCTTAAGCACCCATCTTGGACACTGGGGCATCACGAGTGGTGATTTCAGTGGGGGCCTGGGCATGCCTTCCAGTCAAGACGTTGGAGGTAATGGAATTAAAGGCGCAGATGCTTGTCACCATAGCCTTGCATGCCAATCTTTTTCAACAGGCTCCTTCAATCTTCTGAAGAAGGAATCCTTGTCTTCATCTGTGCTGCAGTGCTTACTGGAAGCAGTAGCCAAGACATCGAGGCATGCTTTGTCCTTGGCCATGGTGATATCAGCAGAGATTCCACCTACACAGGGACATTGCTCTGGACACGTCAAAGGTCTTACTGGATCACAGGAAGAACCTTCTTAGGGCTGCTCATTAGGAGGCAGAGATGCTCTTTGGAGGGCTTATTCCATCCATGGCTTCTCAGGACCTGAGGGACCAACAACACCTGTCCCTTGCAGCTGCTCCTGGCCCATCAAAACTGGCCAGAAAACACTCTTGTTCTGACTGCCTCTTGGGACCTTCTAAATTCTTTAGATGGTTGCAGCCTCAACAGTCCAGGAAGAATCCCCTTTTGAGCCTCCTCCTTGCCCATCTTTAGCTGGATGAGGTGCCCAGAAGGGCCAAGGGAGGAAGTCTGCAGACTTGTCCCACTTCCCAAAGGAGGGGGGGGGGACCCTAGGGACACACTCACTCTCCTACCATGCATCTCTCTTCCCGGGATCCCCATGGGTGCTCAGCTAGCCCTTATTTTCAAAGGTTTGGTTGAGCATCACGGGAGATACATGGTCCTTTCTATACTAAAGGAAGACTACCAGCTTTGTTTCTGCGAACATCCTCTTTCAAGGACCCCCATTCTTTTTCACCAGTCATAACTGGTTCAAAGAGGGGAAGTGATACAAACCCTTCTGCAGAAGAGCACAGTAGAGAGGGTAAAAAATTACCAGTCTCCAGCCTTTTACTCGCAGATTGTCCTGTTCTCCAAAAGAAGGCGGAAAGTTTTGGATTGTCATCGATCTTTCCACCTTAAACATGTTTCTTCAGGAGGAACCTTTAAAGACCATCTCAGTCAGGAACACCATAAGGCCCAGTGACTGGGCAGTCTCCATCGACCTTCAAGATGCCTATCTTCACATCCCAGTTTGTTCTCCTCACAGGACATAACTGGTTTTGCCTGGATCTGGAGGTTTTCCAATTTCAAGTCCTTTTATTCAAGTCAATTTCAAGTCCTATTATTTGGCCTAGCCTCCAATTTCAGAGCTTTTACGAGGGTGATGCGAGTGGTTGCCACTCACCTGAGGGCTCTGGAGAACTCTATCTTCCAGTATTATAAGGATTGGTTGATGTACAAGGGCCTCAAAGAGTCCCTCCTGCAAGATCTGTCCTGCTGCTGGTACACGCTAACCTGGCTATGACTTATTGCGAACCTAGAGAAATCAGAGCTAGTCCCTTCTCAGAACTTTGTTTACATGGGGATGAATGTACTCACCAACTTTGGGTGAGTTCATGTCCCACTGGAGAGGATAGACAGAATTCTGTCTCTTTTAGTGGCATTTCAAGCCAAGACCTTGTCTGCTCGCCTATACCTATCCCTCCTGGGGACCTTGAACTCTGTGGCAGACCTGGTTCCCCAAGGAAGACTTTACTTGTGCCCTCACCAGTTTCCCTTCTGGTCAACTGGAGACCACAAAAGGATTCCCTTTCAACTTGGATTTCTCTGGGGTCAGATTTTCATCACCACTAAAGTTGGTGGGCCAATCAGGACTGGTTTCTGACTGGACTTCTAATGCATGCTCCTGAACCCCACTCCTATTGGTACACCAATGCGACAGATTTGGGTTGAGGCACTCACTTGGAGCCAGATGGCTTAGAAGCTATTCTTCACATAAACAATTTGGAAATAAGGGGCGGTACTTGTAGCCCTGCAGGGGTGTGTTGACCAAATGAGTCATTGTGTGATGGTCTCTTGACAACATGTCAGTAGTAGCATCCCTCAAGCAACAAGGAGGTGCACTTGCTCCTTCTCTTTGCGTGGAGGGTTGGAACCTCCTTCTCTGGTCAGCCTCAGAAAGGATTACCCTCCATGTTTGGCATATTGCAGGCATATTGCAGGCAAGAAAATAGTCTGGCAGACAATCTGTCCAGGAGAGGCAAGGTAGTCCTCATGGAATGGTCTCTGCACCAATCCATAGTCCCTGTTCAGACTGTGGGAGAGACCCTTGGTGGACATGTTCGCTATGAGACTGAACAACAAGCTCCCCTTTTATGTCTCTCCAGTCCCAGATTAGAGGGCCTAGGCAGCGCATGCCTTCAGTCTAAGTTGGGATCATCTTCCCAACTTTTAAAATGATACGGACTGCACATGACAGTGTGCTGCTGAGATAGGTGAACTTGTCCACTGCAAGGAGGGTTTGGCCATTTACTGTGATGGTAGGCTCTACATAAGATTTTCCTCATGCAGGTTGGTGCATCACCTCTGTCTTCTTGATACTGATTGTGAGACAAATTGTCTTGAGCTGAAGAGAAATGGTCCATACTGTGTTGCATATCCGACTCAGATTTGACATTCAGGGAACAGTCATCAGCAAATAGGAGATCATGAACAGTCACTTCTTGTTTAACTTCGTCTTTGCCTGTAGTCTCCTAAGATTGAAGAGCTTGCCATCAGTCTGGTATTTAATGTCAATGCCAATGTCATAGTCATGGAAGGCATCAGTAAACATGGCAGAGAATATCATACTGAAGAAGTTTGGGGCCAACACACAACCTTGCTTGACTCCACTGGTGACTGGGAATGGTTCAGATGACTTGCCGTCATCCACAATACGTGTGAGCATGGATTTGCCGAACCATCATGATGGATTTCTCTGGGCAACCACGTTTTGCCATGATCTTCCAAAGGCCTCCATGGCTGACTGTGTCAGAGGCTTTTGTCTGGTCAATGAATGTTGTGTACAGGTTGGAGTTCTTGTTCCTGGCATTTCTCCTGGAGTTGATGAGCTGCAAACATCATGTCTGTGGTCCCTCATCCTTTCCTGAAGCCATATTGACTCTCAGGCAGGAGCCCTTGATCATTGTGATGCACAAGACAATTCATCAGAATTCTGGCAAGGATTTTGCCAGCTATTGACAGCAAGGAGATGCCCTGATGGTTGTCGCAGGATTGTCTGTTGCCTTTCCGCTTGTACAATTGGACAATAGATGCATCCTAGTACTCCTGGGGTATAGTTTCCTGAGTTCACATTGACTTGAAGAGTTCAGTCAGTTTCTGTGCCATGTTTGAGCCTCTGGCTTTGTAGACTTATGCTGATATAGCATCTGCTACAGGTGCTTTGCCATTGGACAGCAGATCAATTGCTTTCATAGTTTCAGTCAGCATTGGAGGGTCAGTAAGTGTTGATTTCCATTTGGGGCAGTCGATCAATTGCCTCCTCGCTGATAGATGACTGTTGATTGAGGATGTTGTTGAAGTGTTCTGCCCATCATTGAAGTGTGTTTTCTTTGTTAGTGAGCAGTGTGGCACTGTCAGCACTCAGTATTGGAGATGTTCCTGATGACGGTGGCCCATAGATTGTCTTCAGATCATCTTAGAAGTTCTTCATGTCATTCCAGTCTGTGTAGGACTGAATCTTATCTGCCTTATTACTCAGCCATGAGTCTTGCAACTCTCTGAGTTTGCATTGGATAGTCCTCTTAATGTTGTTGAAGGTTGCCTTCTTAGATGATGAAGTGCTGTCTTCTAAACAGGCCTTCTGTAACTGATGTTTCTCATTCAGAAATCTCTGTATGGCAGCATCATTCACATCAAACCAATCTTTATGTTTACGTGTGGTGGGACAGAGGGTTTTGGATGCAGTTGAGTACACAGAGTCTCTGAAAGATGCCCAGTTTTCCTTGACATTCTCAGAGTTTATATCGATTGTATCCAGTTGGCTACACAGTTCTTCGACAAATGCCGGTCTCACATTCTCCTGTTTCAGTTTGGTGACATTAAGCTTTTTGGGCACTTTTTTGCCTTGTGGTCATCTGTTATGCTGAATCCGATCCTGATATTGAGCTTGGAGACTATGAGCCTGTGGTCAGTCTAGCATTCTGCACTTCTAATAGCCTTTGTCACTTGGACATCCTGCCTGTCTCTTCTCCTGATGATGACGTAGTCAGTAAGATGCCAGTGCTTGGAGCATGGGTGCATCCAGGACATCTTGTTGTGGTTTGGCAGGCGGAAGAGTGTGTTGGTGATTAGGAGGTTGTGTTCAGCACATTTCCTCAGTAGAAGTCTGTTGTTGTTGCATTTGCCAAAGTCATTTTTGCCAATGACATCTGGCCATGTCTGGTGATTTGTGCCAACTCTAGCATTGAAGTAACCAAGGAATGATGAGCTTGTCTGCCTTAGGTACTTCTGCAATAAGAGACTCCAGGTCTTCATAAAATTTGTCCTTGATCTCATCTGGGTTGGTCATGGTGGGTGCATCGGTGCTGATGATAGTTGCATGTCTTTTTTTAGACAGTGGGAGTCTTTTTTGCATTAGTCTGTCATTCATGCCCTTTGGGCAATTTGTGAGCTAGCTAACTAGCTGTGATTTGATGACAAACCCAAACACCAGCCGGCTCATACTTAAGTGAGTTGTCCTTCCTCAGCTAGGTGAGTTTCACTCAGGGCTGCTGTCAGGATGTTGAATCTGGCTAGTTCTCTACGAACTAGAGCTATTCTTCTCTCTGGTCTATCTGCTGATGTACTGTCCATTAGTGTGTGTACGTTCCAGGCACTGATGGTGAGTTGCATCATCTTTGTCTTCTTGTTAGGTTTTTCACCACTAAGGTGAAGCAGGCAACATTTAGGGCACCTTTTCTAGCCCCCTCCTCATGCTACGGAGGTGAGTAGTGTGATTGTAAAAAGGGCTGCTCAGTCACCCAGGGGGCTGTTGAGTTCCACTGCTGCTTCAGTCCAGTGAAAAGCAGCCCTATGCCCTGAGCCGCCTGTGTACAGGTCTGCAGCTACAGCTCCCAGTGTATCCACTGCGTAGAGTCGCCCTCACTCTCTCGTCCAGGCCTTTCTGAATCCAGTGGCACGACAGTGTCAAGACGTCTGGAGACAAGTCCAGATGCAGTGGATGACCATCAGTTCCTACTGCACCTGAGCTGATGCCATGCACTGTCCACACAGTTCTTGCCATCTGCCTTCACAGCTGGAGGATGAGCTTATAGGCTTGGCCATGTGATCCACCAGAAGGACTTTCCAGAGGGAGCCAGGTGTAGCTGTCCACTCTGGATCAAGTCACAGGTAGTACTGTCTACTATTACTTATGGTAGCAGGTGATGCCTGACCCAACATACAATGGACAATCCTGCCATAAGGGTGAGTATATCATTTTTATAACAGTTTTTTTTAGGCCATCAGTCTACCCCCCCCCCCCCCCCATTCAGGAAGGCAATAGTGATAGGTATTTATATTACTGCCATTAAAATGTAGTTTTTTGTGGGGGTAAGACTAATTTTAATAAGGTCAATTTCAGGATTCCCTTCTCCCACCCCACTCTGATGTCCTACGAGTAGTCTAGGTCCAAGTAAAGAGGAAGAGTATCCCGCATGGCTCTATGATGTGGGACTCAGACTGAATCTGTGTCCTTTCTGTTCTAGATGTTCTGGAACTTTCCATCTAATGGGAGGATGGAATTCTCAGTTTGGATGAGGGTACTTACATCCCGGAAAAAGTAAGCAAGGCAATAGTGACGATTAAGTATTTCATTATTAAAATTAATTTTACCTCCCACCTCCCAAACTACATATTTCATTTAGGTCAATTTCACTGATGTTTGCATCCATTGTGGATAGTGTTGCTCATCACAGGTGAAAGGAGGTCACAGTGACACTTTTCATGCTCCAGTGACTTTGCTGGGTATTTGGAATATGCCTCAACAGTGGAGGCAAGACATAGCATTCTGCAGAATTATTGTTATAAGAAAGAGTCAGTGTATACAATGCAGTAGTGTAATAATGATGGTGGTAAGCAGATATGCTGCTGATTAGTAATAGATTTACAAATTTAGCCACATTAAACTCTGTGACCATAACAAGTCCCACTGTCTGTTCAGATTAAAGATGTTGTAATAAAAACTCTATAATATTAATTTTTCTCATGCTTCTTTACTGTCTAATCAGATATTCCAAACAAGTATCATGCAGTATGACCAGGTATTCCAAACAAGTATCATGCAATGTGACCAAATATTCCAAAGAAGTATTATGGAGTTTGACCAGATATTCCAAACAAGTATCATGCAGTATGACCATATATTCAAAACAAGTATCATGCAGTATTACCAGATTTTCCAAACAAGTATTATGCAATGTGACGAAATATTCCAAACAAGTATTATACAGTGTGACCAGATATTCCAAACAAGTATTATGCAGTATGACCAGCTATTCCAAACAAGTATTATGCAGTATGACCAGATTTTCCAAACAAGTATAATGCAGTAGAGTGGTCCTCCTCTTATAAGGCCACCCGTTCTGCAACTGGAAAGTGGCCTTATAAGAGGAGTGGCCTTTCCAGAGGGGGACTCTATTTGTGAGAAGTATATGTATGTGTATGAAGTAAGAAAGCTACATGTAACTTCAAAACATTTAATATCTTCATTTAAAAGTCACATTCATTATCAAAAGGTTCTTGTCTTAAGAATATACTTATTTCAAGTGAATATACATTAATAGTTCTTAATTATTAAGTGTGAAATATTTATCCAGTTTTGTTTGTGTCATGTTGTCTGCAGCTTTCCTTTTGTCTTTTTTTTTTTGAATGTCCTGTGTTTTCACAATTAAATCCACAAGTTCAACATTATTTGTCATAAGACCATACTCCATTAGTTCTGTAGAATATACAGTGTTTGACCAATTTCTGGTCATTGTAGGTACCATTACTGTCAGAGTCACTTTCCTGATCCAAATCAGCTTGGTTTGAAATCTATGCAACCATCCATTACTTGCGGTAAAGTTATCATGGCCCATTTCAACTGATAAAGTTGTTGCCTTTTCTTGAATCAGACAACCTGTGAGTGGGATGTTCTTGGCATGTGCAGTGCAAAACCAGTAAAAAACCCTGTCATTATAAATCTTGGTACAAACATCACTTGGCATTCAGAATCATTCTCTTTCCATTTACTCCATTTTCCCAATGCAGCTGCAGAATATTTGCCTTATCTGTTATGATGTTGTTTTTTTGAGTCTTTCCAACATCAAATTATTTGGCAAGAATTCTTGAACTCTTCCCACCATCATTGAGTCACATAACTTTTACTTTTTCTTCTAAAGTAAGAATTTTTCGTTAACGTGATGACATGTTAAACTTTTGTAATGACTTTTTGCTATGTTGCTAATTGTATTGCAATTTCATCATGCAGATGAAACCTTTATAGAGTAGATGAAATGACTTGTTTATAAAGGAAGTTGTACATGTACTATCACATGATTTTTCGGTCTTCGCCTGGTACCCTATTTTGTTCAAGGTTCATTTCTCTTTGTGTGTGAGTCCATAAAAGCTATATTTAGCCTATGTTGACCAGGTTATGATCTTGACAGTTATCTCTGGTTGTAATCATCAAAGAGAAGAACTCAGCAGCTGTGTGAAACCTGTAACCCCTGTCAAGCCCATTTGTTGTAAACATTGGCATTTGTAGATAATGATATAATATTAACCGTAGTAGTACATGTTATAATGTACTTTCGCCGGCAATTATCTCAGTAACGAAAACTTGAAATCTGGAAACACACATCGGAAAAGATGATTGGATTACTTACCTTACTGTATTCATTAAATATTGGTTTTGAACATGTATTAGATAAAATGTGACTACTTGAGAGGGGTAAATTTGACATTTTTGGGCTAAAATGCTGGCCACATGCCACATCAGAGGGGTGGCTGCCCAGGAGGGGTACTTTTGTACACAAACTCATTGGTGCTGAGAAAACTGGCTATGTAGAAGCGGTGGCCACTGGTGAGGGGGCCGTATAAGAGGGGGACCACTGTATGACCAGATATTCCAATCAAGTATTATGCAGTATGACCAAATATTCCAAAAAAGTATAGTGCAGTATGACCAGATATTCTAAACAAATATCATGCAGTATGACCACATATTCCAAACAAGTATAATACAGTATGACCAAACATTCCAAAATCTGTAATGCAGTATGATCAAATATTCCATGCAAATATCATGCAGTATGACCACATATTCCAAACAAGTATCATGCAGAAGTTATGATAATTACATATTTTTCAGCTGTTGGAACAGATAGAGAAGAGGCGTGCAATATCATTAGACTCTGCTCAAGAACTTATTGCTGCAGCATTTGGAAGACCTTTGCCCAATCCAGGTCAAACCATACACATCAGAACTTTGGTAATAAATTATCTTGTTGTTTATGAATTCTTGAGATTTTTTAAAGGTCCTTAGGGATCAATATAGGCCCCACTCACAGTTTAAATGGGTCCCAAACCCCAAAATAAAATCAAATAGTTTATTATATTGTTACCAAACTCTGCCCAGGTATCAGAGCTGGGTAGCCAGGATGGCCATAGGTGTCTTAAATTGTTTTCAAATGATATGTTTTCATGTTGACGGCACCCCAGTGGCTGTTCCACTGATATGACAAAGTCTCTCTGCTTCCCAAAGTGCTTCCCTACTTGAAAAATTGTTACAACACCCCTGCTACTGTTATGATAATTTACCGGGATTAATATCTTTTCAGAGTTGAAGTTTTCAAAAGAGACAATTTTGTACTATTCTAGTTAATTACACAAATGAAATATTTCAAATGAATTAAATATTAATTGTTGTAATAAATTATCCCTCGAAAATTGAATGCCCAACTGATTAAACATTTTCCAATTTGTGATATGTCTAGGCTTCCTCCGATCACTCTAGAAAAATCCCAATAAATCATGGGTATAAGTTACACCCAGTGAAGAGAATTATCTCATTATAAGTCGGCCAGAAATAGGGAAGTTTTCCAATTATTCAATATTTGTTACAAAATTCATCTTTATTTTGTGTTAGCCAGATAAGTAAATGTTACAAATTGAACTTAATTATTTTTTATAGTAAGAACTACTTAGTAGGGACAATATTTATTTATTGTTCAGTTTTCTGATACTGTATATACTCACTTATAAGTTGAGGCCATCTGAAAACTGCACAGACCCAGCTCTGCCATCACATAATGCGCTGGCAGATCTGGGTCTATACAGTTTGTAAGGAGTAATCAGTAGAACAAACAACATAGATCCCGATCTGCCTGTGCATTACGCAATGGCATATCAGGGTCTATGTTGTTTGCAGTTGGACTTGACTTGTGAGTATATACAGTATGTAATGGATGAAGGGAACTAATTTGAGCTTCTCTTCTTCAGTGGCCATTCATTTTATTTTTCATCTGCTTCTGTAAGATTCTTGATTATATGTGTTATCTCATGTTTTATGTTATGTGATGCTACAAAAAGAACATACTGCAACCACATATATATTTAAATTTGTATACTATTTATTTAATAGGATGAAGCAGGGGATATGGAGACAATTTTTATCAATCGTCCAGCTGATGCCAGAATGTCCAATGTAAGGATAATACAGTGTATTTATCATATAACTCCAATGATATGATATAGACCATAGATATAACATTGTATAAACCATTGATATTACATTGTATAAACCATGTATATGACACTGTATAAACCATGGACATGACATTGTATAAACCATTGATATGACACTGTATAAACCATTGATATAAACCTTTGATATGACATTGTATAAATGATTGATACAACATTGTATAAACAATTGATATGACATGGTATAAACCATTGATATGACATTGGATAAACGATTGAATGACATTCTATAAACCATTGATATGACATTGCATGAACCATTAGGGATATCACACGTGGCATGGCATCTCATATAATAGAGGCATAACATTTGTGGGTATTCAAACATAGTTCAAATCATAAACACTGCAAAACAATTTGAGCCATTTATTGTTCTGTGTTCCAAATCACCACTTTGGTATCAACACCCCCAAAATGAAATTCGATCTTTGCCAATTCGAAAAATCCTCAACAACTCCTCTACTTTTTCCAAGTAAATTCAGTGAAATCAGAGCCTTTTATTGTAGCCATACATCCCTGTATATAGATGGTTTGAAAGATGGAGACAAAGTTTTAGCTGCAATTGCAACACCCCATGGCACCATCTCAAGCCAGTTACCGGATAAAGCTTCAATTTTTACTGCAGAAATTACAGCTATATTTAAAGCTTTGAACTATATCAGACCTCTCAAAAAGCAAATTTCATCATCTTTTCGGATTCTCTTTCCACAAGAACAGTATTCGGATTCCCTTTCCACAATGAGCTACAATTACAACACCCCATGGCACCACCTCGAGCCAGTTACCAGATAAAGCCTCAAATTTTACTGGAGAAATTACAGTTGTATTCAAGGCTTTGAACTACATTGAAACCTCTCAAAAAAACAAATTACATCATCTATTCAGATTCCCTTTCAACAATGACAGCCGTGCAAAATCTTACATCTGACAACTTGTTAATATCCCAGATATTAGAGAAACATGATGTGCTCATACAATCTGGAAAAATTATTCTGTACTGTTGTCTGCCTAGTTTCAGTGGTATAAAGAGTAATGAAAGGGCAGATATGGCAGCCAAAGCTGACCCTTGGTCAGCCATTTCTGAATGGAAGATTCCATATGCTGACTTCAAATATAGTATAAATCAGCATGTTTGTCATTCTTGGCAAAACATGTGGAATGAAAATTCCGCAAACAAACCTCAGAACATCAAGAGAGTATAGAGCAAATCAGAGAGATGAGGTGGTAATGTGCCGATCAGGTATTGGACACACATACCTTACTCATGCATACCTCCTGAAGGGTGAATCTCGACTAGAGTGCATACCATGCCAGTGTCCATTGATGGTGGAACACATTCTTGACAAGTGTGTCAACTTTCACCCTGTGAGACAGAAGTATTTTGATGTGAACTGCTTGAAGAAACTGTATGAAAATACATGTTCATACAACAAATTTTAATCATGTTTTAAGGATTTTATATGCATTACCTTTATCTTTTATTTTATATACATTTTACAAAATGTTAACATCTTTACCTGTTATATTTTATTTTGTTGTACTTCATGTTTACATTTATCTTCCTAAAGTGTTTGCAAAATTTTTAATTTTTAATTTTTTCAGACTTTACCTTTAGTTGGCACCATATAGCCTTTATTGTGCTGAGGTGCCATAAACCCCACTACCTATACACATACGTGTATCAGCCATTTATTGTACAATATATTATCCCCATTTCTCATCAGATGAAGAAAAAAAGAAAAAACTTCTGTCTGTGCTCATTTCATTGGAAGTCATGAAAATATGTGTAAAATGAGCATTTGTTTAAGGTTCTCAGCTAGGAAAATCACACCCAAGGATTAGAATTTGTTGAGCTCCTGCCAGTAAATTCTGACCCAAAGGGTGAGATTTCCCTATGCCACATGAACATGTCATGAATTTCTTTTCTCTCTTATATCTAACTAAAAATAGTAGTCAACAACAAGTTTGCAGATTAAACCCCCAAGAAATAATGCATAAATATGTCAGCTTGTGTGATTGTGTGCATTCTATGTGAAATAGATTTTTCTCTCATTCCTAAATGTGTATGATCTTGTTTTCTAGTGTAGAACAATGATGGAGAATATCCATCTTTTATCACATGACTGCTGTTTTTCATCACATGACCTTTTACTTGAATCATAGTCCACACAAACTGGCAAAAGTCTCTGATTTCCGTGATAGCATTTGAGTATTCTTTAAAAATAATAATTGAGATAAACATTAATTGTAAAAAAATTACATTCTAAAACATGCAGCAGTTAAAATTATTGTCCCACAAACAGGATATTTTGCACTGATCTGCTGACCTAGCTATAGGTACATATTCTGTAGTCCAGCCTCATGTCGAATAAGCTCTTGTTGTAAGTGTTATTTTTTAATCAGTTTCTCATTATTATTTATTGAAGTAAAATTAATTCTAGATCAGAGTTGAATTGAGGACTATATCATTATTTTTTATCTTTCTCATTTAATCTTAGGTATGAAAATATAATTTACCTGTTCAGTTTTGTATTATTGTACAAGCTGTCTTCAGTATACAATTCAGACTCTGCATTGCCATTACCTTGACTGTCTCAACCACAGTTCTTTGAACACTGATATGTGTTTAAGCATCATTTAAAGTTTACACTTCATTTTTCACTGTAAAGTTGACTTTTTACACTGTGTCTTAAGGTGATGAAATTTTCAATGTTTGTTTTGCTGTTTTGAAGTTGCATCAGTATTCACAATATGCCATTTTGACTTTAGCCATGATTTTTCATTCAGGAATGTGAGAAAAATAATCCTTCATTATTCATTGGTGTAGGACAGGAAAATTCCACCCTCAGGTCAAAATTGTACATCAGACACTCTTCAGAGCCTCATGTCTGATGCAGAATTCTGACCCTCATGTGGAATTTTCCTATCGTACACCAATGCGTATGAAGGATACTATTAATCTCACATGGGTAAACTGTGTCACACATGCATAAGAATGAGAGAAAAATATACTCCGAGTCTGGAAGTCCAGAATTATGAGGTGTATACAGCAATATAATAGACAAACTGACAGAGTTGCTATAACCACTAATATTCATAAGCCTTCGTTTGCTAGGTTCTTAAGAGATCATAGTGCAGCTCCAACTAAAACTATCAAAAGTTGTATGCAGGATGTTTTATGGAAAAAAGTAGCTTCAGCTACAAAATAAAAAACATGAATCATCAATAGCTCCAGAGATATAGGAAATTTCCAACATGAGTAGAAAGAAAAGTGAAGACATGGCGAGCCCAAATTTCTGGTTCAGGTTTTGGGTGGTTTCAAGTTTTCTGAAGTCACAGACATGAGAGAGTCATTCAAGTGATTCCAAGTATTCAAGTAACTTATATTTGACTTATGGAAGTTTTACTGCATTAAGTAAATTATCAGTTTCAGATTGAAAGTTATATGAAAAGATTTAGCAGGGTGAATAAATTAGGTTTAGCAGGGTGAATGGAGAGATTTAACAGATGGATAGATGAGATTTAGCAGGGTGAATGGGGAGATTTAACAGGTGGATGGATGAGATTTAGCAGGATGAATGGAGAGATTGAACAGGTGGATGGATGAGATTTAGCAGGGTGGATGGAGAGATTTAACAGGTGGATAGATGAGATTTAGCAGGGTGGATGGAGACATTTAACAGGTGGATGGATGAGATTTAGCAGGATGAATGGAGAGATTTAACAGGTGGATGGATGAAATTAACAGGATGAATGGAGAGATTTAATAGGTGGATGGATGAAATTTAGCAGGATGAATGGAAAGATTTAACAGGTGGATAGATGAGATTGAGCAGGGTGAATGGAGAGATTTAACAGGTGGATGGATGAGATTTAGCAGGATGAATGGAGAGATTTAACAGGTGGATGGATGAGATTTAGCAGGATGAATGGATGAGATTTAGCAGGGTAAGTGAATGGTTGAGATTTAGCAGAGTGGGTGAATGGATGAGATTTAACAGGGTGAATAGAGGAGATTTAACTGGGTGAATGGATGAGATTTAACTGGGTGAATGGATACGATTTAGCAGGGTAAATCGATGAGATTTAGCAGGATGGGTGAGTGGATGAGATTTAACAGGGTTGATGGATGAGATTTAATAGGCTGAATGTGGGGATGGTACGGAATTAATTGTCGGTACTGAGAATAGTGCCAGAAATCTGCAGATTTGCTTCAGAAATATTAGCTTGTGTATATGTGTGCCTTTGTTTCAGGTAAACTGGGAATGCCTCCTGACCAATTTAGGAGTGGACAAGTTGATCAAAGTTTTCTCATGTATACTTTTGGAAAGAAGCGTCCTTTTTGCTGCCAAACATTTAGGGTTAGTATCTTCCTGTACATTTTAAGACTGACCTCAACAGAATGCTGTATTTTAGCCAGAGCATGAAGAAGGATATGCAAATGAAAGTTCTGTATGTATATAATCACTTAATGACTTCTTCAGACCGCTGTTTATGTCAGATGTATGAGTTTTGGCATAGTCATTATGGCAAACACTGTTCTGTATATATGACTTCACTTAATGACTTCTTTAGACTGCTGTTTGTGTCAGTTGTATGGGTTATGACATAGTCATTATGGTAAACACTGTTCTGTATGTATGTAGTCACTTAATAACTTCTTCAGACTAGTGTTTGTATCAGTTGTACATGTTATGACATAGTCATTATGGCAAACACTGTGAATTAATTTATTTTTGTGGGTTTCAATTTTCAGGGTTTTGGGAAAAATTGCATTTTCATTGGTATCTAAATTTGTGGATTGGGGGAAGGGATCCACACAAAAATTATGGTCAATTGGGTCGTTAAATTTGTGGTTTGTAGAAACTGAAATATGTTAGAATTGGTACCCCAGGAAAAATGGGGATTTACCATAGATCTTGTGACATTTTATAATGCAGTCAATCAATAAAACTTGGAGAGAGATTGCCTAATGTATGAAAATTGTAAACTTGTCAAGGTGTTTTCAGATTATTAATTTTAGACAATCAGTTATCACAATATAACATTGATTATATAAATGGCTATGTATATCTATATTCGTAGTTAAACAATCATTTTATACAGTCAGCTTTTTGAAATGGATAAGCTTACTAATCAGACACAAGACTGCTTTCATGAAATTTTGACACATCATGGACCTTGTTTCATTCTGTTAATGCTAACTAAATTATTTCAAAGTTAGGCTTCAAGTTCTTGCTTGAAGCATGAATTAAAAAAAGTAAATATGGGAACATTTTCCACATGGTTTATATCTTGCAATATCTGTGACCTGGTAACAAATCACAAAAATGTAACCATTTAGAATGGAATTAAAGCATTGGAAAAACTGCCAAAATCACCCAAAATTTTACATTTTTCAACAACTGAGATTTGCAAATGAAGGTTGACAACAGGTAAATTTCCACATACATGCTGTATGATTTCAAGGCTTCTCTCAATGTATTATATAAACTTCTGGCTTCTACTGTATCTGTAGCATTTTTGTCCATAGTCATAAAGTATCTATATAGTGACTCTCTACATTTAAATAATTTATAGTGCCTCTATATTTTCATGTTCATATATTTAAACCACTCACTTATAATAAGACATCCAAGGCAGTAAAATTTCTTCACTGAAAGGAACTTCCTGAAAGCATGAAAAATGCAACTGTTATATTATCAGTTTGACTTGAATTAGAGTTTTGCTGTATCTGAAAATTAGCTACATCCAAGTTTATTATAATAAGTTACACTGTATTTACTTACATTTGAGCCCAAGCATAAAGGTCATAGCCATCCTAAGCATAAAGGTCATAGCCATTCCAAACATGAAAGTCGTAGCTTTCCCAAGCATAAAGGTCATAGCCATCCCAAGCATAAAGGTCATAGCCATCCCAAGCATAAAGGTCATAGCCATTCCAAGCAGAAAGGTCATAGCCATTCCAAGCATAAAGGTCATAGCCATCACAAGCATAAAGGTCATAGCCATCCCAAGCATAAAAGTCATAGCCATCCCAGGCATAAAGGTCATAGCCATCCCAAGCATAAAGGTCATAGCCATCCCAAGCATTAAGGTCATAGCCATCCCAGGGATAAAGGTCATAGCCATCCCAAGCATAAAGGTCATAGCCATTCCAAGCATAAAGGTCATAGCCATCCCAAGCATAAAGGTCATAGCCATCCCAAGCATAAAAGTCATAGCCATCCCAGGCATAAAGGTCATAGCCATCCCAAGCATAAAGGTCATAGCCATCCCAAGCATAAAGGTCATAGCCATTCCAAACATGAAAGTCGTAGCTCTCCAAAGCATAAAGGTCATAGCCATCCCAAGCATAAACTCTTAGCCATCCCAAGCATAAAGGTTGTAGCCATCCCAATCATTAAGGTTGTAGCCATTCCAAGCATAAACTCATAGCCATTCCAAACATATAAAAACCATAGTCATCTCAAGCATAAAGGTCATAGCCATCCCAATCATTAAGGTCATAGCCATCCCAAGCACAAAGGTTGTCATAGCCATTCCAAGCATGAAGGTCATGGCTGTCCCATGCATAAAGGTCATAACCATCCCAAGCATAAACTCATAGCCATCCCAAGCATAAAGATCATAGCCATTCCAAGCATGAAGGTTGTAGCTGTCCCAAGCATAAAGGTCATAGCCATCCCAAGCATAAAGACCATAGCTGTCTCAAGCATAAAGATCATAGCCATTCCAAGCATAAAGATCATAGCCATCCCAAGCATAAAGGTCATAGCCATCCCAAGCATAAAGGTCATAGCCATCCCAAGCATAAAAGTCATAGCCATCCCAAGCATAAAGGTCATAGCTATCCCAAGCATAAAGATCATAGCCGTTCCAAGCATAAAGGTCATAGCCATCCCAAGCATAAAGGTCATAGCTATCCCAAGCATAAAGATCATAGCCGTTCCAAGCATAAAGGTCATAGCCATCCCAAGCATAAAGGTCATAGCCATCCCAAGCATAAAAGTCATAGCGATACGAAACATAAAAGTCATAGCGATACGAAACATAAAAGTCATAGCCATACAAAATATAAAGGTCGTAGCTATTATAGTCATCCCAAGCATAAAGGTCGTAGCCATCCCAAGCATAAATGTCAATGGCATCGCAAATATAAATATCATAGCCATCCCAAGCATAAAGGTTGCATCAGACCAATGACATATTGAAAACATTTAGTTGGAATTAAAATCATCTAGATTACATCATGATTTTAATTCGAACTAAATGTTTACAGAAAATGAAAAATGATGAAACAAATAATGGAATAGAAGAAAAGGGCTTTAAAAATAATAAATACAGGAAGTACTTTGTAATGTATACTATAATATAATAATGCATATTGCCTATACTCATGCTGAAGTATTAAATTTATTGTTATCACAGAGTACTTTCACCAACAATCCATGCCTTGGCTTCCCTGCTGTACCCATTTTCATGGCAACACACATTCATCCCTGTGCTTCCTGCCCAGATGATAGATGTAGTCTGCTCGCCTACTCCTTATATCATTGGCATCACATCCTCACAGCTACAGAAAGCTCTCAGTCTGCCCATGGAAGAGGTATGGTAACCAGGATTGGATTTTAGGGAGGGGTGACATGCATTGAGCTCAAGGTAGAAGGCTACCTATGAATGGATGAGCAGTTTATATCAGTGAAATGTAAAAAAAACAATCTTACATCATGATGCAAGATAGAAGCATAGGAAAACATTATATGCATTGAGTTCCTATCTTAAATTACAGATCTTTTTCATTGAAGTTAGTAAAGTTACAGCATACTGAAAATTAAGTAGACAGAGGTGTACTAGCTTTGTGGTGTATATGTCTTAGAATACATATACTAAAAAATTTGCACCCCATGTCCCAGAGTTTGTGTAATGATATGTTGACTGTTGGTAAGTGACACAGGGTAAGGTATTTAGTGAATTTTAAGTAACATTTAGTCAAAATTTGCATTTCCCAGCAATAGCAGTGAGAATTTCTAAAGCTCTTACAATTATTTGAATTTTGAATGTGATAAATATGATGTATACTATAGTAAGATTATTCCGAGAGTTCAGGATAAATGTACTATTTGTTTTAGCTAAAATGCAAGCACATGTAGTACATTATTCCGAGAGTTCAGGATAAATGTACCATTTTGTTTTAGGTAAAATGCAAGCACATGTAGTACATTTGGCTGGTTCTGCTCTTTACTAGGTAAAATTTGGAACCAGACTAATAGAGGGTCCAAAATCAATATCAACACCAGATACTGGTACACTTATGGGTAGGAGTTAGTTCAAATGATAAGGATTGAGTGAGCATTTGGTATACAAACAATGAAATAAGAACTTCTCATTTTAGTATTAGTCATTTCTGAGAATTATAGAGAATTATGGCAACTTCATCTCATCTCTCATCCCTCCTGTAACCTGGCTGGTCATAGGGGCGCCACTGTTGACTTTGCAACAATCTCTGTCCATTTTGCCCTGTTCTCCATTGCTCTTTGGGACTTTGCAAAGTCCATGCCTGTCCACTCTTTGATATTATTGTCCCATCTCTTCTTCTGTCTGCCTCATTTTCTCTTTCCCCTCACTGTGCCCTGTAAGATTGTCTTTGACAGGCCAGATGAGCGTGAGATGTGACCATACCATCTTAGTTTGCGTTTCTTTACGGTGGTAAGCAGATCTTCATATGGTCCAATTGCACCTTGGATTCTAATGCGCACCTCCTCCTGAGAGACATGGTCTAAGTATGAGATTTTCTGGATCCTTCAATAACATCTCATCTCTAAGGCATGGATTCTTCTCTCTAGTTCTGCAGTTAACGTCCATGTTTCACATGCATACAGGAATATGGACATGACGAGGGAGTGCATAAGCTTGATCTTGGACCCAATCGTGATGTTGCTGTTCTTCCAAATAGGCTTCAGCCTAGCCAGTGCAGTTATTGTCTGCACAATCCTGGAAAGAACCTCAGGTTTTGAACCTTCATCAGAGGCGATAGCACCTAGGTATTTGAAGCTTGTCACTGTGCCCAGCTTCTGTCCATTCACTCTTATTTCCTTTTGGATACCACTTGGGTTGTTTGTCATTAGCTTGGTCATTTCAGCGCTGATCTCCATCCCATACCTTAGTGATGCTTGGTTGAGACGGTTCACTAAGGTTTCCAGTTCTTGTTTATCTCCTGCTAAGCCATTGATATCATCAGCGAAGCGCAGGTTGGTGATTGTTCTGCCTCCAACACTGACACTACCCTCATGATCTTCCAAGGCATCGGACATGATCCTATGCTGACTATGGTTCTGAACCAATCTCCTATCGCAACTTGAACTATTTGAAACTTCGATGTATCATGCCATCTTGATGTGTCCCACTCCAATTTTTTGTCTTGCATGGATGCAATGTAGGCTCTTTTTCTATCCAGATTAATGTAATTTATATCCATGATGCAGAATTTTGCATTAACCTCAGAGTAGAATTAATACATTTAAGGGTCAAAATTTAGAACTTTAAAAATGTATTGATTATTGTATGTAACTTTTTATTAATTATCATAACGACAAATCATAATTACATATATAGGATGAAAGACTTAGCTAATTTTTAAATAGTTAATATTTTTATTTAAAAATCACAGGCATATTATGGAATCAATGTGATAAAACTTATATTAAGGTTATTAAAAATAATTATGAATAATCATCAGTTGTGGTGCAAACCACCTTGTCAATAAAATCAGGGTACAAACATCTGGCAGTAACTCTCATTGTCCATCCATTCCATTTTCCCACTGCAGTAGAATGTATAACTCTCACTGTTTATTTGAATCTTTCTGACCTCACATTTCTCAGCAGTGATCAAAGGACTCGCCCTCTTTTTGTTTAGACAGATTGCTTTCACTTTTCCTTCTAAACTGAGAATGTCTGTCAACATTTGCACTTTTTAGCAAGAACTTATTCCTTCATTTGCAATTTGTTTCAAATACATTTCATAATCTGTGAGAGAGAAGCTATGATGTTTATCATACCATTTTTAGCTGTACTGGTCATTGACCAGAAGAGCTTATGGGATTGTCTTTCGTCTGTTGTCTGCTGTCTGTCCATCCATTAGCATAAGTTTGTTATAGCTACTTCTCCTAAACCATTTGAAGGATTGAAATGAAACTTTACACACACATTCATCCCATGGTCTGGTTGGTCCTAAATGAAAATGGTGTTACTTGGACATTCAGTATGGCTGCCACAGTGGCCATCTTAAAAATCTTGTTATCACTACTCCTCCTGAATGCATGGTCATATCAACAGGGGGTTGACACTGAAAGACTACTTGTGATGTCTAGTTGGTCCTAAATGAAAATCATGGTGATCTGATGTTCAATATGGCCACCATTGCAGCCATCTTGAAAATCTTGTTATCATAACTCCTGAACAGAGAATCATATGGACATGTGGTTTTCACCAAAAAACTTCTTGTGATGTCTAGTTGTTCCTAAATGAAAATGGTGCCAATCTGACATCCAAGATGGCCACCACACAGCAGCTATCTTGAAAGGCTTGTTATCGCTATGCCTCCTGAATGGATGGTCATATTAACATGAGGTTTTCACTAAAAGACTTCTTATGATGTCTAGTTGGTCCTAAATGAAAACAGTACTCATTTGAAGTCCAATATGGCTGCCACAGCAGCCATCTTGAAAATCTTGTTATCGCTACTCCTCCTGAATGGAAAATCATATTAACATGGGGTTTTCATGGGGTTTTCACCAAAAGACTTTTTATGATATCCATTTTGTCCTAAATGAAAATGGTGCCAATCTGAGGTCCAGTATGGCCACCACAGTGACCATCTTGAAAATCTTGTTATCACTACTCCTCCGGAATGGAAAATCATGGTGTTTTCACCAGAAGACTTCTTATGATGTCTAGTTAATCCTAAATGAAAATGGTGCCAATCTGGTGTCTAATATGGCTGCCACAATGGCCAGCTTGAAAATCTTGTTATCACTATTTCTCATGGTCATATCAGCATGGGGTTTTCACTAAAAGACTTCTTATAATGTGTTGTTGATCCTAAGTGAAAATGGTGCTGATCTGACATTCAGTATGTGGCCATCTTGGAAATCTTGTTTTTACTACTCCTCTTAAATGGAAAGTCATTTTGAAATGGGGTTTTTGTCAGAAGAATTCTTATGGTGTTTAGTTGATCCTAAATGAAAATAGCAAACCCTCAATATGATCACAATGGTGACTATCTTGAACATATTGTTATCTCTGCTCCTCCCAAATGGATGTCTATATCAACATGGAGTTTTCAGCAATAGACTTCTTGTGATACCTAGTTGGTCCTAAATGGAAAACAGTCGTACATCCAATATGGCTGCCATAACGACTGTCTTCAAAATCTTGTTGTCACTACTCCCCCTGAATGGATGATCATTAAGACATGGGGTTTTCACCAAAAGACTTCTAATGATGTCTACTTTGTCCTAAATGAAAATGGTGCCAATGAGGCACCCAATATGTCCATCACAGCAGCTAATTTACAAAAAATTTTATTGCTGAAGAATATCAGAGATGGTTTCAGCACTCAACAGTTAAAAGGAAGAAATGGTCTTATCTTGAATTCCTGAAATTCTTTTTGCCCAGTAGAGTGTCAGTCCATTTGTGGGACTCTTGTTACTTTATGGCAACCAGATGTCATGCTGACTTGAGCTGAACAACACTGTGCAAGCTTCTCAGCAGTTAGCTTTATCATCTTGATAATTATCAGTGGTAATAATAGCCAGTAATTATCAAAGTGACAAAACCTAACATCTAAGGAACACACAGCAGTAAGGATAATTGGATTACTTATCTTTTTGTAGGGAATAAAGTTACTTTATTGGCATGTTGGAACAAATGTCGGTGTGTTGTATTTAAAAATCCACAAATATTCATAAGATTTCTATCTGTGAATCCCATTATGTGGCTGCTCATTAGGGGTAAATTTGAGTTTTTATGCTAATATGCAGGCTGCTGGCCATGTTAGAGGGGTGGCCGTCCCAGAACACAAACTCATCAGTACCAAGGGATTCTGGCCTTACAAAAGCAGGTGGCCACTGGTCAGGGGGGGGCCATTTAAGAAGGGGACCACTGTAGAAATATACATTCTGTGATACTGGAAATTGTTTTCAAGTAAGAGTAGTTTATATTTGTCTACCTTATTCCATTTCTTGTTACAGTTGTTGGTTGTGGATTTAGACAAGAAGACATTACTGAGGACCCAGGGGGATGAAGGCACAATTATACCAAAGAAGATGCAGAAAGCCTTAAAAAGTGCATTAAATATGTATAAAATAGATGCAGGTAACAGGCACTCTCTACACCACCACCCCATTTCTGTCTGGAAATACGTCTTTCTTGAACCATTTAAATTCCTGGCATTCAACCAGTTATGGTAATGGATTTTAAAACTATATTCATGTATTCTATGAAGCAGATTACTTCAGATTTTTGTCAGTTTTTTTTAGGCTGTTTAATATGGGGGATATAGCTATCACTATGTCTGTCTGTCTGTCTGTCTGTCTGTCCATAAACATTTTTGCTACTGGAGCATAAGTCTCAAACCATTCAGATTATCTCTATGAAACTTGGTACACATATTAGACTAGTGATCTAGATGTGCCCTTTGCTATTCACAATTCTTCAGTTTCAGTAATTGTTAAGCTCACTGGCAGAAACATAGCAATCACTTTGGCATCCTTGTCAGTACATCCATCCATCCACACTCTAGGTTAAAGTCAATGTTAAAGTTTTTATCCTTTTTAGCTAAATAAAAGGTGGGCTATTATTATTATTATTATTATTATTATTATTATTATTATTATTATTATTATTATTATCATTATTATTATTATTATTATTATTATTATTATTATTATTATTATTATTAACGGATTTAGTTTAGTGCAGTATTCAGCAAAATCGTCAAATATGTATACATGTTCTCTCCAAAACTTATGTTCCAAACAAGATCCCTGTATCCTGCTCACTTTAATCCATCTTATAAATTAAATCATCACTGACTCTTAAAAATAAAATCACTGATCTTTGTTTTGTGCACCATGACCAAACACTAACTTCACTACTAACTGACAGCTTACATATGACTGTTAAACAGATGACTGACTCCTTGTTCGGAAAACTTATATAATTAAGCTTAGAAACAGCATGTACTTCAAACGATATCTGGATTAACCAATTGCTCAACTCCCCGAGAACAAAAGACAGTCGATTTATGTGAGAGGCATGTGATAAATAGGAAGTGAAAGAAACCTTATGTGGCTATTGTTAGTAACATGTAAAACAAAACTTTGCCTTTACAGACAATTGTTTAAATATTGAATGACCCCTGACCCTAATGAAAAGGGATGTAACTCATATCTATCCTCAAAAATGAACTTTTTTGATCAGAGGTAGCTTTATATCACAGGCAAATAGATGAGATATCGAACAAAACCTGACACACTGGCACAAAAAGTGACTCCCATTTATGCTGCAACACCACAACTGCTTTTCCCATCAGTTATCAAAATAATTGCTTTAATATTCCTCTAATGATAAAAACTGCTATGCTTTCAAATTTGACATATTGACGCCTTTGAGTTACACTGACAGTGTGACTGGAGTACAGTGAGTACAAGGGAAAACAGAAATGTTTACACATTGATTCACATGAGATGCCTTGATCAGAACGGGGCCTTCCTCATGAAGCAAACAATTAGATTGTCAATACACTTCAGTGATTGTTGAAAACAGTGAGAAATCATTATTTGGTTAGGCTAACATCAGGCCGCTGACCGCTAAAAGCAGGTGAAAATTATATATATGATTTTTATCTAGGAAATTGGCTGGAGGGGGGGGGGAATTAGAATGGCCATTGAGACCAAGTGACCACTATATCAAGGT
The DNA here is from genome assembly GCA_029931535.1 of Margaritifera margaritifera. Classification (NCBI taxonomy): domain Eukaryota; kingdom Metazoa; phylum Mollusca; class Bivalvia; order Unionida; family Margaritiferidae; genus Margaritifera; species Margaritifera margaritifera. The sequence goes on along the minus strand of JAQPZY010001623.1, from coordinate 1,797,055 downwards.
GAGGGTTCAGACATGTTGGACTGTACTTAGAATTTTCTGCATTCTGTATAGTTTATGTTACTATTGTAACAAAGTGTAGCATAAGTAATATATAAATTGAGAATACTGCATGACAGGGTACTAGTATAATAGTATAAAAATTGAGAATACTGCATGATAGGGTACTAGTAAAATAGTATAAAAATTGAGAGTACAGCATGACAGGGTACTAGTATAATAGTATAAAAATTGAGAGTACAGCATGACAGGGTACTAGCATAATAGTATAAAAATTGAGAGTGCTGCATGATAGGGTACTAGCATAATAGTATAAAAATTGAGAGTACAGCATGACAGGGTACTAGCATAATAGTATAAAAATTGAGAGTACTGCACCATAGGGTACTAGCATAATAGTATAAAAATTGAGAGTACTGCACCATAGGGTACTAGCATAATAGTATAAAAATTGAGAGTACTACACCATAGGGTACTAGCATAAAAGTATAAAAATTGAGAGTACTACACCATAGGGTACTAGCATAAAAGTATAAAAATTGAGAGTACTGAACATATTGTACTTTCAGTAGGAGTCTTTATGTAAGTGGGGGACTGGAGGGATATGTCATCTCCAGATGACTTGTGTCAATGAAGTTGGAACAGAAATAAATGACATCAGTAGGGGAATACATGTTAATTTTATGGCACATATGAAGGGACTGTGGCTTAAATATTTAGTTATTGATGAATTTAAACTGTCTATTATTATAGAAAAAGTGTGATTGAATCATTTTGTACCATAAATCAAGTGAAGTCAGGATTTCACACAGCTTGTGAGATGAAAAATTGTTTCATGGCCCCATAAAATTGGGATAATAAGTCCATACATGTAATAGGCATATATGGGGGGGGGGGGGGATGCACACATGGTGCTTCTGGTATTTTAATATAAAAAAAAATATGCACATTTATGTTTAAAAGAGAAAAGTAAGTCTGAGACATAAAATTTGTTTATTTAACAATTGTTCTGTTCATAATTTATAGTTATCTAACAATTGTTCTGTTCATAATTATACTTATCTAACAATTGTTCTGTTCATAATTTATACTTATCTAACAATTGTTCTGTTCATAATTTATACTTATCTAACAATTGTTCTGTTCATAATTTATACTTATCTAACAATTGTTCTGTTCATAATTTATAGTTATCTAACAATTGTTCTGTTCATAATTTATAGTTATCTAACAATTGTTCTGTTCATAATTTATACTTATCTAACAATTGTTCTGTTCATAATTTATACTTATCTAACAATTGTTCTGTTCATAATTTATACTTATCTAACAATTGTTCTGTTCATAATTTATACTTATCTAACAATTGTTCTGTTCATAATTTATAGTTATCTAACAATTGTTCTGTTCATTATTTATAGATTAGTGCAACCATTTATTGTCTTGCCTTTATTTGGAGAAAAATGCAAGACTTAGTGATGCTGATATTGGCAGCAAGTTTTTGTTCAAGCCAATTTTAAGGTTTTTGTGCAAGCCCATAACTTCAATAAAGGCGACATAGCATTCAATGAAGCCATTGTATTTTTATCTTGTTCTAATTCAACATTTGCTCTGTGCTTGCTTGAAGTAAAAAAATTATGTAATATGCTGCTTAATCTTTTGACAAGTGTGATTATTACATGATTCTTTTGAGAGATGGTTTTTCATTGGATGAACATCATGTGATATGTGATATTTCTTCCTGTCATGTGGTCATTCTTCATATCACATGGTCATGATGTCATTCACTTTTACATGACATCATAACATTAAGTTCTTAGCATCATGAAGTCGAAATGGCATTTGTACAATTCTAAAGCAAGTTAAACTCCTTTTTTTCCCCTATAAATCATGTAATAAAACAATTATAGACCTTTGTTTTACGGACTAGTAAAACTGTCACATTGACCTCTGCTTCACATCAGTCAATATGAGGTTTACTGGTTCATAAAACTTCATGTTTTCCTGTCTATAATGTCTAAAATCAGAAATCAGCAAAACAGTTGTATCATGATACATTTCACTATCAATAAACACAGGTCTATAATGTCTAACATAAGAACTCAGCAAAACAGTTGTATCATGATACATTTCACTATCAATAAACACATGTATATAATGTCTAATATAAGAACTCAGCAAAACAGTTGTATCATGATACATTTCTCTATCAACAAGCACATGTCTATATTGTCTAATATAAGAACTCAGCAAAACAGTTGTATCATGATACATTTCTCTATCAACAAGCACATGTCTATAATGTCTAATATAAGAACTCAGCAAAACAGTTGTATCATGATACATTTCTCTATCAACAAGCACATGTCTATAATGTCTAATATAAGAACACAGCAAAACAGTTGTATCATGATACATTTCACTATCAACAAACACATGTCTATAATGTCTAATATAAGAACTCCGCAAAACAGTTGTATCATGATACATTTCTCTATCAACAAGCACATGCCTGTAATGTGTAATATAAGAACTCAGCAAAACAGTTGTATCATGATACATTTCACTATCAACAAGCACATGTCTATAATGTCTAATATAAGAACTCAGCAGAACAGTTGTATCATGGTACATTTCACTATCAACAAACACATATAATAAAAGTACATACAATCTTCACTAATTTCAAATACAGTTATATATGCTTTTTATCAAGATTTTACAGCAATTAGTCAGTAATGAGTCACAGGCTACTAATTATATTATGAGCTATGGAACCAGCCTATGTGTGGTGGTATAATAAATACCATATTTAATAGAATGCAGGTCAATGATTGGCTAAAAATAATTACCAGAAAAATTTAACATAATTTTTTCAGAAGGAGCCATCATGTCAGTATATTTTATACAATAGTAGGCTTGAATCTAAAACCATTTTCATTTTATTGATGTTGCCACACAGTTACTCATGGATATAAACAATGAGATTTTTATTGTGAGCACCTACCTACAAAGGAACATTTCTCAACAATGAGCCATGCAGCATATCATTTTCATAATTTTCAAAGTTTCCTCTTGAATAAATTGTTCATAGGATGTAAGCAAATACACCCAGTAGAAAAGGATCTGTATAAAATATACCCATCATTGTTCTCAGTTGTTTTATCAGCCAGTTAGGGTGAGTTTGTTTGCAATTTTAGGAATAAGTTGTCTGTTGTATAAGTTTTAAACCTTTTTAGTTACTGTATAAATTTTTAGGCACACTGGATTTCAAAAACAGATATTCTGGGATAGCTTAATAAAATGCTGTGTAATAAATGTTCTAAGCTGCACTATTAATAACACTTGTTTCCCCAACAAAAAATATGTTGTAAATTCTAGCACATAATTGTATGATTCACAATTATTTACTTTCAAAAGTGGAACTAGATGATTGCAATTATTAAATGTTATGGAAGAAAATTCTTCACTTTTTATACTAAAGTTTGTCCAAAAATATTGCATTTTTTCCCAGTTTTGTACATCCACCCAGACAAAACATGACCACTAAATGAGGTTACATGATCACAATTTGTTAAGTTTGGTATCTTGCTTATGTAACTTGGCAATCAATTTATGATTTGTTTCATCTGATGTTTCCATAATTTTCATCCATTTTCTTAAATATTTGATTTTATTATAGGTGGATCTATCTCTCTGCCTTGGGTACAGTGATGTAATTTGTTGAGGAAACATAATCGTTTGATAATTGATAACATTTTTGACTTGGGATTTCATTAATGCTCTAAGGGCCCACTTGGTCTCTCAAAGGTGCTGAAAACTGAAGTCATTAAGGAGAAGAGGGTTCCAATATTTACTTCCCTTTTCTATGGCAATCACTGTACACACGCACCTTTCATATAGACATTTTCCAGACATGCCCCTCAGAATGAAGAAGGCCCCTACTGATTTTATGTGAGGACATTCATGAGTCAGTAATTTTGTGATAAATGCAAACATTTGAAGTATTTTATATTGACTAGGAACCTATCTAAATATCCAAGATTACCTCCTTTTGTCAGAGTTCTGTTGCATTATGCATCATAATTCATTTAGCTTATGATATACACAACATATCAACATAGGAACCAAAATACTTCTTTTTGTATACATCAAGCAGTTTCACAAATTAAACTTTTATTCTTTTGTGGAAAATGTTATCACTTTATCATTACAGCATGCTCCCAAATTGAAGTGAGTTACTCAATATCTTCAGAACAGTAATTGCGAGAGACACCTGTGCTTGTGCAGGAAATTTCAAGGAAAAATGCTGTTGACTATGAATAATTATTATGAAAATATAAATTGGATTATAGGTCACAGGCAACTAATTATTTTATGAGCCATGGAACCAGACTATGCGTGGTGGTATATTTAAAGAATGAAGCTGATTGGCTGAAAACAATGAACTGAATTTTGTTAGAAGAGTGTACATATATGGGTACATTTTATGAAATACTAGGCTTTAAAATAAAACCATTTTCATTTTATCACTGATAGATGTAAATGTGCAGATTTCATCAGGCCAGATTTTTATAGTGGGCTCTTACAAAGGAAATTTTCTTAAAACAAGCCATGCAGCATATCATTTTCATTGTTTAAAAAGTTTCCTCTTAGATTGATCATTCATAGCATGTAGTATGTTTTGCTGATCTTACCATGAAAGTATAGTGATTTGGGAAAACATTAACATCACAGTCTGTGGAAATTCCATTAGTTGCTAATGCCCCAAAAAGGCTTCCTATTCAGTTTTACCTGAATTAGATCATGTTCCCTATTCAGTTTTACCTGTTTATGTGCCCAATTCAGTTTTGCCTGAATTAGGTCATGTTCCCTATTCAATTTTGCCTGAATTAGATCATGGTCCCAATTCAATTTTACCTGAATTAAATCGTGCCCTTTTCAATTTTACCTGAATTAGATCATGGTCCCAATTCAATTTTACCTGAATTAGATCATGGTCCCAATTCAGTTTTACCTGAATTAGATCATTTGCCCTATTCAGTTTTACCTTTATTAAATCATGTGCCCTATTCAGTTTTCCTGAATTAGATCATGGTCCCAATTCAGCTTTACCTTAATTAAATCATGTTCTCTATTCAGTTTTACTTCTATTAAATTGTGTTCCCAATTCAATTTTACCTTAATTAAATCATGTTCCCTATTTAATTTTGCCAGAATTAAATCATCTTCTGTATTCAGTTTTACCTGATTTTAATCATGTGCCAAAACTTTTTCAGTTCTAATGGTGTTTGCTAATCAAATTTTATCTTGGCTACCACTGATAGTCTGTAGATATTCTGGTAATTTTTATTGTCAGCAGTATTGCAATTGCAAAAGTTATCAAAAGTTTTAGGTGTCGGAGTAATTTAAGTGCCAGGTTTCTTCATGTTTGAAAATACCTTAATGAAATTGTTTTGTTTGAAAACTCACAGATGCCAAAAGCTATCAGAGTCTGATGATCTCGGAGGCATTTATCCGTTTCTTCCTGGAAGCAGTAGGACACTATGGGGATTATATCAACCCAACAGGTGGACAGCCCAAATTCAACAAGGAGGAGTTCATATCAAATGCGCCCTCCCCAGCCTTAAAACAGCTTTTAGAATGGTTTACAGAAACTCAGATGTTTGAAGTGTTTGTCAGTACTCAGTTGGAGAAAAAAGACTGGGGAAGCAGTATAGGTATGTATTTGTTGATACCTTTTCACCTGCTTGTTATGTTTCAAAACAATACTACACTTGAACTTTCTTTTTACAAACTCAAATGAAGCAAAATTTCGGTCATAAAAAATGAATGATTGAAGTCTGACTTGTGTCAAATAATTTTGTTTTATTGTTATTTTATATCATTCATTTTCTTGTGAATTTCTATTCATTTTATAACAAGAACTTTTTATTGATTCATTCAGTTTCATAAATAACAGTTTTCATTGTATTTGATGTTGGTTGTTGGTTGGTGTTTAATGGCACTTTCAATACATTGCTGGCTACAGTACAGGCATCAGTGGGTTCAGCGTTTTCCATGCATGTATTGTGGGCATGGCCCATATGTGAATAGGATTCGTGCAACCATCAATGTACATGCAATAAAGCCAATCCATGCAATGTTGATACACAGTTGGGGCCAGAGCTGATGAAACTTGCAGGCTGCTATGATCCATGCAGGGCCATCGCAAGTATGCATTGGACAAAATGGCACCCCGGCAAGCGTTGTCTTTGGGCCCCCCCCCCCCCCTTGGAAAAAATACTGCAAACTCTGCAAAATGGTAAAATTGTGCCCCCCTCCCTCCAGGCTTGGTGCCCCGGGTGGTTGCCCATATTAACTGCCCCTTATGATGGCCCTGGATCCATGCATGACCCCACAGATGGGCAGTGGATGGGGTAGACCATTCATGGCTGCGATGGATCAGCGTGGGTACTAATATATCATCTGTAGTCCCCATTAATTTTATGTGCAATATTCAAATAAACATACTGATTTTAAAAGAAGTTTTAGACAAGTGTTATTGTATGCTTCATATAATAAAATCAAGTGATCATTTTTTTATCTTTATCTTTTTTTGGTCATAGAACAGAAGAGTTATGGGACGGATTTTTGTCTGTCGTCTGTCCATCTGTTAGCACAAGTTTGTAATCGCAACTCCTCCTAAACTACTTGGAGGATTGTCATGAAACTTTATACACACATGGTCTAGTAGGTCCTAAGTGAAAAGGATGCCAATCTGACATCCAGTATGGCCACCATGGCAGCCATCCTGAAAATCTTGTTACTCCTTCTGGATAGAAAGTCATATTGACGTGGGGTTTTCACCAGAAGACTTCTTATAATGTCAGGTTGGTCCTAAATGAAATTGGTGCCAATCTGATATCTAATATAGCCACCACAGTGGCCATCTTGAAAATCTTTTTATTGTTACTCCTCTTTAATGAATGGTCCTTTCAACATGGGGTTTTCACTAAAAGACTTCATATGATGTCTAGTTGGTCCTAAATGAAAATGGGGCTGATCTGATGTTCAAGATGGTTGCCACAGCAGCGATTTTGAAAATATTGTTATCGCTACTCCTCCTGAATAAAAAGTCATATTGACATGGGGTTTTCAACTGGAGACTTCTTATGATGTCTAGTTGGTCCTAAATGAAAATGGTTCTGCTCGCACATCTTGAAAATCTTGTTATCATTACTCATGAATGCATGATAATACCAGCACAGGGTTTTCACTTAAAGACTTCTTATGATGTTTGGTTGTAATTGAAAATGGTGCCATTCTGACCTCCAATATGGCCACTTCAGTGGCCATCTGGAAAATCTTCTTATAGCTACTTCTCCTAAATGTCTGGTCATATCGACCTTGTGCTTCCACCAGAAGACTTCTTATGATGTCTAGTTGGTCTTAAATGGAAATCTTGTGCATCTGATATCCAATGTGGCCACCATGGCATCCATCTTGAAAATCTTGTTGTTACTCCTCCAAAATGGAAAGTCATCAAGATGGGGTTTTCAAAAGAAGACTACTTATAATGTCTTGTTGGTCCTAAATTAAAATGGTGCTGATCTGATGTCAAATATGGCCATCATGATGGCCATCTTGAAAATCTTGTTATCGCTACTCTTAAACGGAAAGTCATTTTGACATGGATTTTCATCAGAAGAGTTCTTATGGTGTCTGGTTTCTCCTAAATGAAAGTGATACAAATTGACCCTCAATATATTGTTTTTTCTATTGTTATTTCTACTCCTCCCAAATGGATGGTTATATAAAAATGGGGTTTTCACCAACAGACTTCTTATGATACCTAGTTGGTCCTAAATGAAAATGGTGCCAATCATTCATCCAATATGGCTGCCACAATGGCTGTCCTGAAAATCTTGCTGTCACTACTCCCCCTGAATGTATGGTCATATTGACATGAAGTTTCACCAAAAGACTTTAATTATGTCTACTTGGTCCTAAATGAAAATGGTACCAATCTGACATCCAGTATGTGCACCACAGCAGCTAATTTAAAAATCTTGTTATTGCTGGAGATGGTTTCAAGAATCAGCAGTTAAAATGAAGAAATGGTCTTATCTTGAATTCCTGGAAATTCTTTTTGTCCCGTAGAGCGTCAGTCCCTTTGAGGAACTCTTGTTTCTTAATGTGTTCTCTTAATGCAAGCCAAATGTTATTATTGATATAAATTGGAGGATATTTTAATGCATTGAAAAGTTCTTTATAAACACATTTTGTGTTTTGTTTGTAGCTGTGGACAACTTTGAATCAAATGCAAAAGTTGTTGTGCAATGAAGGTTGTATTGAAAAGTCATCCATGTTGATCTTTTGTGTTTTGATTATGCTGAAATTCAATTCCTTATGAAAAGATTTCATAAAATAAATGGGCTAACTGCAGGTGTGATTTATTTCGAAGCAAAGTATGTAGGATTCAATAGTTTGAGCAAAGAGAAGCAAAAATTCAGCTTTTTAGACACATGTGCAAATGAAGCCTGTATGTTAAACACCACAACACAGAATCCTAGCAACTTACCAGGCAAATACCAGATGCAAAGATGAAATATAGAAGTCATTGAGAGAGAGAGACATGGAGCAAGAGTGAGAGAGAACACATGGAGGCAGTTATTTGTGCTTTGCAATGCACAGTCATGAGTATGATTTTGCAATTTACGTGTGCAAAATGTCACTTACAAAACAAGTAGAAATCATATGTAAAACAAGAAGCAGAAATCAGTCTTCTTAAACATATGTTAGTGTGTATGCATGTTCATGCTTATGCAGAATTAAGCATGTTTATCCTTTCAAAAATTACTAAATATATGCACTATTTCAGTCTGACTTTCCTGTTGGACAGAGATTTAATTTGGCATGTATTTAATTTTGTGTGTGTGTGTGTGTATGAGAGAGGGTTGTAGAGATTGTGTGCTTGAAAATGGACATTCTGATACTTTCAGAAACAAATTTATATAAATGTTTCCATTCTTCTGTGCACAAGAGAAGAAAATACATTTTTGATAAGAAATGGAAAGTGCAATCATTTATGTAATTAAAAAAAAATATATGTCTTAATGCTGCTGGAGTCCAAGAATAAAGTTTTTATGACAATTAATCAGATCTTTCAAATCTGGTCATGTCTGGTCATGTTTGTGGCATAAGAAAATAGCTAAGTTGGATGATTTTATTTTAATTAGTTTGATCAAGAAGGAAACCAACATTTATGTATTTATGCTTGTTTCTTTGTGTACACACACATGTAAGAGATAGAGATTATTGAATGATGCAGTTGAAACATCATTTGGCAAAACCAGTTATAGATCAGATATTTAATATTGTGTGTTCAGACCGATGTCACACGATTAGATTAAACTCAGATCTTTAATACTGGCCATCATTTGTTATGCAGAAAGTTCAAGTGCAAACATATAAGTTTAAAGAAAAAAAAACCCCAAAAAACAAAGCACAATGAGTTTTCATCTCAGCCCTGAATGGCATTTTGGTACCACAAAAAACATAATGTTGATTGGCATTCTTATCTGGAGAGCGAAAGACACGTGTAAGTGCTTCCTTCTTTATTTCTGTAATTTCCATGCCAAAGTTTAATGGTGCAGCTGAAACATTTGCTCTACCAGCAGTGTTTGAAACTCACCAAAAAATCCTGCAAGCCCACAGGACCAGTAACTTGAAAAAGGTACTGGTCCTGTCCATAACCAACTGGTCCTGCATATCATGATACAAGAAGACAAAATTTAGTTAATGACTCAATGGTAAATGCAGGTAGACATGAACATCAGCCCTTAGTAAGGTTATCTATGTAATAAAAAAAGGAAACAGTAAAGAAAAACACAAAATAAGATATTTATATAATATATTAAATTTATAAAATGATATTAAATTCAGTATAACATGGCAAACATTTATTGACCAGGACAATGCTGCTAACTGTCCAGCTGATCTAGATCCATACATACCTAATCTAGGGTCTGGGCATCAGAATATGATGCTGCCATGGATGACCAATCTGAATCATAGTCAGAATGGGAACAAGGATCCATCCATTGACTTCTCATCAATGACAGCATCAGAACTAGGCTCAGCCTCTTAAGATGAGGTTGTGGTAACCAGAGTACAGCCACCCATGAAATTAGGTCTATGGAAAAATGAGTTCCAGTAGTGGGTTGCTGTAACTGGATCAAATGCTTCCACATTATCATAGTGCAGCTGAACAGTTAACAGCATTGTCGTGGTCTTAGCATGCATCCTATTTCTGTATTCTGTCTTAATATGCTTCCTTTGAGAGAAGTCTGTCTCACACATGTCACTACTCGCTGGTAGACACAGGATTATATCTATCAGATTTTGAGCATCCAAATACCTCCACATGTTGATGTTGGGAATCGGAAGTAGCATGTGTCATCAGATATCGCATAGACGCAGAAGAGTTTTTAACTGCAGTTGCAAGCATCTATTGTGCACAAACTTTATGTGAATTATTTCCCTTCTCATCTTATCCAGCAGATGGATTGATATGCTCTATATTTGCGAGTGGTCATCAGAAACAATTTGCTGTTATTTATTTTTCACATGGTTTTTATTATTTCTTTTAATATCATAAAATATGCAATTCATACACTAAATCTACTCAATATACCTAAAAATCCAACTGTCCAGATGGACTGGCTACTCATTTTTTATGCCAGTCTGCAGTGAAATTAGCTGGCATGTGATCTGCGTGCTGTCAGCAATTTTGCATGCTGTCTTCTTTCTTTGTAGCTCGTCAAGTTCAAATGTTCGGCCAAGAGTACCTATGTTGTGAAGTCAAAAGGTGACTCTTTGTCACAGTGCATTATGAATTTAACAATATTTTGATGCAAAAAAGTTATACCGTTTGACACAATATTTAGATTGAGGTGTCATTGTCCACATGCCTGCTTTGCATATGTACTGTGCCCACATATGTAGTAGCCTGTGAACAAAGTATTGCATCAAAAACTGAACACTTGTTATTGACACACGTTTGTTTTTTTTGAGGGTACATTAGCATGTTGTCATTCCATAAGACACACATACCATAGTGTATGTATTACTTAGCAGCTTAAAAATGTTACATAAGTATGCAATCCATGTGACATTTGGTATAATTATCAAACTGTAATGAAAATCTCTCTTTCTCTCATTCTGAGAGCTAGTCCCCATAAAGATAATACACCATAAAGGTTCAAACACAAAATAGTGAAATCAGAATAGTACATGTGATAAAAAATTCCCCCCAAAACACAGAGAAGAAACACTGCACATTAGAGAATTACATTGACTTTGATACTGTAGAAATCTAAACCTCAGTGTGTTTTTATAATGAATTTTGTTTTGTTTTTGTTGGCTTTAATGGCACTTTTAACATGTTATTGGTTATATCATGCTGAAATGGGAGCTAAGTGCCTTTCCAAAGGACTCAGAGGCAGCTGACCCAGGCTGGTATTGAACCCATGACCCTTGGATTACAAGTCCAATGCTTTACCAACTGAGCTACTGCAGCTGTCTTTTAGAGTGGAATTAATGTGATTAGTTTCTTTTACAATAATATCTTAAATTAGACGTCTGATTGTGAATCTTGTTTAAAGTGACACTTGAAAGGTAATAATGTACTTTATCAGAGCTAACTTCTTGAAAATAATTACAATAAGTGATACTCAAGTTAGGTAATTGTAAAAATGAAACTGCACTCGTTTTAACCACAAAAATGTAGTTCCAGCATAAATGGAAGTTCCAGGACTAAATTTTGTAAGATTTTTTCAGTTGAAAAGGAGAGATTAAAAAAAAATGTTAGACTGGTCAAAAAGTTCTTAACATAGAGAATTATTTTCTCATTTTTCCACGAGTAGAAGAATATAATAAAATAAAAACTGCCTTTTCAAGATCCTCATATAATGGGCATGCCATTAACAATGTGAAAGTTGTGTTCATTATCACCTGATCTGGCATTAAATACAATACAGTCTTTAATCTCTGGTTACTAAATCTGAACAACATGACCTTTTATTCAACTGAGACACAATTCTGCATCTAGTTAGTGCATTTATAAAACAAGATATTATAGTATTCATGCTCCCACCATATCTTTGGGGGGAGCATATAGTGTTATCTATTTCTGTCTGTCTCTCACGTGACATCACATCCCATCATGTCTGTCACAAATTTTGTTTCCGCTCATTAACTTTTGAAGGACTTCATGGATTGAAATCAGATTTGGTATGAGGCTTTACATTAGGAAGAACTAGGTTATGTTCAGTTTTCACTATGTTTCGGTATAATTTTATGCAGTTATGGCTTCTGTTTGACTTAGAACTTTGCCCTTCTGTTTCATTTCTGCTCAGTAACTTTTGAAGGACTTGATGAATTGAAATTAGATTTGGTATGAGATTTTATATTAAGAAGACCTACCATATATACATGCTTATATGTCCAGTCCAACTGCAAACAACATAGACCCTGATCTGCCATCACATAATGCGCCAGCAGATCAGGGGCTGTATTGTTCTACTGATTACTCCTAACAAACTGCATAGACCCAGATCTGCTGGTGCATTATGCAAATGCAGATCTGGGTCTGTGGTTTGCAATTGGACTCGACTTATAAGCAAAATTTGATGGCATTATGGTCCTTGTTTGACTTGGAACTATGCCCTTTGATTTCACTTCCTCTTATAGTATTCGCACACCCTCCCATTTGTTTGTACCCCCTACCAATTTTAAAAACAAAAAGCATCAAGGATATAAAAAATGCACAAATCTTAGTCATTTCATTCATAAATTTATAATTTCTAACTTGATTGTCGCCAGGGGGTCCCTAACACTGTCAACTTGTTGGCGTTTCAAGTCAAACAGGACTTTCTTTAGTAACACGGTCACCATATTTGTATGGGTGAGTCTATGTTTTCAAACAACAGATGTGATTTTGTTCACCATCTTTGATAATCTCAATAATTCCATAATTTAGGAGTTACATCTCTTTGAAAACATGTATACAAGAGTTCCTGCTTTTTATTTGTTCATTTTTTTTTTTAGAGATATTAAACCTAGACATTGCAAATATTGGATGCAGACAACCGTTTTTACTGAAATAGGCTGTTCTAAAAACCAGAAATGGACAATGAGCAGTCTGTCTGCTTGTTTACATCGAGAGCTTCCATTTGGTTTGAAATGCCAATAAGTTGACAGTGTTAGGGACCCCCTGACGACAATCAGGTTAAAAGTTTTAAATTGATGAATGAAATGACTAAATTTTGTGCATTTTGTATTTCCTTGATGCTTTTTGTTTTTAAAATTGGTAGGGGAGTACAAACAAACAGAAGGGTGTGCAAATACTATAGTAACTTTTGAAGGACTTCATGAATTGAAATCAGATATGGCATGAGGCTTTACATTCAAAATACATGTTAAATTTTATTTTTACCATTTTCGGACAGAACTTTAAAGAACTGCAGCCCTGTTTGTCTTAGAACTTTGCCTTTCATTTTGTTACCACTCAATAACTTTTCGAGGACTTCATTGATTGAAATCATATTTAGTCTAAGGCTTTACATGAAAAAAATACCTTGTTCAAGTTTGATTTTCACCATTTTCCAGCAAAATCTTACAGAATTATCACTCCAGTTTGACTTAGAACTTTGCCCTTAAGTTTCCACATAATAACTTTTGAAAGCCTTTATGGATTGAAACCAAATTTGGTACAAGACTTGATATTAAGAAGACCTAAGTCAAGTTTGATTTATATTGTTTTTTGGTAAAAACAATATTGTGTAGTTATGGCTCCTGCATTATATTCGCAGAGGAATCTGTGTTGTATGGACACATATCAAGTACAGAATCATGGGCTCTGTTTCACTTAGAACATTGACATTCATTTTAGGCTTAATAAACTGTAAAGGGCTTTTTGGATAGAAAATATAATTAATATGAAGTTTTACTTTACAAAGACCTGGGTCAGGTTTGATTGTCACTGTTTTCATGTTTAACATAGAACTTTGCCCTTAAACTGCACCATATTGGCTGGGGTATAAAGAGGAACCTCGTTAATCCGGACACCTTCGTTCCCAATGAATATATCTGGATTAATGAGTTTTCCGTATAATTGAATCATGCACATTTTTATTTTACGATGTCATCATACCGTATACATGTACTGTATATGTACATGTACATGTATTTGTTAGCTGTAAATGTACTGTATGTTCAATAATGGTTGAAATAAATTAATGAATTCATCTACTGACTTGTATTTATTTCACTTTATTATAAGTCAGCAGGTACAGACAACCATTTGTCCTTGTTTTTTTATTATGTCCGCATTTGTCAACCTGCCAATGTCTAAGGATGAGTCAGCTATAATATCTTGAATGGCAGCTTTTGGGTGATCTTCTTTGTGCTGGCAAGTCTTGATTTTTATGCTGGCTGGTATCTCTACTCATCTAAGCTTGCTTGATGGTGTCGCCATAATAATGTAAAAAGTACAACGAATACAAACTGATATCTCGCAGCTAAATGCATTATGGTAAACTAATAAAATGCAGTCATTTTTATAAGTCATATTTTACAACTGTTATAGCTGCTAATAAGCCGATAATTTACATCGCTTTTTATTCTGAAATGAAGCCCATTACTGTCCACAGCTTAAATCAATCAACTTTATTTGTACAGCCATCAACAAACTATGATTGTTACATACAATTGGTAAACAACAAAGAGACTTAATGACACACTTAATTTATTAACCATATGTTATGTCAAAAGTGTGGACGATTGGATCAGAGTGTGTTTATTTAATTATTAACACCCCCGTCGGCGACTAGCAAAAACAGACATTGTTTATACAATCGCTGGTTACAATACGGTCACGCTATTTGAAGTCTTTGCACACACATGATCATGTGATCAATTTATAGCTTTAACGTACCACTAGAACTTGACCAATCAGAGATTGATACATTGACACACCTCCAAATTTGCATAGGTGAATCTGTGTTATCCGATTTACAGTATTTTCATATATGATTCTTCGAATTTTCTTATTTTTGGACAGATTATTTCCGGATTATCGAGGCAAGTTTTATAGAAATTTTACACTTTGGTCCCCGATTTTGATTTCTGGATCCGGAACGTGGATTTCTTGATTAACGGAGCAAATTAACGTTTAGGAATTCCATTCCCATTGAATTATGTCCGGATAGCGAGGTTTCTGGATAAATGGAGTCCGGATTAACGAGGTTCCTCTGTACATGTTTTACAAACACAAATCTAGGTATGTAAAGGATATAAGATTATTTCATTAAATAAACAAGGCAAAGACTGAAGATCATAAAGATTATGCTCAGATTTTTAAAGAAAAGGTATAATTGTTCCGTATTCCTTTTGCCATGTATATGAATCCTATTTCATCAAAGATTTAATTTGAAATATCTCATTACAACAACATTGAAATTAGGATTCTTTTTCCAACTGATCCACAGGATCACAATAAAAACATTTTTACCTATCCTGCCTAAATTTCACTGATCCAAGTAAAAGTACTTTCTCTGAATACTCAATGCAGAAAATCACATCCTTTTCTGGGTCATATTTCAGCCATTCATATTTGTTTTTGCAGGATTTCTGGTACTTTCTTACTCTTTTCACTTTATCATATTTATGATTGCACTTTTTCTTGTTGTCATGTAATTTCTAACGTTTTGGGCTACTGCACACCTTGCAAGAACTTCAAAACCTTTCTAATTGCCACCTTGCAGTGCAGTCAGTTTTTATAAATAATGGTATGATAAATAAAACCTGTTATTTGGGATAATTCTGCATTATTCCTTGAGTTGGCCAACATGAACTTTTCTGATTGGCCAAGTTTTGGCACCAGACTGATACCTTAAATCATTTTTTTTTACATTAGGATTGAAGCTAGTACATTGGGCCAGAGTGCCAGGTTTGTTTGTTGTATGCAGACTGACTGTTTTGACAATATGCACCCTTATTTACTTAATGTGTGGAAGAACACATGACCATTTCCTGTCTTAAGCATTAATTATACCTTGTCAAATGCAGGATCTTGGTAGGTACTCAATTAACACAATAAAAAAAATCAATTAACTATGAAAGAGAATTTTTTTGTCAGATAAATCTAACACAAGACCATTTGTTAATATATGATAGTGACTTGCAGACATTTTATTAATGCTCCAACATATTTGTGAGCATTGGGGTTTCAGTGATCTGTCAGCAAATGTACTCATCATGGATTAGCGGATTAGCATTACTTTTGAGCCCTTCAGCAAGCATATTAACATGAATGTACAGGAGTCCACTCTTTGTCCACTCATTCCCATTAAGGATACTTCCTGTCCTTGAAGGTCACTGGGTGGATGGATGGGTGGAATCCAGGTAAACATATCGGTTCAGGTCCCTAAAGGGCACTATCTTCCATATCAAGGTGTCTAGTGGACAGGTAGGTGGATGGGTGTGCAGGATTTGAGTGGGCATCTGAGTGGAAAGGATTAATGTTCCTTCAAGGATGAGTGGGAAAGGTTGAACATACTATGACTGTAGTGTATATTATCTTGCTGAGGAAATGGAAGCTAAGTTGCTTTTTTCAAGGATACTGCACAGATGTCCAGATTCAAGTTTTCTGTTAAGATTTGTTTAAGACATGTAATTATTTTGTATGACAGCAGTAAAAAAAATTGCAATCATTAGGTAAATGAAGCATTAGTTTGATCCAAATTTGCATTAGAAACCTGGTTTTCTAATTACTTTTTTATGGGTTGCATTTGATTAAAGAACTGCATGCAGAGTTAAGTACAGTCTACACATGGACAATTCACTAAGACAGAGAACACAAGATAAAAGTCGTACATTGATTCCAATATTCTGCTAAGCAATTCAGTGTCCTCATTTCAGTTTCTACCTGTAGACAAAAATAAGTACTTGCATACAATCGTATATAATTACAAATTTTAAAAATTGCAAAGTTATTCATAAGTCTTTGCACTTTTTCCTCAAATCCAGCCATCTTGCCTACATCATGCTCTTAGGAATTTGTGTGAAAATGGAGAGTGTTCAAGACACAGTTATGGAAAGTGTATTTATGAGTGAGTTAATGACAGAGTCATGCAGCCCAAAATTGTGTAACTATTGCATGAACACACTCACCATGACACTTCTCTTGACTTAGCATTGAGAGTGTGTTCATAATATGGTTATGCAGCCCCAGATTGCATTTTTGATGTTTGATTAGATAATCTCAGCACAAGTGTTATGATATACCAGTGAATCAAATACACCCATAGACAGATGTTGGTTATCAATGAAAATTGGTATATCTGTCCTTAAGATGTCTGATTAGTAATTTTAAATAAAGACTAGTGTTTGTGGATAGAGAATTATGTGTTCAAAATCATTATGAGAGCATGCTGTTATAAATCAATGCATTCTTTTAAGGATGTCTGTTTTTGTAAAATCACCACTTACTGTGCAGCTCAAAATTAAGTGATCATTAGATCATGGTGTCATCAGTAGGACATCACTTTATACCTAAGTATATAATAGCACCATAAACTCTAGGAGAGATTGGATTTAAAATGATGTTGCAACTTTTGTCTTTTATTAAATCATGAAAAAGAAATATGCTATAAAAGTTCAATAATCACAATAACAGTTCTGTGAGAGAAAAAAATAAATGAAAAGTTTATAAGATCTTGGAAAATCATTAGCTATTTACAGCCTGCTATAAATTAGCCACACAAGCTTTCTGTTGCAGAAAACCAATGTGATTTCAATAACTGTGTCATACTGAAACAAATCACTCACCTACATATCCTTTTCTTTGTGTACTTGATAAGAGGAGTCTGTGATTTCCAACCTGTGTAAATTTGATGAATTGTTAAATACTCATTCAGGATCTGTTTGTATGGCCAGTGAGTAGCAGGATACATTTTTCTCCATAATTTCCTGTGTAATGACCCTATTTTGGGATATATATTCAACTAAGAGTAGCACAAGAAAATGCACACCAACTGATTGTTTTGGACCCTTAGCTATGTAAAAATATCCATTTTTCAAAAAAGTTGAATATTGCAACATTTCACAAGTGAACATCCTAAATCATTGCTTCAATTGCATCAGCAAAAGGTATGACACATACTTTTTTAGCAGCAGTGGCACTGACAGCATCATTGTCAACACTAAAATTCTTTGTTCAAGTTTTGTGTACAGGAGCTTGATGTTAGATTGTGTCTACAATTTCATTTTTTAATCATACCCCCAGTATAAGAAAGTCTTCATTATCCAGAAGATATGAACAAGACAAAAAATGTTGATACAATCTAACATCAGGCTCCTTTGGTTTTGTGTTAAAGTTCTTGCAAGCCAGATATAGTGGGGGTACATAAAAGTACAATTTTCAGGAGAGACATTTCATTCCATGGATCCATTGTGTCATTGTTAAAGAATTTTCTTGTCATTTTTAACAGAGTACTTCCAGACCCGAATCATCGAGTTTCAGAATGAGACTAAAACAAGAAGAAGAGGAACATCTTTTCCTGGAATGACCTAGCAGAGAGTTTATTCTGGATGTAGAAATCATCTAAAGTGTACAAGTTTTTAATTTACCATCATGGTAAATTGAATGAGGTGAATCACAGTTGTTCCTTCCTTGAATGACCTAGAACAACGTGAGCAGTAGTCATTAATCTAGAAATCATCTTGATTGCAGAGGCCATACAATTGATAGCAATATTTCATTTTTCGGATCTGTCAGTTATTGGTGCCCATCCTTTTAGGATATCAAGTTCCCAGTCATGGACTGTCAGCTGTGAAACTTTGTTCTACAGTTTATAACTGGACTCCTAGTTGTTTGAGAAATACATGTGTGTTTCTGTACTTAAGAATTCAGACTTCTACAGAGAGCTGTAATTTTATGGAAGAAATTGTCTTCACAAGACAGTGACAATGACACTTATCATAGAAATCCACATGATAAAAATTCTTCCATCAGTTGAAATCTTCTGGATAGATGCTATTATTTGACTTGCTCAGTCACCAGTTATTTTGAGCGCATTTGTTTGTTCTTGTGAAGAGAATTTGTACATTAAGCAAAGACTACAACGACGGGAGAATTTTCATAATATCACAATGTCTTAATGTCAGAATTTACATCTCTCAGTTCCAGGGTCAGCCCCTTGTTCCTGTATGTTCAAGGAGAAGTAGCCACCCATCCAAACTGATGGTTTCCTCCAGGTCTGTATGCTCCCACTGCTGAAGTGGAGGCATCTAGATTTGGTCTGTCTGTCCATTCATCAGTCTCTATGTCTGTCTAACCATCACAGGAAACTTGTTAGCATCATTAAGCCAAAACCACTTGAACTAGACAAATGAAATTCAATACAACCTGTTTCTATTCATATGTAGAAGACCTGATTAGATTTTGATTTTATTTTAATAATTTGTGGATTATTTTCTTTTATTTTACTTAGCCATTTTCAGCACAAACCATCTTAGCACAAATATGCATAAAGCCCATGACTTAGACAAAGGAAATTTAGTAGGCACATTTCAATTCACATGTTGATGACTTGTTTAGATTTTCATGCCCTTTTAATTTGATTTGTTTAATTTTGTTTGCTCTTGCCTTAAGGCAGAACGTGTTGTTATGATGTCTGTATGTCTGTCTGTTACTTATTTTGTTTCCACACAGTAACTGGAGTTCTCCACCATGTATGATTACTAAACTTTGTAAATAGCTTGCATTTGGGGTAAGAAATAATCCTATTGATATTGGGGTCAAAAGGCCAAAGGTTAAGGTTACTGTCTGGAAAAAGAAAACTGGTTTCTGCACAATGACAGTTCTACTTCACAAACCTGGACCAAACTTTGTGGATGGCTTGCACTTGGGGTATGGAAGATGTCTATGAGCTTTGGGGTCAAACTGTCAAAAGTCAGGGTCACTGTGATTGAAAGAAGAGAAATGGTTTCCACATACAGACCCGGACTAAGCTTTGAGGATGGCTTGGACATGGAGTAAGGTAGAAGCCTATTGATTATTGGTCAAAAGGTTAAAGATGAGCCAGGCTTTACAAATTTTATAAAAGTCAGCTTGCACAGGGCAAGCTGACTGGAAAACTGAACTTGCCTTTGGGAGATTTGAGTTTGCCCCAAACATAAAATCCCAACTTGCATTAAAAAAATAAGGTTAAATAAAATATGCGATATTTTAAGGAAATCGTGTTATACATGTATTTATTTTACAAATAACTTTTGTTTTTGTTTTATATTTGTTTGCACCTTAAAACCATATGCAGTTATCAAAACAGATATATGTAAATAATACATGTAGATAGATGAGAAAGGGTTAGAATGCACATATAGTTAGAAGAGCAAGACATATACATGTATATAGATAGATTAATGGATAGGCAGAAAGGGGTTTTGGAAATAGCTACATTTTAAAGTAAGAGAGAAAGAGAGAGATGTTTAGGTAAAAGACTGATGGGGTCTTTCTTATAATTGTCAGTCCCTGTGGAAAATTGATTTGCTATCCCATTTTTGCTTTGAGCAGTTTTTGGACATTTTCTGCAGTGGCTGCAGAACATCAGATCATTTTCTGAGTTGTACTCTAGCCAGGGATACTCATTAATCCACGATGATTGAAACTTTCTTACATGTTTCATAGCATAATATTGGTTATTTTTCTTAGAAACAGGTTCATTAGATTTGTTTGTAGAAACTTTGTCAAGTTTCCTTTTTTTACCCAGACAAGATAGCAGAATCATTTCTTCAACTAAATCAACAATAATCAAAGCTAGACTGTAATGATTTATTTATACTCATAGCAGTATGAATTATGAGCACTTATTTTATCCATTTACTTAACAATTATCATCTAATCACCTTGAAATCGGTGACATGCATCAAAATCTTTGACAAGCTGACTTATGAGAATGATTTGAGAACACTTATTTTTATCCATTTAATTTTTTTCTAAACAGTACTTATGTGTTGGTCTCCTGTAATTACAACTTAAACAATAGATTATAAACACCGCTTGTGGGTGCTAAATTTTCAGTACATTGATCACACTTTTAACGAAATCCTGGTGGTTAATTACTTTTATGTCCAAACACACCTGTCAAAGAAATCTCACGAGTTACATTATTAGCAATTATCACCTACTCACATTGAAATTGGCAACGTGCATCAACGCAGTCTTTGACAAACTGATTGTCTCAAGTCCAACAAGCTCCCAAACTGCCAGAGGCTAGATTATGACTTGAAAATCGGTGAATCTCAGATATGTACAAATATTACAGTTAAAATGTAACTAATAAGTTAAAATATATTTATTCCTAACTTGCTTTAAATAGTAAATATTCACATTATTATGTCAGCATGAGAATGCGAGATTGACCTTGACACTGACTACAAGATGAAATGACAGACTCAGACAGTATATATCATTGAAATAAAGGATCCAGTTATGTAATGTACTGTGGTGAGATCACAGGGTATAAAATTTGCAGAACATGAAGCATTATGAACTGAACACAACCCTTCTCTCTCTCTCTCTCTCTCTCTCTCTCTCTCTCTATTGTTTGGACTTTCCCACAGGCTAGTACCTTGCAAACCTGAGCTTACCCAAGCTGAATTTGATCTTGTCCTGGAAGTTTGGGCAAGTGGATTTGTCAAGCCCTAGGCACTGGAAGTAAAAAATAAAAAATTGTTTTTGCACAAAAATTTCAGTTCTTGACCATGTTCCTTCACCAAAGCTTGTGGATGGCTTACACTTTGGGTAAGAAGGAAGTCTATTGATTTTGGAGTCAAAAGATCAAAGGTCAAGGTCACTATGACTGAAAGAAGAAAAATGGTTTTTGCATAAAAACGTTAGTTCTAGACCACATACTTTGACCAAAATTTGTGGAGGGCTTTAGCTTAAGGTGTGGAGAGGCCAATTGATTTGGGGGTGAAAAGGTTAAAGGTCAAGGTTATTGTGACTCAGAGAAAAAAATGGGTTTTGAGCAATGACTTTTGTTCTGTAGAAAGTTCCTTGACTAATTTTATGGATGGCTTGCTCTTAGGTTAATAAAGAAACCTATAGATTTTAGGGTCTAAAGGTCAAAGATATGTGGTCAAGCTGTGTCTAATCTAGAAAATAATGGTTTCTGCACAGTAAGTTTGGTTAGACCACATACCTTGACCAAAGTTCAAGGTCATTGAGACCCGTTGCTCAGTAATCTCTGGAATCAACCATGCCCTACTGGTGTCAACATAAAAGACTATTAAACATGTGGTGGGTGTATAATACACCATTTACAGTACTCTACTGGTGCCTACATAAAGGACTATTAAACACATGGTGGGTGTATAATATACCATTACATTACTCGACTGGTGCCTACATAAAGGACTATTAAACACATGGTGGGTATATAATATACAATTTACAGTACTCTACTGGTGCCTACATAAAGGACTATTAAACACATGGTGGGTGTATAATATACCATTTACAGTACTCTACTGGTGCCTACATAAAGGACTATTAAACACATGGTGGGTGTATAATATACAATTTACAGTACTCTTGTTATGGAAGTTTTTCTGACAGTTGTACTTTAACTTTCTGGTAAGATTTTGTTATCACAATTATGCAGAAACTTCTTGACCTCGATATGAGATTGATGAATGCTTGTGTATATATACTTAACCTGATTAGATTTTGGGGCCATTTAGATGATTTTTGTGAGCTTTATCAGGTTTTTGGACTTTATGAAGTTTCACTTTTTTCGTCCACAGTTGGGGTTTACATGCTTCACAAACACAAATCTAGTTTGGTTTACTCCACTTCAGAGACCATCTAGCACCAACATCTAAGCCATTAAGAGAAGATTAAGCTTCTTGAAATTTTAATAAATTTCTTTAGACTTTTGTTAATGCCAAAATCATTAGTATTGATATTCACATAAATGTATTCACCTCAGTGTATATCTCAACAAATAAAAAATTATTCAGTCACAAGTTTTCATCAAATGAAATTATCATCTTTTCTTTATGATATTTTTAAACATAATTTTCTTGGCATGCTTTGATTGTTGATTTTCTGCGGTAGACCTGCCTAAAAAAAAAATTAAAAAATCATCCAGAAGAAATCTGATACAGAACCAGACTGCTCAACCATACATCAGCCTTGGTTGCCCAAAAAATGCTGTGCATTCATAGCACTTGGATACTATAGGTATGTGCAATTTCCACTGTGTTCACAGTATTATTATGTGCAATTCTTATGCAGAAATATCACCATCTGAAGAAACCATTTTTAAAAATAGTTAGATTTACAGAAAGAATCACAAGTCATAAAAATAATTTTGTTTATGCAGGCTTTTTACAGAAAACAAGAATTCGATTGAGATAGATGTAGGGTAAAAAGAGATAGTAATTTAAATAATCTGTGATTTATTACTAATTTTAAAGTAATCACAATTAATTGGTAATCAGATATTTCTTGATACAAGGAATTGTAATTTATGCATTTATGGTAAAAGTACCCTTTGATCAAGATTAATTTCTGATTACTATATGATTTTAGTGTCATGAAAACATGATGTACTTACAACTTTAAATATGATTTTGAGTTCTTTCAGAACTGAATGATACACACATATGCCGACGAATTTGGAGGGTTTGGGTAATTTGTACACAATTTAATCACTAAACTATATTTGCATCCTATTTAGGTAATACAGTTACAAAGACAAAGGTATTACTTTTAAAAATGTTTAATCCACAAAAATATATTTGCAGTTTTAAAAAAAGAAAGATGATATAAAAAATACTATACATACTCACATATAAGTCAGATCCAGCTACAAACTGCATAGACCCAGATCTGACATTTCAAAATGTACCAGTAGATCAAGGTCTATATAGTTTGTTAGGACTGCTCAGTAGAAAAAACAACACTAACCCTGATCTTCCATTGCATAATGCATTATCAGATCAGGGTCTATGTTATTTGCAGTTGGACCCAACTTATAAGCAACTATATATTTATATGATGATATACTTTAATAAATTACTCTTTTGCCATCAGTTAATCATTGTAATTGTAATACAGTTTTCAAAGTTAATGTAATTTAACTGATTACATTTTAAATTAACCAAGGTCAGTGCAGAGAAAAACTGTTCTCAGAGTATAACTGTCATTATGACATCAGAAATTGTACTTTTTTAACTTTACAGGACAAACATTTAGATCAGAATTTTTTTCAGGATACATGCGATAAATACTGTGTTTTTGTTAGCTGTACTGGTCTTTCATCTGTTGTCCGTCCATCTGTCTGTTAACACAAATTTGTTATTGCTACTTCTAAACTACTTGCAGGATTGCCATGAAAATGTATACGCACATTCATTCCATGGTCTAGTTGGTCCTATTAAATGAAAATGGTGCTGCTGAGACATCCAACATCCAATGGAAATCTTGTTATCACTACTCCTTCTGAAAGGATGGACTATTAACATGGGGTTTTCACTAAAAGACTTCTTATGATACCTAGTTGGTCCTAAATGAAAAATGGTGCCAATCTGACATCCAATATGGCAGCCATTTTGAAAATCTTGTTGTCGCTACTCCTCATACATGGATGGTCATATCAAGACGAGGTTTTCACTAAAAGACTTCTTATGATGTCTAGTTGGTCCTAAATGAAAATGGTGCCGATCTGATGTCCAATATGGCTGCCACAGCAGCCATCTTGAAAATCATATCACTACTCGTCCTGAATGGATTGTGATATCAACATGAGGTTTTCAATAAAAGACTTATGATGTCTAGTTGGTCCTAAATGAAAATGGTGCTGATCTGAGATCCAGTATGTCTGCCACATCAGTCTTCTTGAAAAAATTTTTATTGTTATCACTACTCCTCCAGAAAGGATGGTCATATCAACATGAGGATTTCACTGAAAGACTTTCTATGATGTCTGGTTGGTCCTAAATGAAAATAGTGCTGATCTGATGTCCAGTATGGCTGCCACAGCAGCCATCTTGAAAATCTTGTTATTGCTACTCCTCCTGAACGGAAAGTTATATTGACATGGGGTTTTCACCAAAAGACTTCTTATGATGTCTAGTTGGTCCTAAATGAAAAGGTGCCAATCTGAGGTCCATTATGGCCACTACAGTGTACATCTAATGTGGCTGCCACAATGGCCGGCTTGAAAATCTTGTTATCTCCTGAATGAATGGTCACATCAGCATTCACTAAAAGACTTCTTATAATGATTTGTTGACCCAGAATTAAAATGGTACTGACCTGACATCCAGTATGTGGCCATCTTGAAAATATTTTTTTCACTACTCCTCTTAAATGGAAAGTCATTTTGACATGGGGGGGTTTTGTCGGAAGAGTTCTTATGGTGTCTAGTTGGTCCTAAATGAAAGTGACTAACCGTCAATATGACCATCATGGTGGCTATCTTGAAAATATTGTTATCTCTGCTCCTCCCAAATGGAGTCTATATCAACATGCAGTTTTCAGCAATAGACTTCTTATGATACCTAGTTGGCCCTAAATGAAAATGGTGCCAGTTGTACATCCAATATGTCTGCCATAATGGCTGTTTTGAAAATCTAGTTGTCACTACTCCCCCTGAATGGATGATCATTATGACATGGGGTTTTGACCAAAAGACTTCTAATGATGTCTACTTTATTCTAAATGAAAATGATGCCAATCTGATATCCAATATGCCCATCACAGCGGCTAATTTGAAAATCTTGTTATCGCTGAAGAATACCTGAGATGGTTTTAACACTCAGCAGTTAAAAGGAAGAAATGGTCTTATCTTTAATATTTGGAAATTCTTTTCACTCAGTATAGTATCAGCCCCTTTGAGGGACTCTTGTTTGATATGTTTTTTTCAACCAAGACAGTAACAGTTGTATCACATTCAACCAAGACAGCATGCCATGAATTGCCTTTCACTGATGAAGGTAGGTGCTTTGACAAATTTGACAGGGTTATCAGTTGAATGCAGATTAATGCATACTGTGGCTAGTTTAATGCAATACAGTGCATACCCGGTACTGTCTCAGTCAAATGTAATAAAGCTGTTACCTTCTTGATCAAATGTGAAAATTGTAAATTGGTATTTTCCACATAGTATAGGAAAAACAATTTTACCTTGTGGGATAGGAAGAATAATTTTACTGTGTGGGATCGGAAGAACAATTTTATCTTATGGGATAGGAAGAATAATTTTACCTTGTGGGAAAGGAAGAATAATTTTACCTTGTGGGAAAGGAAGAATAATTTTACCTTGTGGGATAAGAAGAATAATTTTACCTTGTGGGATAGGAAGAATAATTTTACCTTGTGGGATAGGAAGAATAATAATGAAAATGATTGTTACTTAAGAATTCAGAATAGAATAAAGTGCAGAAGTAAATTACACAAAACATAGTATCTTGCAATCAAAATTCTTTAATATATTCAGCATTATTTTAGCATGGTTTGGTTTGGTATTTTATGGCACAACAACATGAGTAGGTTATTTAGTGCTGAGGCAATTGGAGTAAAGTGCCTTGATAAGGACACGCCAAGGTATCCAACTCTGGCTGATCCAATGGTAGGATTCAAACCTGCACTCTTTTGGTCACAAGTCCAGTAAACTAACCACTAAGCTACTGCAGTTCATGGCCCAGTCTTAAAGATAAATGAGCTTTCATTTTTGTCAATCAGTATGGCAATACAAGTAGTTCCAGTCTTATGTCTTTCTGTCCAGTTGTCCTTTGGGTTCACTTTTATCATAAGTGATTGTGTTAATAAGTGTCAGATTGTGTGGAATATGCATGTGATCATGATGATCCTTGTTACATCGATGTACAGATTTAGCCAAGCTGAAACTTACTGTGAAAACACTTGCAAGTTCATGATCACCAGGAAAGCTCATATAATGCACTGGCAGATCAGGGTCTATATTGTTTGTTTTACTGATTACTCCTAAGAAACTGCATAGACCCAGATATGCCAGCACATTATGTGATGGCAGATTGGGGTCTGTGCAGTTTGCAGTTGGACTCGACTTATTAGTGAGTATATATGGTAAGAAATGTATTACTCTATGAGAAATAGAACACGTGGAGTGTGACTGTGAAATGGTCCAAACTTCTGTGAGATATTTCCTCACACTGTCAGATATTGCATGTATGCAGAAATAATTGAGTGTTGATGTGACATGTTTTTGCTGTTCACTTGAAATTTTAAGAAAAAGACTTTCTTGACCTTGATCTGCTGACACATCATGTGCACCAGGCCCTGTAGTCACCAAATTTTCTGAGCACAAAAATTGAACATGTGCTCAAATTTGAAAAATGTTAGTCTTATATAACTTCACTTGCAGTGAAAATGGAACGACACGGATTTGGGGCTTATTTTATTATTTGTATCTCAACATACATGCCTTTTTCAGTGATATAAGAAGCTCTGAGTATGGTTTGTAATTATGGTGACTTGAGTCCGAGTTGAATGTTTGTGCTCAGAAAATTGTGTGACCTTGGGGCCAGCAGATCCAGGTTTCACTAAAATTCCAAAAATGTTTCCTCAAATTGAGATTGTACATCATCTTGCTTATTATACTTCAGACAATATTAATATTTTTGTCTGAGGTAGAGATAGTGGAAAGGGAGCATATTCACATTTTAGTTTTACATTTTATCGCATATAAACCTTTTAATATTTGAAAAAGAGTCAAGGAATTCCTCAACTTGGAGAATTCTTCAAAATTTCCAGAGAGAGAAGGCATGGCACATTTCTGGAAAAATCTGCATTTTATGAATGTATTTTAATTCCTGATGTCTGTTGAATATTCTGTGGGAAAATCATTTACTAATGAAGCAGTAAGAAAGAGTTTTTTCAAAATTGTAAATTTGCGGAAGAAAATTTTAGATGTTTTGTGAAACCAGGGCCAGATGAGGCTCATTACTATTTGCAGTTGAAAGTGTATTGTACAAGATCAAATGCAGTTATTATAATGATCCACCAAAAGAGATCAAATTTTAATTTCTTAAACATTTCTTACATATTATGACCTAGAAGGGACTTTGTTTTATATATATATATATATATATATATATATATATATATATATATATATATATATATATATATATATATATATATATATATATATACATACATACATACATACATACATGTTTTTACATGTGAAACTGTTATAAAAGTGGAATATTTCACTAATTAATATTTTTAGAACATTTGGTTTTGTGAAGTGTATCAAATTGTTATATGTTTAATGTCATTTAATTTATTTTTGTAGGCTTCATTTTTTATGGCATAAGAATAGTTATATTACATAAATGAGGGTATTTACATTTGTGGCTTGTAGCAACCACAAAATCCATGAAAACTTGTGTACACCACAAATAATAGTAAAATCACAGTGTATGTGTGCACTCTTAGCACTTTGCATGGTAAGATTCGGTATCCTTAACAATTCCGTACAGTTTTTCATTTAAGATCATATATGCTGAATTTTGAGAAAAAAAAATTTCAACATGTGGTGAATTAGATTTTTAAAAGTTCATGTTTTTCTTTCATGAACATATATATGATCTGAGAAGTAAATACAAAATTTTCTCTTTTTTTATAAAATGACTTATTATAACTGTCCTAAATGCTGTAAATTTAAGTAAACAATGTTGATAATAGAAATAAGATAATTTCATAAAACTGTACTACTATAAGTTCTCACAGATTTAGAAGATCAGATGGCATACAGTAATCTAATCTCCTGTAGAACTATAGAAATTTAATGTAATTTTTTTTAAAGGATTATATTAAATAAGGTAAAAAAAAACAAAAAAACCATTTCATAATAAAGTCTTCATTCCATATGTGGTACAGGATAAACATAATCTGGTCATTTGCAGCATCTTAAATCAAAAGGAGTCATTTTTCCCACAAGGAGACTTCTTTTTTACAAATAATGTTTTAAATTGTTTTAAATGAACATGTTTTTAATAAATTTACTATTTAGTGTGATATTGTGCTTGAATGTATGAGAAATCGATATGTTGTATGTGTTATAGGGTTACATCATTATTGTGTACAGTTAATTTTCTGCCACTGTTTTAGTGCCAAATTGAACTATGATCAGTCTTCCATTAGCACTTCATCTTAAATGTTGAGTTACATTTGGGTTTTTACTCAGTCTTTATTAATGAATGACTGGGGGTATACAGTCACACAACCTGCATACCAGTTCACTTATAATGTCAACACCAGAGGTGTTGAACTAATAATGGAAAAAGCATATGATATCATCATTACCAATGACATTGGGTAAAAAGCAAAATACAACTTACAACAAAGGCTTGACCTTCATTGTAAGTAGTATTTTCTACCCTTCACCTTTGTTTACTTTACACTTATGATACTAACAGCTTCCTCCAGCTTTGACATTTTGAGTGATATGTAATACAGGTGTGATTGCGTTGTTGAAAAATATTCCACCACATGTAACAAATGTATTATAACATTGGTAACATTTAGGAATGTAAAATAAGTTCAGATAATCAAATAATTGTGCGTATAAAAAATAAGTCATCACTATAGATGAACCAACTACATTGGTCTGTGTATAATTCAGCTATTAAGTGGACCATAATTAAAAACTAGATTGAGCTGTGGGAGGGAGAACTCCATTTTAAATTCCAAAATTAGGATGCCAAGATGGACTAAATTTTGGCACTAAAATGAGCAGGCATGGGATTTGGCCCTGTAGTCAAACAGCTTCAGTACAAAAACTTTAATTCAAGAAATTTGATTTTTCATATCAGCAATACGTTTTCTGCTGTTGCTATTGTGTAGCTTACCGTTTCCGGGACAGAAATTACCCTTGTCCATGTGATGAGAATTCATCCTCCCATAGGGTGACTTGCAGAAGATTCTGGAAGTTGACCTTATGACCCAGCGCATGACCAGTAGGTCTCATAGTTTTTCTGGACATTTACATGTGTAGTGGATGCAAAATATGCTCTACAGAAAAATTGCTTTCGCTTTGCATCATACAGTGTGAATTCGGCATTTTTAATATGTGTAACATTTTTTTTAGTGTATTCACCCTCAGTCCAAGTGTTTTTTCTTAGTCAGAATTTGCTCTCTTGGTATTTTTTGACATTTTATGTTTAATTTATTCATAGCCTTGCCTTTTAGGTTACCACCACCCACCCACCCCATGCATTAGTGTAATATTTTTGTTATTGTGACTTATTTAAGTTCATTTTCCAGACTTCAGGTAGGTATTTAGTCTCCCTATCCTTGCTGGATTGGTTTGTGACCTCATTTTCCTTAATTTTGTTGAAATATGAATCTCCAAAATTTACTTTCTATTGTATATCATTTATGCAGAGTTGAACTCACAGAATGGGGTCTCAAGCATTCATATTCATTTGTGTGTTCAGTTGTACACCCATTATTATTTTCTACATAGTTTTTAAAGGATAGTATTCCTTTTTAGTTTAATCATATTACCTTGCTGGGTTTTTGCTATTCTTCATCTCCAGTAGTCAGAATTAAGTATTGCTGACATCATTGTGATTGAAACAGTTTTGTTGCTGTTTTAATTCATATTAAATAGAGACTGAACACTGGGCAGGTAAGTATTGTTGTATTAATTTGCGTTCAGTCTTATCCATTAGTGAGTCCCTCGGGTTTCAGAGCAGAATTGGATCAGTCTTTTCGGAAATGCATAAGGTCTATGGGGACCCTCACTAGGAAGGAAATAAGTTTTCTATCGCCGAGTCCTTCAGATCTCAGAGTAGGATTGGATCAGTTTCTTATGAGATGCATTAGTCCCATGTGGCTCCTTCCAGGGGAGAAATTAAGTCGGCAGAGAGTGAGTCATACCTACCCCCATGAGGGAGGAGCAGCACTCTCTCAGACTCCCAAGCCCATTAGTGGTGACAGGATTGAGCCACTCTGTAAGGGGAGAGTTACGATCGAAGTCTATAAGATGTGAGGAAGGGTCTTCCTACGGATCAGAGTTGCCTGACCGGTCATTGACCGGTAACTGGTCAATAGCAGATGACCAGTCACTGGGCACCAGTCAACAACTGCCGGTCACCGGTCTATGAGTACTGGGCACCAGTCATTGAAGCTCCCCCTGTACAGGGATAGAGATTGGATCGAGACACCCCCTCTCACCACACTACCATTGGATCCTGCTAGGGACTTGGAGTTGGCATTCAGGCTCCAGACTAGGGAAGGGATCAGATCAGCATCCTGCCCCCTTTCCTATTATTCCACTCAATTCCTACGGGATACGAGTCATCCAATGCAGGGAAGTGATTAGTCCTTCCCTTTTATGCAGCCATGGACTTAAGACCCTTGCCCTCATACTAGAGTGGTCGATGTTATGGTCCACAGACTAATGTCACCCAGTCACAAAATAGAGAATAAAATAAGGGAGGGGGGCAGGCCTTCTTCTTCCAAATGACCCAGGAAGGTTGAGAGGTGCTCTCGTCCTCCTGCCGAGTCTACCACCAGAGAGAGTCCCCTAGCTATGAGTGAATAGTTACGGAATGACTTTCCCCTTACCCCCAAGGTCTTCACCAAAAACAGAATGACACTGGACCAAAAATCCTGCTCCCCAGGAGCAAGAGTAAGATGAAGATGTCCTGTTAGTCCTCATGAACTCTCATGAGTTCGATGCAAGATCAGACTGAGGTGGCACCCCCTACCCTCCAGTCCTCTTTCCCCTTGCAACTGTTGTCCCAGACAGTGATTTGTGTCCCAAGCCTTTAGGCTTGGAAGTCACAAATTCTCTCCAGTTTGGAGAGACTCTCTGGGGTGACCACCTGCACAGATCACTTTTTCCTCCCCACTTGGCCATGATCAAGGAGCTTTTTCATAGGTTTTGTAAGGGCCAGGAGTTCGCTAGGCAGCGTAGAGAATGGTATGCCCCCCCCCCCTCTACATTCAGACCTCTGGTGTCTACTTTGATTCCTGTAGGTGCTAGACTATCCCTCTTTTTAGAGGTTTGGTCAAGCATAATGGGTGATGGGTGGGTCCTCTCAATCATAAACAGAGTATACTGGTTTCAGTTCCGGGAACTTCCTCCTCTGGTAAGGACCCCCATGTGGTTTCACCAGTTGAATCTGGTGCGATTAAAGGAAGAGGTGCACTCCCTACTGCAGAAGGCTGCAGTAGAGAGGGTGTTCAGTGATCAGTCTCCTTCTGGTGAACTGGAAACCGCACAGGGATCCTCCAACAGTTCAGATTCCTCTGGGACCTGATTTCCATCATCATCTGAATTGGCGGACAAATCGGGACTGTTTTCAGGCTGGAGTCCCTATGCTCACCCTCAAACCACTCCTATCTGTTCACAGACACATCAGATCTGGGTGGGGTGCTCATCTGGAGCCAGAAGGGCCAATTCTTCAGGCTTTGTAGTCCCAGGAAGAATCCACCCTCAATATCAACAATTTGAAAATCAGTGCAGTGTTCTTAGACCTTCAGGGATGCATCAACAAAATAAGAAGTCACTGTGTGATGGTGTCCTCCAACAACACCTCCATGGTAGCGTACCTTATGCGACAAGGAGGCACACATGCCCCTTTTCTCTGAGTGGAGGTTTGGGACCTTCTTCCTGGCAAAAAGAATAGTTTGGCAGACAGTCTGTCCAGGAGGGGCGATATAGTCATCAAAGAATGGTCTCTGCACCAATCTGTCGCAGATTCCCTGTTCAGACATTGGGGGAGACCCTTGATGGACTTGTTTATGAAAAGGCTAAACAACAAGCTTCCCTGTTACATTTCCCCAGTTCAAGACTAGAGAGCCTGGGCAGTGGACACTTTCAGCCTGAAATGGAATTGTCTGTTCACTTATGCCTGCCCACCCTTCAGGATGATCCCACAAGTTGTTCCGAAAGTTAGAACCTACACTGCTTAGCTCATTAGGATGGCCCCTCTGTAGCCCCAGTGATTGTGGTTCAGCGATCTTCTTGACCTGCTGGTAGACCAGCCCAAGACATTGCAGCACATGGGGCTTTTTCCTACACAACAGCCCACAGATTCTCCACCTTCACGCTTGGCTCATCTCAAATGATCTATCTGCCAGAAGTTTTCGAGCAAAGTTGCCAAGTGCATCGTTTAGGCCAGAAGATGCTTAATGTCCAAGGTCTATGATGCCAAGTGGAGAATCTTTTGCAATTGGTGCAGTAGGAAATGTGTTAATTCTAGCTGTCCCTCCATGAGCTCAGTGGCTGATTTTCTTCTCTTTCATTTTGAAGAGAGACAATGCTTGGTTTCTACTATCAAGGGATATAGGGCAGCCCTTTCCAACACACTCACATTTTCAAAAGGCCCAGCCATCAGTTCAGATTCTCATATTGCTGACCTGATCAGGTATTTTGAGCTATAGAAACCATTGTCTCACTCTCTAATGCCTTGATGGTCTTGTGGTTTTTAACTAATCACCCATTTGAATCATTGGGTGAAGCTTCTTTTGAGAACCTTACCCTCAAGACTGTTTTCTTTCTTTCCTTAATGTCCATGAGAAAAAGGAGCGAGCTTCATGCTCTATCAATAGAACCATTCTGTCTGTGGTTCAGTGGCAATTATGAGTTGGTTTCTCTCCTTTGCCAATCAGGTTTTTTTAGCAGAAAACCAGCTTCTGTTGGTGGCTCCACTCCCTATATAGATCCCCAGTCTCAGTCGTATCTGTGCTGGGGATGATCAGTCGACTTGTATGCCCAATTAGGGCTTTATGTTACTATTTGGAAGCCTCTAAAGGGAAAAGAAAGCGTAGGAAGTATCTTTTTCTTCCTCTAAAGGGCGCTGCTGATGTTTTGGCCTCCACTATTTCGAGGTGGATTCACACAACAATGAAGAGAGCTGATCAGTCCCTTCCTGAGAGGGACCTTACATTCATGAAGATTAAAGCCCTTGAGGTTCATGCCATTCCTACCTCATGGGCCTATCTAACTCAATTGTCTTTGGAGGATGTGATGAAAGCCGCATCTTGGAGATCTCATACAAACTTCTCCTTTTGCCTTTGCTCACCAAAGCGAAGGCATTTTTTCTCTAGAGCCCATTGTCGTGGCACAAAATGTGGCCAAAGTGGATACCATCTTACAGTAGTGGATACTTCTACTGTAAGGGTATTTCATTCTTTCTCTCCTATCCAGTTTTGGGGGTCATCAGCCTCCCAATGAACTGGCAAATTCAGCTACACAATAGCAGTAGGTATTGTATTACTGATATTAAAATGTTGTGTGGGGGGGGGGGGGGTAAAATTAATTTTAATGATGTAATACTTACCTGTTGCTATTGCTATATCCCCTCCACCCACCCCACACTGATGTCCCAGTAGTGGTCTATGTCCTTGAAAAAGGATGAGGACTACTTAGTATTCATCAGGTCATAAGGTCAACTGCCAAAATCTTCTGGAAGTCACCCTATGGGAGGATGAATTCTCATCATATGGACATGGGTAATTTCCATCCTGGAAAGGGTAAGCTACTCAATAGCAGTAGGTAAGTATTACATCATTAAAATTAATTTTACCCTCCAAAAGGCTACATGTTGAAAGTGTATCTGTTATGAGTACTGTAGAATTACCAAAATTTCAGAAATAGTTTGATATTTTAGGCTTTATATACATGTAATTTTCAGTATTTGACATTGTCAGAGGTCTTTAACTATTTTTTGGCATCTCGAGTCTGAATTTAGTTTCTGTGCTCAAGCAGTTTTGTGATTCAGAGGCCTGGAATACTCACTCGGGGGCTGAATTAAAGTGATTTCATTTGATTTGGAATGTTACAGTTATGATTCTTTTATGATCAGTGTGAAAAGGTAGACATCTCTTGGATAGAGCTGAAAATATAAAATGTCTCCATTATCTCAAAGAAACAGGGTGCTATATATTTTATATATTTGTTTTCACATGCTGTATGATGTTTGGCTTGTAGGGATTTTAATCCCTCAATACCTTCTGACATGGTGTCCATTCTTATTTTACCAAATATAGTTTGTATTGCAAATAATAGTAACATATTGTAGTCTTACAAAAATTAGTAACAAAGTATAGCTCCACTGGCCTTTCAGCTACATAATGTATGTCAAGGGAGGAAACTGAAATTTGGGCAAATGATTAGACCTGATAGTAGTTATATCCCATGGATATTGTTCCACTGACACTAATACTTCAAACAAAAGTAGAAAATGCTTTTAAAAGGAAATCACAACGATAATTCCTCCAGGTAAGATGTCAATATAAATTTTCTAATAACATATAAAGAAAAGAAAATGTAGAAAAATATTATCACTTGAACCTCCAAGCCATCAGTATTCACAATACTTTGATTACTTTTGCCATGCTTGTATAATGATTGTAAGTACTTTCAGTTTCATATAATTCCAGCATTGTTCATTTACCATATCATGAAAATTCTTTTTACCTCAGTATTGTTCCATATATTTATACGATAGTATCATATTATTAAGTAGGTCATGTATTAGTAACTTCAATTTATGAATGAAATCCATTTTGTAACACATTTTAAATACTGTTATGGAGATGATAACTTTTTAAATTGGATGGGTTAAGAGTTTGACATCTATGTTTCATCATGTGACTAGTTTTCACATCACTAATAAACTTCTTCATAATTTTTTGTGTGCAGCACATACTTAACAAGATAATATCAATTTTGAATCATGAAAGATGTGGGAACTACTGATGTATGTTATCTTTTTATATGCCCGCCATAAGGCATAGAGTATTGTTATTATGTTGTTTGTCTGTCCACAAGTCTCTTACCAATTTCATTTCTGCACAATAGCTTGAGTTGTCCACCATCTACAGTTACCACACTTTGTGGCTGGCTTGCACTTGGGGTAAGGAAGAACACTAATGATTTTGGAGGTCAAGGTCACTGACTGAAAGAAATATGGTTTCTGCACAATAACTTGAGTTGGCCACCATCTACAGTTACCAAGCTTTGTGGATGGCTTGCACTTGGGGTAAGCAAGAACCTATTGAATTTGGGTTCAAAAGGTCAAAGATCAAGGTCACTGTGACTAAAAGAAAAAAAATGGTGTCTGCACAACAACTCTAGTTATCCGCCATCTATAGTTACCAAGCTTTGTGGATGGTTTGCACTTGGGATAAGGAAAAAGCCTATTGATTTTGGGGTCAAATAATCCAAGGTCAGGGTCACTGACTGAAAAAATAAAAACTATATCTGCACAATAACTCAAGTTCTCCACCACTGTGGTCACTGTGATTGAAAGAAAAAAAATTATTCTGCAAAAAATTATGGTTATCAACCATGTACCTTCACCAAAGTTGGTAGATGACTTACATGCTGGATAAGAAAGAAGCCTGTTGATTTGGGAGTCCACCATCTACATGTAAGAAGAAATATGTTTTTTGCATAATAACTATGCTTCTTGAGCATGTACCTTAACCAAAGTTTGTGAAAGGTTTGTACTTAAGGTATGGAAGAGGCCTATTGATTTTGGGGTGAAAATCATTATGGCTTAAAGAAAAATGGGTTTGCAGAATAACTTTTGTTCTAGAGAAGTTATCTGACCAAACTTTGTGGATGGCTTGCACTTAAGGTAATAAAGAAACCTATGGATTCTGGGTTCTAAAGGACAGAGATCACAGTCAAATAAGTCTACTAAGAAAATAATGGTTTCTGCACATTAAGCTTAGTGTGTGAAGTGCCTGCATAGAGGACTATTAAATATTGTTCATGGTACTCGTGTTAAATATGTAATTCATCTCCACAGTGTAACATGCAAATTATAGGGCCATTTTACACATAGTTTGTTTGAAATCTTTAGATTTGTTTGTCTCAACATAATTTACCATTTTCTGAAAAAGTTTATGATGCAGAGTGAAATACATGTTTCTTAGATGACAGGTATGTGTGACATGTAGTCCAGTAATTCAGCCCCCAAACCTACACTGATAATGATGGACAGTATGGGTCTGATCTCACCTACCTTAGTTATTCTAATAGAATCCCCCCCTTCTAATAAACGCCCCCACCCTTTTTTTTTTCCAAAAAAAAAAGAAGAATTTCCTACCTTATTGAGGCTTATAGATCTGTATATATCCATTATGGTATGTCCAAATAATTAAAACAATACATGAGTAATCCAATGACTGTTAGAAAAATCAAAACAACTTAATTTACGAATGTTTTCAGTCAAACAGTGATGTATGGTATTAAAAAAAAATCAACACAGACACCAATAACAGTACACGTGTGTAATAAATTTGAAACAGTTCCACTTCAAAGACATCATAAATATCTACTTCACATAACTAATGTCCCGGACTGTCTTAGTCCGTTTCACTTCCGGTATTGTCAATACATGAAATATTGGTCGAGTTAGTACTGTCATATTCATTCTCTGATCCAGAATCACTGTCCTTATCAACAGCATCGGCAGATATGTTCTCTAGGACCTGTTCACCCACTGCGATCTTATTGGTATCCATCCCTCAAAAGGGTCCTCTTCATCGTCTGATTGCTGAAACAAGTGGTCCTCTGTACCATCAAGTGCATTAGTAAAGCCATATGTTTTAAATGACATGCGAATGACATCAGGTGAAATGCTTTCCCACACTTGTTTAATCCATAGCAGCAACACTGCTTTTGATGGGCACTTCCGATTACCACCTTTTGTACGTTCAACGGGGTCTGAAAAAAAAACATTTGTCATACAATTCTGTGATTTTTGCCTTAAATGGTTTATTCCAAGACACGTCAGCAGGCTACAATTTTGATGTGTAGCCCCCCCCCCCCGGGATAAAACCTAGATCTGTGTTATATTGTGTTCTTACTTGTTCCTTTACCGCTGTCGTCAAATGTTCTCTTAAGGAATCCCATACAAACAGTCTGCGATGTTGACTGTCTACTCCCCATATTTTCACTAACCAAAAATCAATACTTTCTTCCTCAGTCCACGATTTCTTGCCCGTACCGCACATGTACACAACAATTCCAGCTGGAATTTCATCTTTTGTCATTTTCTACTCCCGAGTAGATGCACAAGTGGAGACCTTTTTGTACCATCTGCATATGCTGCCAAAGTTACGGTTATACAACTTTTTCATGTCCCATAGATGAAACACAAACTTCTTTCTCGCCTGCACGTGTCAGTGTCGACTTTCCAGTTAATTCAAACCATATGGGAGTTTCATCCATATTTGCAATAAAGCAGTGATCATAGTTTCGTAAACGTCTCATTTTAATCATAAAAAAACTTGTCAACCCTGTCGTCAACTAAGGATGTTTCATCTTGTGCAATATGAGTAGATCGGCGAAATTATATATTGTTCCTCTTTTTAAATTTGCTGTACCAACCCAATGATACCTTGAAAAAGATTGCGAACCATTCAGTTTATGAAGTCACAATGCTTCTGCCCTCAAAGATTTCCCAGTAACTCTAACTCCGGCCTCATGCTTTCGTTAACCCTTTCGTTAAACCATAACAACAGGTTTTGTGGCCTCATGCTTTTGTTAAACCATAACAACAGGTTTTGTGGCCTCACGCTTTTGTTAAACCATAACAACAGGTTTTGTTCTATGCCAGCATATTTTACATGTCTGCCCACTCCATTAACTCGTCTGTTCGTTTTCGGCATAATACTGAGCTTCGTTTTCTGTTGACACCACTCCCTAACACGTTTCCTATCTACTTTAAAAACTTTTGCAGCTTTGCGTTTTCTCTTTTTTTCTGCAAATTCTACAACTTTCAGCTTAAATGCAACCAAGTAAGCCCTCTTCTGCGACGTGGATGCCTGTTCTTCCATTTCACAACTTAAGTGTCTAATTTTACCTCAAAAGTTTTGAAAGCTTTTCAATATCACCGGCCTCACCAGTGAAAGTGTATGTGCATGGTATTTCTGATCCAGTTTCAAAAAATGTATTTCCAGTAACAAGTGCCGTAAATTTACCTCTGCGTTTCAGACAAAAATGACAAAATTTATTATATTCCATTGGTACATGTCTGAGAGTTACTGATTCATTATTTCTTCTCAAAAGTCACATACATACCTGTCATTTTCATTGTTTCTTCAATTTGACAAAATAGATCCCCGATTTTCGCATTCCATATGTCTTTGTACACGTGGTAACCATGAATCGAACTATTGAATATTCCATAGCACAGAACATCTAATGAGTCCAGTTTACATGACTGCCCAACCCATCGTAAACACAGCATTGAAAGCGAGTGGAAAGTTCAAGCACTGGATCAGCTGTTACATGCGTGATTAAATATAACTGGTACGTTGCTGGCTTGTTGCTGGGGTCTGAGTCTACTTTTAGACTGTTGGACGATGGTACTAAATGCTAATAGTACTCTAATAAACACCCCCCATTGGAAATTGCACCGCCCCAGGGTGTCTATTAGAATAACTATGGTATTCATTAAATTGTGCAGACAAATTTGTCCAAAACACATCAGTGAACATTTTGGACACTTACTGGTATTTCTTACGGCTCATTAGTTAGGTCAGTTGAAGGGTCATTTTGGTGATATGTACAGAATATTTCCTGATCAAATCCTATGTTTGACAACTTGTAAATCCACACGGAAAAACACAATCCTACCATTTCGGATTTCATGGCTACATCTGGCTGTTCCATCAGATCCAGCAACCAATCAGATGCAACTTCCCCTCATTCACTCATTTTAATGTTTTGGTTGCTTTGGACATGTGAATAGTGTCAACAAATGTCATCAGCCATTTTTTTTTTTGGGGGGGGGGGGGTTATTGTCTAATCACAGTTAAATGAACTGAAGGATAAATCCACTCTAACACGCAATTTGAAATATTTTTACCTGTTATATACCGATGCTCGTTTTGTAAGTGCACATGAGTCAACCACTAAATCCACAAAAATTGGTGCCCAACAAAATATAGTGAATTCACTATTCAGAAAATGCCATTTTTGCAAGTAGTTTCTTGCTGCAGATTTCGTGATGAAAACAAAAATGTTGTTACTTGCAACTTTTTTTGTGTTTTTTTCTTATGATGAAAGCTTTGTTACAAGTTACAACTACTAACATTTTGTATTCTCCTGATTATGACGAGTTCTCAAAGTCAATCAAAATAATAAAAAAATCAAAACTGTTGAATGTGTTCTTTTATGGTTTGTCTTGAATTATAGCCAACTCATGTACAAAGAAAGATATCATGAGAAATATCTTTTTTAAGCTGCATTTCCTCTTTTATTGCCAAAATTTTGAAACAGCATATGTATATGGCTCTAAAAAAACAAATGAGCTTTACAAATATTCCCTTACCCAAGAGCAAATTGGATTCTACATGGCACTAGGACTCCAGTTTTTTTGGGCAATAGTATGCATTATACCACACTTAAACTTACTTGACCAACCCCTGGTTACCCAGGGTCATTTGCAGACTGGATACATATTTTGATCCCTATGAAACAATTCTTAAAATAATTGAACTTCTAAATGGGGGTAGAGAAGGGCAACTTAATCCTTTAGTGAACAACAGTGTGGTAAATTTCAAACATCAGCTTCTCAGTTAAGATGATTGTTTGTTATTCTAAAGGTGTTATTTTTTAGCTCTACTGGTCATAGACCAGGAGAACTTATGGGATGGTCTGTTGTCCATCATCCGCCCATCCATTAGCACAAGTTTGTTATCGCTACTCGTCCTAAACTATTTGGAGGATTGTCATGAAACTTTACACACACATTCATCCCATGGTCCTAGATGCAAATGGTGCTGCTCGCATATCCAATATGGCTGCCACAGTGGCCATCACGAGTTTCTTAGTCCTGTGCGACAGCGGTCACTTCATAGGGATAAAACTGAAGAGTTTGTCATGTGATAATGACTTCCCAGCCAATTTAAAGCAGAACAGTGTATACGGATTATTCATGCAAACATACATGATAGATTTCCAGATCATGAGATTCTGAATGCATTCACTGTGTTTGAGCCAAATACTTTCCTGCAAATGTTAGTGACATGCCACAAACATCATTATCATTACATGGACACTTTGATCGCTCATTACAGTAAACCAGGAGAGAACAGTGATGCAATCAGTGCCATACAGGATTGTCAGCAGCTGAATTACTGACAAAACTAGTTCCAATGAAAAGACTACCCGAATACGATTCATTTGATAGAAATTTCACAAGTACTTCCGGATTCAAGCGTGGAGTGTGAGCACAGATTTTTGCACCTGAATTTATCAAAACAAAGCTGTGTTGCTGGCTGAGCGTTGACACTCTTGACAAACTTATGAAAATAAATTTTGTTGGTTTCATTATAAAAGTCTATGATCAGATACCAGCAGTCAGGAAGTGGAAGGGAAATTGAAACAGACATCTGTATCAACAAAACAAAGAGAATGTTTTCGCCAAACTGATGAACTTTGAGTGGATTTACCATAGTGCAAATGTAGCAATGTTATGATCGGTGACAGGTATACTGTGTAAATACGTTTTGCTAAAAAAAAAAAAAAAGAAAAACGTGCAGAATTTTGTATCAAATAATAATGATACACCTGACGAGACCTATGGAGTGGTCGAAACATTTTCTCTTTAATGAATATGTATTACCAACAGCAGATTCATGTGTGTTTATAAAGTCCATAAAAATGTCTGGCTGAACTAGGGAAAATGTAAGAATCCCTTACATATATATATAATTTCCAATTATGCCCAGAAGTTGTGAACTATTACTCATTTCCTTGTACTACTTTTGGATACTGAAAAAAATTCCATGCTTGGCTTCACAGACAAATTGGGTATTTTAAAATTTTGCCCAAAAGCAATTAAGACTTGCCAGACCAGTAAAAAAATCATAGTACTGGCAGTGTGGGGTGGTACCAATAAAATGTTAGGTAGAAGTTCAAAAACGTTTTGGAAACCCCGATTATAACATAGTGTCAAGCTGTTTATTAGAATGTAAAACTTGCTAATAATCCTTAAGGAATTTACAAAATTGTGTACTATCTCTCTAACATATGAAACACTGACTACTGCTCTATTTGCTCTTCTAAAACACATGCCAACAAAAAAAAATGAAGATTCAAATCTGCTGTTCCATAATTTACCTTTAGTTCAGGTCTGCACTGTTTATTCTATTTGTAATTTCAAGTAAACAGCTCACACCCTGATCTACTGAATGAATCTATGCTGTTTGTTCTACCTGTAATTTTAAGC
Organism: Margaritifera margaritifera; assembly: GCA_029931535.1. NCBI lineage: Eukaryota > Metazoa > Mollusca > Bivalvia > Unionida > Margaritiferidae > Margaritifera > Margaritifera margaritifera. The sequence continues at coordinate 1,754,743 of JAQPZY010001623.1, read as the reverse complement.
AAACAACTCACACCCTGATGTACTGAAGGATTATGCAATAGTACATCTGGGTCTGTATTGTTTTTTGTTCTACTTGTAATTTTAAGCAAACAACTTGCACCCTGATCTACTGAAGGATTATTCAATAGTACATCTGGGTCTGTGTTGTTTTTTGTTCTACTTGTAATTTTAAGCAAACAACTCACAACCTGATCTACTGGGGGATTATGCAATAGTACATCTGGGTCTATGTTGTTTTTTGTTCTACTTCTAATTTCAAGCAAATAGCTCACACCCTGATCTACTGGAGGAGTATGCAGTAGTACATCCAAATCTATGCTGTTTTGTTCTATTTGTAATTTCAAGCAAACAGCTCACACCCCGATTTATTGGGGTATTATGCAAGGATATATATGGGTCTGTGCTGTTTGTTCTACTTGTAATTTCAAGCAAACAGCTCACACCCTGATCTACTGGAGGATTATGCAATGGCACATCTGGGTCTATGTTTTTGTTCCACTTGTAATTTCAAGCCAACAGCTCACACCCTGATCTACTGAAGGATTATACAACAGTACATCTGGGTCTATGTTGTTTATTGTTCTACTTGTAATTTCAAGCTAACAGCTCATTCCCTGATCTACTGGGGAATTATGCAACAGTACATCTGGGTCTGAGCTGTTTATTGTTCTACTTGTAATTTCAAGCTAACAGCTCATACCCTGATCTATTGGAGGATTATGCAACAGTACATCTGGGTCTGAGTTGTGTGTACCACTTGTAATTTCAAGCAGACAGCTCACGTACTGATTTATTGGGGGACTGTGCAAAAAGTACATCTGAGTCTGTGCTGTTTGTTCTACTTGTATATTTCAAGCGAACAGCTCACACCCTGATCTACTGGGGGATTATGCAAAAAGTACATCTGAGTCTGTGCTGTTTGTTCTACTTGTAATTTCAAGCAAACGGCTCACACCTCGATTTATTGGGGGATTATGCAATGGTACATCTGAATCTATGCTGTTTGCACTTTGGTCGTACATGGGTAAATACAGTACAAGCAATGCCCTTTCTTAGACAAAAGGAATACACCATCTTAGCATTGTTTCTTACACTTCAATATACAAGTCACTGAATCTTCTCACCAACAAAAATAAGGACAAAAAGTTTTTAATTGAAATTATTTTGTATTTACCTATAAAATGTTAGTATATGAAAATAATCTTTATATTTTAGCAAATATGAACAAGTTCCTCTGGACTTGCTATAATCTGTCTGAGGAATAGATTAATGAAACATGTCAGCAGTTTACAATATTAAAAGACTGTACCGCAACATGTGCAATATAATGAATGTTCATAAAATACACTAAAACTAATCATTATCACAACAATTTGACAAATATATGATCAACATTAACATTTTTTTTTCTCTCTCATCATGATGAACATTGTTATATCTTACATTTGTTTAACAAGGGTCTCTCAAAAAGGGACTGCTGCTCTCTGGGACAAAGAGAATTTTGATCCACAACGCGCTTTTCTTCTGTCCTTTTTCCTTTTTAACTGCCAAGTATTGAAAACCATCTCTAATATTCTTTGGAAACTCCAACATATCAAATTTGGAAACAAAAATATTTTCTTATAAGTTTAAGTTGAAATGACATGACACATGTCAAGTGCAGTACAAAATTCTTTTCATGGCCTTTGACTGCAAACCTTGACAATGTCAAGATATACCCACCTGCCAAGTGTGCTTAAATCTATTATTATTTTTTGGAAAACAAACCAAAGTTATTAAACTAGCATCAGGGAGCCATGGTAGCTCAGTTGGAAGAGCATTGGACTCATAATCCAAGGGTCACAGGTTTGATATCCACCGAGGTTAGCTGCCATTTCCTTGGCACATGATATAGCCAATGTTAAAAGTGCCATTAAACTCGCCAAAACACTCTAACCTTGTAAACTGTCATCATTTAAGGTATTCTTCAGATATATCCACAAAATGGGTTTGATAAAAATGCATTCATACTTGTTTGTGTTATGCTCACAAGCCAGTGTTATCATGCTCACAAGCCAGTACAGCTAAAAACCCATGTCAAGACCTTTGACCTGTCAGAGAGGTTACTATCAACTTGTTTATTGGAATGCAACTAAATACAAAGTCTGGTCAAAATTCATTTGTATATACACAAGTCACTGTGTTCATAAGATCAATGAAGTAAAAAAAAAAATGCAACCAATGACCTTGACTTGACCCCAAGATCAATTAGATCTGATTTTCAAAACTCCTCAACAAAAGTGTAGATATGTTGGTGGACAGATCTGCACCATTTTCATTCAGCATCAATTAAATATTGCAAGAAGTATTTAGTGAAATCATTCATACAAGAGTAGCAGTATTAAGATTTTTGAGATGGCAACTATGGTGCCATGCTGGAGTTAAAATGAGCACCAAGCTCATTGCCAGTGTTTTTCTGAAAATACCATGCTGATATGACAATCAGTTCAAAAGCAGTAGACATATATAGATTTTCAGGATGGCAGCTGTTAAGGTGGCCATTTTTTAGTTTGGATCATCATTGTAATACAGGAAATATATATTGCAATAAAGAAGAGCTATTTTTATTTATAAGAAGAAAAGAAAAAATGTTAGCCATCCATTAAGGAGAGGTAGCTATAAGGAGTTTTTTACATTTTGTGAGATCACATCAGCATGAATTTCATTTTAGACTAACTACTAAAAAAACCAATGTCAACATGACCATACCTTCAAGAACAGTGGTGGTAAGATTTTCAAGATGGCCACCATGGTTATCATGTTGGAGGTCTGACCAGCACCGTTTTTCAATAGGACCATCTAGATATCACTAGAAGTCTTTAAGTGAAAACCTCCATTCTGGAGAAGTAGCTTTAATAACATCAGGATGGCTCCTATGGTGGCTATACTGACTGTCAGATCAGCACCATTTTTGTTTAGAACCAACAAGACATCATAAGAAGTCTTTTAGTGAAAACTCCATGTCATTATGGTTAACCGTTGAGAAGTAGTTATAAGATTTTTGAGATGGCTACCATGGTGGCCATGTTAGAGGTCAGATCACCACCATTTTCATTTAGGGCCAACAAGACATCATTTGAAGTTTTAGTGATAACCCCATGTCAATACAACCATCCATTCAGAGTAGTAGTGATAAGATTTTTTTATGAGGTACACCATTGCAGCCATGCTGGAAGACAGAGCAGAACAGTTTTAATTTAGGAACAACTAGACATCATATGAAGTCCTGCAGTGAAAACCCTCATGTCAATATGACCATCCATTCTGGAGGAGGAGCAATAACAAGACTTTTAAGATGAATGCAATGGTGGCCATGTTATAGGTCACATAGGCACCATTTTCATTTAGGATCAAATACAGGTCATAATAAGTCTATTTAGTGAAAACCCCATGTTGATATGATCATCCGTTCAGGGGCTGTAGCAATAAGATTTTTAAGATGAGCACCATGATGGTGTTATTGAATGTTTGAGGTACACCATTTTTATTTAGAACCAACAACACCTCCAGATGAAATTGTTTCACAACTTACCTCCAAGCAGTTACAAGGAGTAGCAATAACAAACAATTGCCAAAAAGATGCAGGCCCATTGCATAAACTCTTCTGGTCTCTGACCAGTACAGCTAAAATACACCAAACTGTCAATAACACCACAATAAAATCATTTCAAGGTTAACAAGATCACAAAATGTAACAACTAGAATTGTAAATCATTACTTTTCTTCATTCCTACTGACAGATTCTGATCCATCTTAATCTGTTTAATAACTTAGATGATGCTATCTGATTGATGTGCAAAGGCTATGTATTATTAATTTTTCCTAAACTGACTCCTCTAAGACATGATCTCATACTGCAAATTTTGTCTAGTGGGTCTAAACTTATGGTATACAATAAATATTTTGACACACAATGTCTATCAATGAGAAAAAAATTAAGTAGATGAAAAACCACAATGACAAAGAAAATACCAAGGAATCTGCCCTAGTCTTGTTTGTTGACAACAATGAATATGCATGTAAATCTGGAATGATCTCTATCCAGATTTTTAACTAAAATATGAAGCATACAAGAAATAGTCAAGAGTAGGCAGCACTTTCTTAAGTAAATTTTAAAGCAGTAATACTAAAAATATTGCAGATGACTTAGGAATATACTTGTGTACAATGTGTGCCCATACCATAGACCAAGATCTACTGACACTTAATCTGCTAACATGGCAAGGCCTACAGTTGGTTCTACTTAGGATTTCAAGCCTGATCTGCTGGCACATTATGTGATGGCAGATCTGGATCTATGCTGTTTGTAGTTTGGTTCACACTGTACACAATTACTGTATATGCTTGTGTACAACCAACTGCAAACAATATAGATCCAGATCTCCAATCACATAATGCACTGGCAGACCTGGGTCTATGCAGTTTGTTAGAACTAATCTGAAGAACAAACAAGACAGACCTTGATCTACCGGCATGTCTATGTTGTTTGTAGTTGGATCTGACTTGCATGTCTATTTAGTAAATATGGTAACTATAATGCAGGCAAGATGAGTGTTAATTGTGGCGCTTGCCAGCTCTAAACAAAACAACAACAAAATCCAAAACCCAGTACAATCTGCATTGTGTTACAACAAGTTTTGGGCATGATTGTTCACATATTCTTTTAGATCTAGACATAATGCTACTGACCCTGGAATGGGTGATTTTACCGGTGAAATGAAAATTTTGCATGAATTCAAATCAAATGATGAATGCAATATGAGCATAATGCAAATGATAAATGAAAAATGAAAACAAAAATGTGAATGCATTTCATGAATGGATTTGACAATATCTGTGTAACTGTATTTGAGGCATGATAATCCAGGATAAAATTCTTTATTCTTTACTCTAATGACAATATTTCACTATTTACAAGCTGTGAATTTGTTCTAACAAATGTCATTGATGTAATGACATCACCACTGGTAGTTGTATCTGTACACATTTTATTTGAACACAATAAAATAAGAAAAAACATTTGTAGACAAAAATTCTACTATATTTATTGCAGTTGCAGCTATGTTTTTATTTATATAAATTTAATAGTCTTTTGAATTTTATGTATCTTCTATTTTATTGACGTGCACATTTTATACAACAATATGAAAGCTATAGTTCTTTCCATTTTAATCCTATCAAAAATGGCAATCATGACTTTTGTAAATCTATTTCAAATGAATGAAATTGAAAGGAAACAATGAATGGAAGTGATAATTGCAAAAATCAGGATGCATTTCTGGCACCATAAATGAAAAATGACGAGATGATAGCTGTAATATAAATGCAAATGATGTGCAAACCAAATGCAAATTTGGTAAACTTACTCATTTCTGGGTCTGTAAGAAGATTTAGAACAAAACAGTAATGAGCATTCATTAAATAATGAATACAAAAATGGATGCTATGTATATTGCTGATGATGCAGACAGATCAAGTATTCAAGTTATTCTACTGTCCTTTCATGAATAATCCTTGTATCACCTGAAAAACAGTCAAAATACTTCGAAGCCTATCACACGATTTTAAATGCCAACATTCAGTGCTTTGATTAAATAAAATTATATTCTCTACTCTTTCACATCCAATACAAATATATTCTCTTGCCAACAAAACAAAAATTTTATGGAAAATATTACATTTGCTAAGTTGAAATTTAATACTATAATTATTATATATCTGCACTGCTATAAAACTAACTACATAAGTGGTAGATAATAAAATTAATGTATCACATTTTATGATTATTTGATAGACATGTACATTTTATATATAAACCAATGGAAAAAAGTAATAGTAAAAGTATTAATAAATATTTAAATGAACCCTGTTTGATATATGCTTATAAAATATAATGGTGAATACAGTAAAATGCTACACAGAAGTTGTGATTATAATTTGGTTACAAAAACAAGTATTTAATGAAAAGTTCTCAGACATTAATATCTTAAATAAAAAAATTTGAAAACAATGCTTAAAATGTACAAATACTTGACAAAAACAACATTGTTCATGTGGACTTAGAAGAGAATATCTTGTTTAAAAACAAATCACATTTCAAAATCAAACTTATTTCTTCCAACTTATATCATGAATTCTACACAACGATTTATGAATATGCACACAAAACAAGTTATCAAAAACAGAATACTTTTTTTCTTAATCTTGATGCCTACCATTAGAATTATCAAATAATGACTGCTGCTGTCAAAAACTGATCTCTGCAGTGTTGCAAGCAAACCATAAAGAATTAACATTTAACTTTAAAAAAAATGTAAGTACTCAGGGCTGCTTCAGCAAAACATATTTGGGACCCAGGGAAGGCACTTTCAGTGTGGAGTAGTCACCCATTGATGCAATTAAGAATTTTGCATCATACTGATATGAACTTGTTGAATAATCAGTGTACCCTGCCATATATATATATATATATATATATATATATATATATATATATATATATATATATATATATATATATATATATATATATATATAAACTGCCTTCCTTGGGTACCTTGTATGTTTAAATGGAACAGCCCTCAGAATAACCCATAAAAACTAGAATTCTTGGCTTCAGAAGGACTTAAAAACGTAGTTACAAACAGTGGAACAAATTTTAAGAAAGCCCTCAGTACTAGTAAACCCTATAAAGAGATATTATTAAAGACAAAAGGTTCATTAGGAACAGATTCAACTATATTTATTGTCTCAGGGCTCAAAGAAATCACAAAGACTGGTGCAAAAAATCATCAGAACAACCTGCCTTAGGTATACCTGGCCTTCGTCTACAGAATGGCTACCTCTCAACTAGACTACAGACTGGTTCCTTTTGTTTAATGTCCACACAGACAAAGATAGGTAAGGAATTTCACCATCTTGAGTGTGGAACTCCATCCTTTGCAAAAAGGGACACTTTTGCACATACATACATACATAGTTAAATTTCATGCTTCTATTGGCCCTCTTTGAATTTTATCTTCCCAGTCTGGTTTTAAAAACAGATTGATTAATAAGGTTAAAAGATCCGGTTTTCAAGACTGCTTTTACAAGTCATGATGGCACCAAGTCTAAGAATCAACAATAGATGTATACAATTCTTATAACCAATTAACAAGTACTGAAACTTTGCAACGATTGTGAAAGTTATATGCCTATTGTAAAACAATCACTAACATGGCTGTAAGTAATCAAAACAACACTAGCATACTCAATACCAAAACAAAACTATAACAATAAATATAATTATAATGTGCTGTAGAAATTTCATCTTTTTCACTTGTCAATAAGTAAATACATTTTCAAGGTTTTTCATCAATGGGAAAGTTTACTATCTTCCAAATAAGAGAAAAAGGCAGCATTTTTGATTTTAACAATTGCCATAACAGAGGTGTGAATGATCTATAAGTAAAGATCCCCTGTGGGATTAAGGATGTAAAATAGGTCTGATGCGCCCTCCTGCATGTTGTAAACAGAGACTAATGATTCAACCTTTCTGCCCTGGCATGCATCCCATAGTGATGTTCACACTGGGAGGGTCTTGGACTTTTTTAAAAAATCTAACTTTAACTTTCATTGATTTTACCCTTTTTTGCCCTTGTCTTTGTTTTTGTGTTTGTTTTGGGGTACCTGTGCTTGCTTGGCACTATATAGTCAGGACTATAAGCAATGTGCTTTGTTTTTGTATGTTTGTTTTTGGGTGCCTGTGCTTGCCTGGCACTATATAGCCAGGACTACAACCAATGTGCTTTGTTTTTGTGTTTGTTTTTGGGTGCCTGTGCTTGCCTGGCACTATATAGCCAGGACTACAACCGATGTGCTTTGTTTCTGTATGTTTGTTTTTGGGTACTCTGCTTGCCCAGCACTATATAGCCAGGACTACAACCGATGTGCTTTGTTTCTATATGTTTGTTTTTGGGTACCTGTGCTTGCTTGGCATTATATAGCCAGGACTATAACTGACGTGCTGTTATACCCTATACATAAATACTCGAGTATTAAAGAATTCTCAACTTGTTACAAATATAAAGCTATTTTGTTAATATTTGTAAACAGCAACAAAAAATATCTTCAACATCGCAACCTTATTACTATGTAAGTTACTGGTAAATGTGATTATTGCTTTGGAATGATTGGAAACAATATATACAAAAATATGCACATTTAATATAACAATTTTGCAACAGAAATATTATATTTAACATAAATGTAGAAGTAAAATTTAACATGAACCATTCCTAAATAGAAGTGTAATTTGCATATTAAAATGTATACCGTATACAGAAGCTACTGGCCCAACATGATTAATATAATGATTTTTACCTATCTTACCTACTTTGTCCTAAACCAATAGGTCCTTTTGAACCTGATCATGGTTTCAATCTGTACCAAATTTTAACTTGAAAACTTAAACTTGAAATTATATGATTGAAAACAACTCGTTCATTTCACTATAAAAAACCCCATCAAATTCAATTACTTTGATAGTCCACTACTTGTCAAATCTACAACTATTACAATGACTTTGATGAATTATAACGGTGGTTTTCTCTGTGGAAAACTGCCTAATTACCATTAAACTTCTATTTGCAAGGAAAACTTAAATGCACTTTTTTAAAAATGTATTCAGCCTTTCTAAGCATGTACCAATGTGCAACAATTATATCACCGAATCTAATGTGAAACTCTAATGTGTGTGTAACTTGGGGAGATGTAGACGTGCAAGCACAAATGTACTCCTTAGATTTCGCCAAAACCAGTGAATATGAGGTTTAAAAGGTCCTGAATATAAAATGTACAAATTATATTATATTATACAAAATTATTCTTATATAGAATGCATTCTGAGAAAATGACACTGGTTTCATTTTTATAGGATTCAACCCTCTCTGTTAATGTTTCTGTGGATATTATGTCAAGGTTGTACCAACAGTAATCACTTTTTCCCACTTTTTCTCCCCTTCCGAGATTCTTGACTATGCCTCTGATATAAAACTGAATTGATTGATCAGATGCTAAAGTTCTCCCTCTGCTGTACTGGAGGCACAGACTGAGTATATCTTGACCCTAAGTAGCTACCATCATCATCATCATCATCTGCTGAGTCAACGGAATCTGCACGTATACTGTCACTCTTACTGGGTGAGCCTGACCAAGTCTTCCTTCTCTCTGCTGAAAACAGTTTTTTTTATTAATGTATGTTTTTTAAAAACAATATTTTTTCTACTTTAAGAACATTTTTCTATAAATAAAAAAGTTAAAAGACACATTTTCTTAAAATTTCAAATTTTCCTACAGGAAAGGAATTTCAACAAATAATTTTGAAAGTGAATATTTATGGTCTTGTTATAAGAAAATAAAAACACTTCTAAATTTGCTTTTCTTTTGTCCTAACAAAATAAGAGTTTCCTATGAGGTTATTTGTCTTGTATTAGTAAGAATATCCTTCAATACTTTCAAGCTAATAATTTTATTTAAGAAACCACTAACATGCAAGGTCTTAATAAAATATGTGATAGGTCAATTTTTGAAACCATATACAAAACAGGCAAACCTTCATTTGTTGAAATGCATCCATGTCCACACTTTAGGATCGTGTGTAGTGACATATCTTTTCTTAAAAGATCATAAAATAAAAAATTATGCTTACTGTACAATGTTTATTTTACTTCAAAACAAATAAGAGCATCACATTTACATGTATTCTATAACTGATGTGGCTTCAATATAAGGAACAAAAAGTCTCTTCCATGAACTCGGGACAGAATTTGTTTGGCCCTCTATTTATTTTTGACTTCTATCAGCAGATGTGTAATACTTGACAATTAAAATGACTCCTATTCTTTACACATGAATCATAACTGAGAATTTTTTACCCCACATTCTAATGTACCCCATTACAGGCTTCCATGTACTGGTATTATCCTCCTACAAAAATCTGTATTCAAATCACCATTTTCCTTAGAATTTTGCGTTTTTTTCCATGGAAAAGCATATATTTCAGGAAAATATTCCGTCAAGATTACTTCCAACAAACTGCATAGAACCAGATCTGCCAGCGCATTATGAGACATATCTGAGCAGTTTGCAGTTGGACTCGACTTATAAGCAAATATATTTGGGATTTGTCTGCTGTAGAGAATGCCTGCATATTTATTTAGTTTTGTTTTATTCTGTTTTATTTTTCCGAATTATAAGTAGCATAATTTTATGTTTACTTTACTTGAAACCAAATATGGACATATATAAGTGACGAAAGGAAAATCCAACAATATTTTCTGTTGAAAACTATTTTTCTGTAAGGAAAAAGAAAATGCAAATTTATGAACTTCCTTTCTAAATGATGATTAATTGTTCATGCTCAAAAGGAAATTACGGCCTTCAAACATGTTATCACTATAAAAATTCTCCTTAAATTCTAAGCTATTGTACCAATTTTCAAAGTTGTGGCTAATCAGATAACCAAGGGCCAAAGCTTGATTATCACAGTGATGTGCCATGTTTGCTCTCTCCAGGTGTTCCAAGACAATCTGAATTAACTCTCTTTCTCTTCTGGAGATGCTGCACCAGCACAACTCTCTGGTGATACTGCATTGGGATGTAAACATTTTTATTAGTCTTCATTCCTCAGATTAAATCAACATTTTTGTATTTACTAAAGTTCAGCAGACTATATTTATTAAGATGGATATTAATTACAATTATAATAACAGAAATCCCAACTTTGAAGGGGGCCCCTGGTGGCTGAGTGGTCTATGGTGCTCGCCTTTACAAATCACTCGCATCTCACCTCTATCCGTGTGAGTTTGAGTCTCGGCTTGATCAATGTGGTTATGTGAGAAAACTTGCCAGTATCTTCCTGTGGGTTGGTGGTTCTTCCTGGGACCTTCCAGGGTTCTTCCTCCACCAAATATACTGGCTGCCATGTGCAGCCGATCATGTACTGAAAAATGGCGTTAAACCACATAAAACCAAAAAACCAAACCAACTCTGAAGATATCCTCCATGATCTACAAAATTTAGGACCAAAAAGTCTGTAAATGTGTCTTCGTGTCAGAAGTCTTTACCTGCAGCTTCTCTGGACTTGTGTTTGACCTGTTCAGCAAGTTCTTGACCAATGGCCAGTAGCTGGGCTCTTTTTATTTTCTCCTGCTGCACACGTTCATGAACCTCCCCTGCTACTTTACTTACATCTGGCTGAGATATGGAGTGGATGCTGAAATGACCCAACTGGGACTTTAGTGCTCTGCACAAATGTCTTAACAAACTGTACATAACAAAATCTCAACAGCAAAACATCAAAATTCACAACATGGCATTGAAACTGTAAATTCTGTTCCAAATGTAACTGTGATGGACCCCAATGTGTGAAAGACTGTAGTGTGCTAGACTTTATCCAAACTAAGTTTAACTACTGATGGTACAGAAATATACCATGAAAACAGCAGTATTCTTTCTCATAAAAAACTACAAGTTTAACTGGCAGTCTCATGTCCAGACTCCCAGTATCTTTATCTTTATTAAAACTGACTGAAATATATGTATTGCCCATTCAATTATACCGATATTATCTACTATCTCATCCTTTAAACAATCTGATTTATTTGGTTTGGTGTTTTACGGCACAGCAACACAAGTAGGTTATTTAGTGTTGAGGTATTTGAAGTAAAGAGCCTTGCCCAAAGGCACACCATAGTAGGCAACCTGAGCTGATCTGATGGTAGAATTTGAACCCACATCCTTTTGGTTGCTAGTCTGGCATGCTAACCATTGACCCATTGCAGCTCATGCCTCCATTAGTCGATGGTTATGACATGTAGGAGGTTGCATCAGACCTATTCTACCAGTTATTTTGTTAAAACTTTGTCCTTATCCAACAATTTTATTTAGAAGACGCTCTGATGATTTTCATATCATCATGTATGATTTTCTCAACAAAATGGTATATTAACATTGATGTTATGCATGAAAATAAGCTAATTATGCCTATTTTGCTCTTGCTTACACAATATGCCTTGTGGCAGTATTGCATGTGCAATGACCTTAACTATGGGGAAATTAGAAGTCTTAGAACACACGAGTAAAGTCAACTTAAAGTTAAAACTTGCATTAAATGAAAGCAAAATATAACAAAAATGTTTCTTTTCATTTATTTGTAATAAAATTAAGATGATGATAAAGCAGATTTGCTTTCTTCCATATACTAGTGTTAAAAGAATTAGCAAACTTTTACTCTTTGACCTTTGACCTCTGTGAACTTGATCTGTTCCATCCCTGTTTAAACTGTAAATTTTATTAGTGACATCTTAGGAATAATTGTGGCTACTTTCATGTTCCTGTTTTTTAGCATAACATTGGTTGATATTGTTGAGAAAATGCATTTTACAAATAGCTCACTTTTCAGGGGGGGGGGGGGGGGGCGTGCGTTACTAATGAAAACTGTTCTACTGTTCTGTGGAAAAAATGCATGAGAATTATTCAAAAGTACTGTTTAGATGCTTGCGACTTAAATGTATGTTTCAGCTATACAGTCTATGTTGTTGTTCTACTGAATACTCCCAGCACGTTATGTGACGGCAGACATGGGTCCATGCAGTTTGCAGTTGGACTCAACTTACAAGCAAGTATATACAGTACCATGTTCAAGTTGTGGTTCATCTAGATAAAATTTTATCTGACTGGAAAATCAAAATATAATATGTGATTGTAACAGCATAATTTGAGGTTAAAAATAGGAATGGTTGGCATCATATACTATTGATAAAAAGAAAGTTTCACGCATAAAGAAAATTTCTTTACCAAGTTCAACTGTAGGATTTTCTTTTGTGTTCATTTTATAATTAATTATGCAATGAAAGCCTGGTTTGAATGAATGGATGCAGCAAAGACAAAAGTAATAATGATTCTCACAGATTTCACCTAGTACAAGGATTTTTTTCTGTTAGTACAATGGAAGATCTCACGACCAAACTAAAGTTTTGGTTTTCAGAGGTTTTTAGTTGACCAAGTTTAATTTTTTTTAAAGGGAATCTGGAACTTGAAAACTTTATTTCAGTTTCAGGGGGATTTTGGTTTACTGGGAGTTTTCACTGTATTTAACATTTACCATATATTATACAACAATAGTAACAAGTTCTTTTCCTTTGGGAAATTCCACTTAAAAGATTGTACCATGGTTGGAAGGTATGCAAAAGTGATGTCTATGGCAGGGGTGTCAAGCTCATTTGCTATGACGGGCCAGATTTGATATAATTAATAATAAATAATTAGTCTGGCGGGCCGTATGTTTGACACCCATGGTCTATAGGTTGATACTCTTATATAGAAATAAGTCCATTATATGATTAACTTCAAGGGGAAAATCATGCCTGTTGGCTGAAGCTCTAAATGAAACTTACTTTTAAAATGCAGTACATCTTTTTAAGTGAAATATCCTAAACAATACAGGTTTAATGCCAGATACATGATACTTGTAATTATGAAATACCATATACAAACAATACACGTTTCATCCCAGATACATGGTATTTGATGTCTGAAATACCATATAGTGGGTATTTTTCACAGACATAAAATTTGGTGATTTTGTTCAAAAGCTGGGGTTTTATTTTTGGCTATTTATATTTTAGTGATTATGGATCTAGACATGCTATGATCAGTGCTCCAGCTAGGAATTTGTTACAAAAGGGAGGACAAGAGGGGCAACTATAGCAATTGTGGCACTTTTTGTTGAAGTAAGGACACCTTGTGAAACAAAATGGCATATTTTTGGTGATGAAAGGACTTGTTGTAGCTGATAATAGGACTATACTAAATAGCTGAAAATAGGATTATAATAAATAATTCCCATTTTCTGCCCCCTCTCCAATTTTCTTCATATGTATATTAAATCTATGAGATAGTGTTGCCATAGAAACAGCATGTTGGAAAAAGACAAAAGGCATGAAAATTTTACATACTTTTCCATGTATTTCCAATTGATAGGGCATGTTCATAATTTATTTACTAAATTTAATAATTTTTATCATATTTATGCCATGAAGTTGCATATTTAGATTTAATTTAAACAAGAGTCATCCAATGATGACATATCCCCCTGGATCCACGCTTATGTAAAGACTTCTACTTAAAGTTCTATCTTGTCCAGAACTCTTAATTTTTATACTGCTTATGACAGTTTCCTCTGGTGCATTACTCTCAAATTACATACTACTTATGTTACACTTTGTTTCCGTGGTAAAATACTTGGAATTATTTGCATTCAATATTTTGTATTAAAAGACAACTGTACACAACATGCTTGACATGTGTACGAAGTTTGGTTTAAATGTCTTTAACAGTATGAGAGTTATGCTACTGAAACGAAACATTTTATGGACAGACAGACAGACATAGCAGTAGCTATATCCCCTTGTATTACATACCAGGTGGACAAAAAGATCAAACTAAGATGAAGTCATCTACATCCTTCGCCCTGCCAAAATGTCTGCTAAGGGACAGAATGATTTGTTGAAGACTTCACCTAAGGAAAGTTCCACTGTACAAAGTATACAGTGATATGTATCACGAGTTTTGCTCCAGAAATGAAAGTGTGAATGATGGATGGACGATTAACAAACTGATAAAAAAGGTAAAAACATTGGAAGTGAAAAATGTGAATATCAAAAGGCACATCTACATAACTAGTCTAATATGTGTAACAAATTTTAAATGGTTTTGGAGTTTTGCCCTCAAAAACAAAAGTGTTGATAATGGATGCATAGAAGGACAAACAGACAAAAACAAAAAATATTGAAACTTGAGACTTGTGAATAGCAAAAGGCACATCAAAACCACTGGTCTAATACATATATACCACTCCCTCAATAACTCGTGCACATTGGGGTCCAAAGAAATAGACTGCAGCATAAGCATGGGTGCCAATTACAGAGGGACCTCTAAAAAATTACGAATGGGATGGACATTGACAATGAGAAAAGGGGGTGGGAGCAGATTAAATGGTTGAATACTCATTGTATAATCACACTGGGAAGAATAGCTTTATCTATTAGTTCACTTTTCTGTATAAATTAGATTTATTTTCAAGATAACCAATCTTTGAAAGATCGTTAAAAACATTACTACGAGAGGTTTCAACACACATCATATGTGTACCAGTGCAAACAATGTGTATTACTTCACTGCTTTTGCATGTGAATATGGATACATTCTAGTGTTACTGCTGATTCAGAACAAAACCCCCGATTCTTTTTTACCCCAAAAATGGACATTTATTTCGAGCAACAACATCTGCTCATCCTTTTTTGCAAGCCTCCAAGTGCCTATTTGGGAATTTGAAGTTCATTACAAACTTTGAAACTCACTTTTCCATAATGAAACCCATCTGTGAAACTAAGCTTTTCATGCACCAAGTATGCCTTTCACTTGGTTCTCTCACTGTTGTTGATCACATTTGCGAATGAGTAGAAAAAACCACTGATTAATGTTAGATACTTAAATTATGTTACTTATGTAATAATATTTAAAACAGTGTTCGATTGGTCAGTTAAACAAGTTGACTTAACACATGACCATAACTGCTAACTCTTACACAGGTAGGATTTGCATGCCCTTTTATACTTTTTTTTCTACTCTCTTTACTTGACTTGATACAAAGATGTAATAAAACGAGCTATATATCAATGTTTTATTTACCAGTTGTGATCGCGATTTTATTCATGTTCAGCAAATAGGGGCCACGTTTCTTTTGTATTCTTAATAATACAAGATGGGATCCATACCTACTGCTACATTATAAGTGGGTTCACAAGTTATCTGGGCACACTAAAACGAGGGAGTGGTGTACCAAAAGATACATCTTGAGCACTTTATTGAGTTATTCCCTAGAAACAAAAGTATGAAAGTTGAATGGATGGAAGAACAGACAAATGGATGAAAATTTTAATCAAAGTATTTAGAATATTGATGACTTGGAGGGTTCAAGTGATACTAATTTACATAAGATCAGATGGAAGAGCATAACTCCAGAGATATTGCTTATCATGGTTCTTTTTAGTATTGTAAACATATACTGCTCTAAACAGTCTTTATATTTTTATTAAAAAAAAATTCTTTATATGTCATTAGACAATTTATGTTAAACATTATTTGAGAAAATATTGTCATTTCCTTTTTAAAAGCATTTTCTAATTGTTTCAAGTATTACCTTCAGTGGAACAATGTCCAAGGGAGATAACTACTATCATGACTAATCATTTAAAAAATTAAGTTCCCTCCCTTGACAGATAAATTTTTAGCAAGACCATCAAGTTTGCTACTATTATTAATAATACAAACTATATTTGTTAAAAGAGAATGGATTCTATGCATAAGGCATGGAGGGACTGAAATCTCTCCAAGCCAAAAACACTGAAACTGAAAAACTGAAAAGCAAAGGCACATCTACACTTGTCCAATAATTTTACCAAACTTCCTATAGATAGCTTAAATGGTTTTGGAATTTTGCCCCCCCCCCCCCCAAAAAAAAAAGTGTGGATAATGGATGGATGGATAAACAGATGAAAACATTAAAAATATTTAAACTGAATAAGTGTTAACAGCAAAAGGCACATTTACACCACTAGTCTAATGTGTGTGCAAAATTTTACAGAGATATCTTAAATGGTTTCCGAGTTTTGCCCTGGAAACAAAAGTGTGGATAATGAAAGATGGATGGTCAGAAAAATGTATAAAACATAAAAATATTGAAACTGAAGAATCGTGAATAGCAAAAGGCACATCTGGACCACAAATCCAATATATGTACCAAGTTTCACAGAGATATCTGGAATGGTTTGAGAGTTATGTACTGGAAACAAAGTGTGGATAATGAATGGATGGATGGATGGATGGACAGAAAAGGCCCAAAAAAGCAAAGATACTTAACTGAAGCATTGTTACTAACAAATGGTACATCTGGACAACTAATCCAATATGTGTACCAAGTTTCAGAGAGATACCTTTCATAGTCTGAAAGTTATGTTTTGGAAACAAAACTGTTTATGGGCAGACATACAGACAGAAGAACATAGTGATAGTTATATCTCCCCGTATTACCTACCAAGTGATAAAAAAGATACAAACTGATCTCTGGGAGTCAACAGTGAATATCCCCAACTTTTACAAGTCAACTTAAACATGGGTAAAGTTTAATTGCCAAATTAAAGCTGTAATCAAGTGTGCATTAAAAGCCAGGAGATGAAAACTGAGAAAAATATATCTTCCTGGTAAGGGAAGCATACCATGATATTCTGTGTTACAAGCAGATATCTTACCATTTAAGCTATTGACACCAATAATTATATAGGTTGATTTAAAACTATATATAATATTGATAGAATGTAGCTTTGAGGATAATCTGCTGCACTGTACCTTACTTTTTTTTCTAACAATATGAACAAAGATCGACTCCTTAAAATTTTCTGAAATATATCTCAAGCATATCCTTAGTCTTTAGGTATTAACTAGTTTTATTTCAGGCATCATAACTATTCCCCCATACTGATGGAAAAGTCTGATAACAAAATGAGGCTCAGCACAAAACATTTTATTTTTTTATTTTATTTATAAACTAACCCGATATCTACTCATCTTTCTTATAGTTATGACATCATTTCTGTGATACGATAGTAATATTCTGGTTTGTTGAACAACAAAAAACAACTGTAAACACTGCCTCTTAGTCCCGTTAATATCCCCATTGGTGCCTCTCCTAGAAAATGTGTGCAAGGAGTATAAAAAATGAAATTAAAATCAAGTAAAAGATGAATAAAATTGTTTTAATCAACATATAAATTCATTTGTTTCTACATATTTTTAAAGTACAATACTGATAGGAATAAAATAACGGCAAGGCTAGCAACTGCAGTTCAATTTCTTTACTTACAATGGTTCTCCAACTAGATGTTGGACACTACACAACAGCAACAAAGTGCCAATGCTACATAGTAAAAATTTTAAATATTGTAGTTTTTAGACACCAGTGATCATAAACAGCTACACAATCTGTCAAATTAACTTTGTGGAGCAAACCTGAGTTCATTATCTAATTTTGAGTTTTAAGTTGCTGAAGTGACCATTTATTCTGCAATTTCCAACATACCAATCCATGTTTGAACTTTGCTGTTTGTATGAAATAGAAATCTACAAAAACAATGACTGTAAAACAATTTGATTTGTATAATCAGTGACATATTAACACAATCAGTCATGACATTTATCAATATTTATTTGTTCATAAAAACAGGGGCAGAAAACAGATCTTATTTAATATAGTCTTTGGAAGTAAAAACAGATAAAAGCACACTGATATAACTATCCTACATTAAATAAACATAAAAATTTGTAAAAATAAATATAAAAAGACACAGTTTAAAGCAGGTGTTTTAGAGATATGGTGAGAGAGACAGATGAGAGAGATCTAGAATGACTGAGAGGAGGGGCTAGATGGGCACTGAGGACAGAGGGGAGGGCACTGAGGACAGAAGGCAGAGCACCCCTCTATTTCTGCCTAGACTGATACTATTTAAAGTGGTAAATTATGACTGCATTTATTTTTGCAATCTTATTCTAAGATCATTAATTCACAAAAATTTCTCCACCACTACAAATTCCTGCTATAGGGTCTGTTATTTTTTGTTGTTTGCTTGACATACGTATACAAAAATACACAAACACAAAAAGTAATTAAAATTATCCACTTCATACACAACAGCTCTAGTTACAATAATATAGCCTTTTTCTGGCATTGTATGGCAAGTTATAAAGAATTCTATTTACTAAGCTATATTTGGATAATGTCTGGTCCGAGTACTTGCAAACAGAAGTATAAATATGTATGCTAGGTCCGAGTGATCTATTATAGTATCTCACATCTTGCTATCCTGGGTTAAATCTATAACTAATATTTTTGGAAAAAAGATGAAGTTATTTAAGTGCCATCATTCAAGGTATTCTTCAGATATTTCCACAAACTGCATGTTGAGTGCACAATCAAAGTACTGCTGAAAAACCAAAAAATTAGCAAACTGCTGACACTGTTGCTGGCAAAAAAAGTAACTACTACACCCCATTTCCCACCAACATGGGCTCAACAAAAATCTATTCATACTGTAAAACCCGAGTCAAGGTCTGATCAGCACCATTTTCATTTAGGGCCCACAAGATATCACAAAAACTCCAGTGAAAATCCATGTCTATATGACCAACTGTTATGCAGAAGTAGCTAAAAGATTTTAAAGATGGCTACCATAGTGACCATACTGGAGGTCTCATTTACACCATTTTCATTGGGGACCATATTTATATCATAAGAAGTCTTCCATGTTGCTATGACTATCTATTCAGGAGAAGAGGCAGTGACATTGGAGGTTTAACAGTCACCATTTTCACTTAGGACCAACTACATATCATACGATGTCATTCAGTGAAAACCCATGTCAATACAACCATCATTTCAGGTAAAGTAGCGATAAAGATTTTCAACCTGGCTGCAATGGAGGCCATACTGAATGTCAGATTGGCACATATTTCAATTAGGAGCAACTAGATATCATAAGGTGTCTTTTAGTGAAAACCCCATGTCATTATGACCATCCTTTTAAGAGAAGTAGTAATAACAAGCTTTTCAAGAATGCCAGAATGTCGACCATGCTAAAGGTCAGAACGACACCATTTTCATTTGGGACCAACTAGACATTGTAAGTCTTTCAGTGAAAACACCATGTTGATACAAACATCTGTACAGGGAAGAGTAGCAACAACAAGATTTTCAAGATGGCCACTGTGCTGGCTATATTGGATGTCTGAACAGCACCATTTTTCATTTAGGACCATTGAAACACCATAAGAAGTCATTTAGTGAAACCACATGTTGATATAACCATCAGTTCAGGAAAAGTAATGAACACAAGATTTTCCAGATGGCCACAGTAATGACGATACTGAATGTCTGAGGGACACCATTTTCATTAAGGACCAACTAGACATCATAAGAAATCTTCCAGTGAAAAACTCCATGTTGATATGACCATCTGTTCAGGAGAAGTAGTGGCCTTATTGGATGTTCAAGGGACACCATTTTCATTTAGGACCAATTAGACCCTGGGATGAATGTGTGTAAAGTTTCATGTCAATCCTCCCAGTAGTTTAGGAGTACTGATAACAATGCTCTACTGGCCAAAAGAATTTCCAGGAATCCAAGATAAGACTGTTTCTTCTGTCCTTTTATTATTTCTAACTGTGGAGTACTGAAACGACCTCTGATATTCTGGAAAAAACTCCAACATAACAAATCTGATAACAACAATATTTTCTTGCATGTCTGTGTTAAAACATTCACAAGACACCATACTGGATGTCAGATAGGCACCATTTTCATTTAAGACCAACTAGACATCATAAAAAGTCTTTGGGTGAAAACCCCATGTCTATATGACCATCCTTTAAGGAGTAGTGATAACAAGATTTCCAAGATGGCCATCATGGAGGCCATATTGGATGTGAGATCGGCACTATTTTCATTCAGAACAAACTTGACATCATAAAAAGTATTTTAGTGAAAATATTTAATCAATATGACCATCTGTTCATCAGAAGTAACAATAACAAGATTTTCAAGATGGCCACCACGGTGGCCATACTAGATGTCCAAGCGGCACTATTTTCATTTAGAACCATTCAGACCTTGGGATGAATGTGCATATCAAGTTTAATGGCAATCGTCTAAGTAGTTTAGAAGAAGTAGCGATAACCAACTTGTGCTAATAGACTGATGGACAGACAGACACTAGACAATGGACAACATGTCATTGCATAAGATCTTCTGGTCTATGACCAGTAAAGCTACAAATCTCAAGCTCAAACTTGGAATCCACTCAAAAATTCTGATATAGAACCTGATTGGTTCTTGTCAGATGTCAATGTTGTAAGTTTAGTTTCAGTTTCAGTGAGAGAATATTTTTCATGATCAGATAGATAATGAACTGGGTTAAATACTACCTTTAATACTTACAATTGTACACTATAGACAACTGATACACAAGAATCTACTTTCAAAAAGATCAATCTAGACTCTCTCCATGGATATATACCAGTTACGTCTCTTGGCAACAGGTCCAAGGTCATTCAGGGTAAAAATACATTGTGCATAACAAGTTGTTAATTTGAATGTCAGAAATATCATAAATGTAAAAAATTTACAAGGATTCCGTCAAGACAAACTTAAACGCATCAATTCTGCTCTATTTGACCATGTAGTTGCCGAAATCACCTATAAACATTGACTGTCCTGCCCCAAATGACCTTTGACCTTTTGAAGCTCTTTAATATGTAAAGAGTAATCTTGGTCGTAATGGTGGTTAAAGTGTCAATTCATGTATACTCATAATTCATTTATTTTCATGGTATCAAGTTTTGCAGTTTTGCTCCATATTTAACTCATGGATATGCCTGTGATGGGGATCGAGATCTTTCTACTGACTAAACAGAACATTCATTGTTTAACAGAGTCTTTAAATTTGTGGTTTGTTTCAACAATGATATACATGAAAATTGGTAGTCATGGCATTATAAAGCATTCACACTACTGTATAAAAAATCTGAAATTATCTTCAATCTTATAAAATAAGGAACCTCACAATTCAGTAAATCATGCATGTAAATACACATTATTATAATGAATATTATTATTATTATTATTATTATTATTGAAAAAAGATGCATGCAATATCGTAAGAACTTTTTTGTGTAAATATGGTACAAACACAAATGAACAGGCATTATGTAAACAAACAAATATTAAACAAGCTTATTAATATTGGCAAACATGACTTAATGCTTACATAAACAAATATATAACCATGGTCACACCATTAGTGTTCCTGTATCTCATGCATGCAAAAAGCAGCTTGTTCACTTACCGGTGTGGGGAGCGAAGTTGGATGTAATACACACGACTGTTACAAGGAACAAAGAGTTGAGCAGAGTGATATGTGTAATTCACATTGTGTTATCAAACAAACTGTCAGTCCCTGCAAGCTGGGATAGCAGTGTTTTAATCCAATCGTATAACTGAAGGGGAGCACTAGTTATTCAACAACAAATAGCAGAACTGAATTCTATG
Organism: Margaritifera margaritifera; assembly: GCA_029931535.1. NCBI lineage: Eukaryota > Metazoa > Mollusca > Bivalvia > Unionida > Margaritiferidae > Margaritifera > Margaritifera margaritifera. The sequence continues at coordinate 1,732,506 of JAQPZY010001623.1, read as the reverse complement.
CTAACAAGTTAACAATCTGATTTCCTATTCCTTAGTTCTTTAATCATTGTACAACTAAATGGACAAAATTCCAACAGAGAGAAAGTATCACAAGAATTTAAAGGGAAAGGTTTTTGCAAATGAATACAAATCCATGTGGCTAGAGCTTTAGCATCATTCATGTGAAAATGCATTCTTACAGATATTGTCATATCTAATCAATGACCTTCAAGTCATTATTGTGTTTGAAACTTATGCAGGCACTCTGTATGCTTGCAAGATGAGTACTTTGATATTCATATTTTCAATACTAAAACAAGTTGAACTTTCTCCATGCATGAAGTGACTAAAAAAATTGCTACGTGTGCATGGGTGACAGACAAAAGACTATGTTTCTTTGTCTTCCTACACATGTAAAGGTATTATGTGTAATGACTATGTTTCATAGTTCTTTCTACACATGTAAAGGTAGTGTGTGTAACAAGTTAGTTCTTTCTATACCTGATATATAGTTCTTTCTACACATTTAAAGGCAGTGTGTAATGACTATATTTATTAGTTCTTTCTACACATGTAAAGGCAGTGTGTAGAATGACTGTTTCTTAGTTCTTTCTATGCATGTCAAGGTAGATTGTTGTAATGAATGTTTCTACACATGTAAATGTGATGGTGTGTAATGAATGTTTCTTAGTCTTTCTACACATATAAAGGTAGTGTGTGTAATGACTGTTTCTTAGTCTTTCTACACATATAAAGAGAGTGTGTATATACTACATTTATTAGTCTTTCTACACATGTAAAGGTAGTGTGTGTAATGAATATTTATTAGTCTTTCTACACATATAAAGGCAGTGTGTGTAATGACTGTTTCTTAATCTTCCCACATATAAAGGTAGTGTGTATATACTACATTTCTTAGTCTTTCTACACATGTAAAGGTAGTGTGTGTAATGAATATTTATTAGTCTTTCTATATATATAAAGGTAGTGTGTGTAATGACTGTTTCTAAGTCTGCCTATATATGTAAAGGTAGTGTGTGTAATGAATATTTATTAGTCTTTCTACACATATAAAGGTAGTGTGTAATGAATATTTATTAGGCTTTCTACACATGTAAAGATAGTGTGTGTAATGAATATTTATTAGACTTTCTACACATGTAAAGATAGTGTGTGTAATGACTGTTTCTTAGTCTTCCTACACATGTAAAGGTAGTGTGTATAATGTTTCTTAGTCTTTCTACACATATAAAGGTAGTGTGTGTAATGACAATGTTTCTTAGTCTTTCTACACATATAGTGTGTATTTACTATGTTTCTTAGTCTTTCTACACGTGTAAAGGTAGTGTGTGTAATGAATATTTATTAGTCTTTCTACACATATAAAGGCAGTGTGTAATGACTGTTTCTTAGTCTTCCTACACATGTAGTGTGTGTAATGAATGTTTCTTAGTCTTTATACACATATAAAGGTAGTGTGTGTAATGACTGTTTCGTAGTCATTGTACACATATAAAAGTAGTTTGTATATTGACTATGTTTCTTACTCTTTCTACACATATAAAGGTAGTGTGTGTAATGACCGTTTCTAAGACTGCCTACACATGTAAAGGTAATGTGTGTAATGAATATTTTTAGTGTTTCTAAACATATAAAGATAGTGTGTGCAATGACTATTTCTTCCTCTTCCTACACATGTAAAGGTAGTGTGTGTAATGAATATGTTTCTTAGTCTTTCCACACATGTTAAAGTAATGTGCATGATAACTATATTTCAAAGTGTTTCTAAAGGTAAGAAGGTATTTAATATAATGTCAGCACTTCACAGATGTTTCTACAGCTATTCAGGTATTCTACAAAATGTCTTAGTTAACACAGGAGTTCTACAGGTGTGTACAATGTCCACACTTCAGGTGTATACAATGTCCACACTTCAGAGATGTTGCTACAAGTGTTTCCACAGGTGTGTAGATATTCTAAACTACAATATACAGATCTGTGCACTGCTAAAGCACCAACCTTTGTTGAGTAAGAATCTTTTTAATCTTGTCTGCCTTATCCTGCCGTTTTTGTTTTTCTTCTTCGGTTTGATCATCTTCTTCATCCGAGTCAGGTATCCATCGTTCAGGGATCTCCACCTTCTCTGGCATTAAAAGCTAAAATACAGAAATAAACATTCACTAGAACTACATGCAATGGGTGCATTGCAAGAGGCCCCATTCGCTACAATTTACTCCATCGGGCCTTAATACAGAAACTTGTTTTGCAAAACTAAAGTTAGGAAAAGACTGTCAACCAGGAACCACGACTCCTCTAAATGATGAAGTGAACTCTCTCCAAATTGTAGTCAACAAGAAACAAAACCCCTAAAAAGCACATCTAGGTTGTTGAAACAATGTTCACATCATATTGCATCAGAATATCATCTTGAATAGTTCTTAAGCTATGCGGATTACAAGCAATATCCCATGTAAAGATCTTAAGTTGATTGATAAGGGCCATAACTCTGTCCAAAATGGTGCAAATGAGACAAAACCCATAAAGACACATCAAAGTCAAAGTGACCATGTTCTTAACAAATTCTATCAGAATATGCTGAATGGGTACTTGAGCTATGCTGATTGCATGCAACATTCCAAGTTTCATATGAAGACAAGAATTTGCTTGACAAGTTCCATAACCCTATCCAAAATGGAATTGTCAAGACAAAATCCATAAAAGGCACATCTAGGCATAAGTGACAATGTTCATACCAAATTGCATCAACCCATGTGAAGATATGAAGTTAATTGTCAAGGGACATGTCTCTATCCAAAGTTGACAAGACAAAACCATAAAAGAAACATATAGGTCTACAAGACAATATTCATATCGAATTGCATCAGAAAATGTTGAATGTTTCTTGAGCTGTGCCAGTTAAAAGAAATATCCCATGTGAAGATATAAAGTTAATTGTCAAGGACCATAACCCTATCCCAAATGGCACAGATGAGATAAAACACATAAAAGGCACAACTAGGTCTTTGTGACAAAGAACACAGCAAACTGCATTGGAATATGTTGAATGGTTACTGAGCAATGCTTGTTCCATGGATCTGCTCTAGCAGAGATGTGATATTGATGGAAAAAGGACAATATCTCAATCAAAATTGGACCATAAAAGATGAAACCTTTAAAAGGCACATCTGTATGTAATGGGTAATTCACCTAAAAATAGGATCCAATTATGTGCATGCATTGCTAAGCTTTGGTAGTTACAAGAAGTTTGAATGGATGGACTAATGGACTGACAAGGTGATTACTACAGGGCTCCCACATATTGATGCAGGGCCCTAATTAAGATTTAAAATGTGGAATCTTAATTTTTATTAATAACTGTGCACAAATATTTATTCCTGGTACAAAGTGTTAAAGAAGGGTTATATGAACAATTGTATCATAGCTGAGCTAGATCTGTAAGAAAGCTTATGGAATATTGGAAGTAATAATCTTACAAAGCCCATTCTTATATGTGACAATCTCTTGTCGTGATACAAATGCGTACCGAGTTTCATGATGATATCTCGAATGGTTTGGAATATATGGACTGTCATGTGTGATGGTGAGATGGATAGACATTCTATTTTTAATTTTTAAAACTCTTAAACTCTTAAGTCAGACAGAACCCATCCTTCTACAAGACACTGTCTAAGGATTATACACAAGTTTCATGAAGATAATTCTCAAAAACCAATTTTTCTAAGTAAAATGTTTCTTTGATAATACTTACCCGATCATAATACCTTAGGAGAACTACTACTACCATGCAAATCCAGCCCTCCCGCGCTAAAAACTTTTTAGCTAAAAGCTCTAACTTTTTAGCTAATGTCAGCTCTATGTTGGACTTGGACAGGTCCAACATTTAGCTAGAGTGATCTCCCCTTGGTATAGGTATTGGCGCTAAATCCCATACATGCTTCAGTTACTAGTGGAGCAGGATAAGGATGCAACTGCCGGGAGGCTGGGAGGGTGTATGTGTATTATGATCAGGTAAGTATTATTGAAGAAACATATTTTACTTAGAAAAATTGGTTTCTTGTCAAATACATTACCCAATCATAATAGATGACCCGACTGGAGAATAGACTCCATATGTTGGGGAGCGGCTTAGAAGGGAAAATATTTCCCCCTGCAAATCCAGCTGAAGTTGTGAAGCCACTTCCTATGAAGCTGTTGACCGACCCAAGAAGGTAACCTGTTGTTGCCATGGCTAAAGGTCCTACCAGGACGAGCTGAGTCTTTTGGGATGAAAGATCTCGGAGATAAAAGCTGGAGAAAGTGGACACGAACCTCCATCCCATAGCACGAATGATGTCAGTCAGGGAACAGTTTCACTCAAATACAATGCTTGTGGTGACTGCCCTAACTTCGTGAGCTGAAATACGTAATAGACTCATATCAGTTGAAGTTATTTCCCGATATGCGGAATGAGTAACCCCTTTAATCCAGGACAAAAATGCCTGTGCTGATATGTCATCCTTTCCCTCTCTGAGGGGTAAAAAGAGGCATGCTCATCTCGATGGACCGGCTCAGTCCTCTTCAAAGTAGCCAGAGATTTCATTACAAAGGTTTGCTTGCCCATGAATGGTAATCTGTTCTTAGCAATGAAAGCAGGAGCCGTCTCAAGAAGATTGATATGTAATTCGCGATCTTGCAGGAGCCACACTCCATTGGCTTCCTGGAATGACAGAAGAAGGTGTACACCCCAGCTCTCTGTGTTCACATCCGTACAGACGGTGATTCCCAGAGGTTGTACCTGCATGAGTACGCCCGACGTGAGCCAGCTGAGATCGCCCCATCTTCTGAGATTGGACTTCATCTCCAGAGATAGAGTGAGAGGTTGTTCCAATGGGCAATGTCTCTGCCTCCATTTGAACAACAGGATCATTTGCAATGAGTGCAAAAAGAGGCAACCTAGGACGATGAGGTCCGCTGCAACACTGAGCAAGCCCAGCAGGCGAAGGAATTCTCAGGCAGAGAGTTTGTCTTGTATCAGCAAGGAAGCCACCATGGTACTGATTTTCAATGCTTGTTCATGAGGGAGGCATACTCTGTTTACCTGAGTGTAGAACTCCATCATTAGGTCAGATTTGTCCTCATTGATGAGGAAGCCGAGGTTGAGAAGGAGAGGAACCAGGGATCTCATGTCTTGCTCCAATATATGACTTACCTGATATTTTTGTAGGATGTCGTCCAGGCAGTTTGTTGTAGTCGCCATGGAGGTGATACGGACATGGGCCATTACTCAATCCATCACTCGTGTGAAACCCCAGGTACTGATGTCGAGTCCAAACGGGAGCGCTTGGAACTTGTAAACGGTGTCTTTGTAGGCGAATCTCAGGAACTTCCTGGAAGCCATGTGAATAGGGACATTAAGATATTCATCTTTTAAGTCCACGCTGATTGCGTAGTCTCCCTCCTGCACGGCATTGAGAACCCGATATGGTATTTCTATTGTGAACCAAGGGGTGCAAATGAACTGATCGAGTGTAGATAGGTCAATGACAGGACGAAAAAGCATGCTGTTGGCCTTTGGCACCAGGAACAGCTTTGAATAAAATCCAGGAGGATGTGCATTGTGAATGATTTCTACCGCCCTTTTCGGAGAAGGTCATTGATTTCTTGTTGCAAAGTAGTGGCTTTGAATGGGTCGCTGGGGACATTTGTAGCTGAAGGAACCCTGGACAGAGTGGGAGGTGTGCTGAAGGCAATCTTGAGTTCCTCCAAAACAATTTGCAGGGTCAATAGGTTGTTGTGGCAAATATTGTCCCATTCGGCAGCAAAAAATTGGAGCCTTCCACCTACCGGGATGTGTGGAAAGGGCAGTGTGAGTACGACGTCATTTTTTGTAGTAGGGAGGCTGTCATGGAGAGAAACGTGGGTGAAAACAATCGCCTTCTCTCTGCTTCTTGTCCCCTTTTGTTAGAGGTTACTGTGTCCGCCATCATTGGTATGGTCGGTAGTACTGCTTCCCAGTGGCTTGTGTTGTATGGGGTTGCTGGGGGTCCTTCTGATGTCCTGAAAAGTCTCTCCGCTGTGGCTGGGACATTTTTGCAGAGAAAGATGTCGCCTTGGTGGCTTGTTGGTGTATGTCGTCGATCTGGCCATTAAACAGGAAGTTCGAGGACAAAGGTTGCAAGTGAAGCTTTGCCTTATGGTGGTCTTTGAGAAAGGTGGAGGTAGACAGCATGGCATCTCGTTTCGCCAGTTGTAGGTTCATAGCTGCTGTGACAGCATTGGTCAAAGTATTTAAGACGCGAGCCATTCTGAACACAGATCCCACACATGGTCCATAGGAATCAGGGCAGGTGATGATTAGCTGTGTTTTGCTTGTTGGAATATCGCCATGAATACCAGGTCCAACATAGAGCCCACGGCCAAGACGTTGCATACCAACTGTTGAGTGTTGTTGAAATGCCTCCAGTCCATGCGTATGGAGTATGGCTTAGTCATCCCCACTGCAGCAATGTCACCGTCAACTGCTGGGGTACCTATATGGAAAGCTGGCGTGTGTGCCTTGTAGAATCACCAGCTACAATTTGAGGGAAGGCTATGCTACATGAAAAAGAGGTGGTTGACACTTGGGACTTGTAATTGGCGATGTAAGCAGCCCAACAGGTCAGAAACTATACCAGACTGTGGCAGTAGGTGGAAAGTCGGTTCAGCTTTTTGGTCAAGAGATCCACAGATGCCAGGACATTGGACCAGGTAGTTGATGATGAAGAAGGAAGAGGACAGAACTCTGGTGGCAGAAGGCAGAAAACTTCCTTGATTGAAGCCCTAAAAGCTGAGTCCTCATGCGTCATAGTGAGGTCTAAAAGAGATGATCGGGATATGGAACCGGTTTTGTCGTTAGTGGAGATGGAGATGTCAATGTCTCTTGGACCACCTGCGATGGGGCAGGAAATGAATGTTGAGGGCGAGAGCTGACCATGCTTACAGAATGCCCCGAATGAGATGCAGAGACTTCCAGGCAGTCGCTAAGTGAAGGTTCCCTTTGAGTGCCAAAGGCTTGAGAAGGCAGTGAAACGATGTCCTTTGGGAACTGAGGCACTAGGCTGGGCATCGTGTGCAGTGAGTGCCTAGAGACCTAGAGGCACTATGCATAAACGCCCGATCCCAATGTGTGCCCTTATGGCGGTTCGGTAGACTGGATAGAGGTCGTTCTGGTAACCTGATGTTGTCAGTTCATAACTCGGAGACGGGGTATGGGATATCTGATCCTCGTAACTGGTCAATGAATATGAAGTGCGAGATATTCTGTTCTTGTCTCAATCTTGTTGCACATCAGGCGATATAGCATTGAGCCCCAATACCATGCCTATTGGTTTAGCGAAGAAAGGCTTATTGTGCTGCGAAGGTGAAGGAGAAGCCAGAGCAGTAGCAGTGCATGCTGGTTTGTGACGCTTCATAGCTGACGAATAAAGTGGAGTCTCTGCAAGTAAATCTTGAAGCGTGGCAATGACTGCATGAATACTTATTGCATTGTCATCCTTTAAAGGGCACTACAGCGCCTTCCCTTTAGGTGCCATACCGTTGCAGCCCACTGAGATTCTGTCCATGCTGCGCATGTGTTACAAGTGTTCGTAGGTTGACAGCCAGAGCAAACAAAACAAATAGGGTGGTTGTCCGTTGCTTGTTTCCAACATTTACACAATTTACATAGAGTCTTGCCCATGGCCTAATCAGAAAGACAAAATAGAGCAGACGATAATAGGTATAGCCCCGCATGCATCCTGCTTAATGACCCATAGCGTGCATGTGCAGAGCAACACACTATACCCTTACCTGTAAATGAGTGTAAATACAGGTATAATATTAAAACGTCACTATTAATACTTACGAAGTGGACGTTTGGCAATATTACTGGAATAAAAGTTACCAGTAGGAAGAGTCGATAGACTGCCTATACAGGAAAATCAATGAAGCGTCGCCTCTAGTACTTATGAAGTGCGCGCTATGATAACTAAGAAGAAAACTTACCCGTATGTATCCACACCTGGCGAAACTATACTGCAAGTGGGTTGTATAGCACACACAATCTCAGCACCAATTGTGTACTCAGCGTCGCTATTGATACTTATGAAGTGGACGCAATAATATCAATATACTATGATGATGCCTGTGGGTAAGGCCAAATGACGGCTTATACAAGCAGTCAGTATCGCGTTATGTTACCCGACCATGAGGTGGACGCTAAGATTAGGTGAACATAGAAAACTTACCTGTATGTATCAGCCGTTCGGAAATCATACAGCAATATTAATGAGTTTTCTAGATTACACACCATACCTGCAAAGGAAGGCTACAGCCATGCGAGGAACACACTAGCGACCCGTGCAGGTACAGTACGCAAGCTCCTATGTGTGTGCAGACAACAAAGTGATAAAAAGAGAGAACCTGTCGTCAAAGCAAGAAAGAAAAGTTGGAAATATATAGATTGAGTATACTTCCCTTAGTAGAGAAAAACTCTTCCAACTCGCTCTCTTGTGGAAAACTTCCAAAGTCTTGTACTGGTATTGCAAAGCCTCTCTGTTGAGTCGAGAGCGTGCTACACTGCATGAGCGGAAGTGGTAACTGAAGTATGCATGGAATTTAGCGCCAACCCCTGTACCAAGGGGAGATCACTCTAGCTAACTGCCACCTAAGTGGGCAGACAACTTTTAGCTTTTAGCTAACAAGTTTTTAGCTTCGGAGGGCTGGATTTGCAAGGTAGTAGTAGTTCCCCCAAGGTATTATGATCAGGTAACATATTTGAAGAAATGGGGAGATAACTCTAAAAGTACTAATCTGACAAAGCTTAATTTTATTTGGGACAAACTCGTCATTATACAAACGCATACCAAGTTTCGTGATGCTATCTCAAATGGTTCAGGAGATATTAACCGGAGAAGAGTGTGAAGGATGGATGGTTCGTTTTGTTTTTGTGGGCTTTAATGGCACTTTTAACACATTATTGGATATATCATGCCTTTTGGTGTACGTCAAGGTTGCATTCTGTCCCCATTACTTTTTTCTTTATTTTTATATAACCTTCAAAGTGCATTGTCCAATGACAGCTATAGTATAGACATTAATGGCATATTAAAACTGTTTGTTTTGCTATATGCCGATGATTTAGTTACATTTGCTGAAACATCAATTGAGATGCAGCGTTTACTTAATTGTCTTGAATCTTGTTGTGATGAATGGGAATTAAAGGTTAAGTTGAACAAAACAAATGTTGTTTTCCGCAAAGGAGGGTACCTATGGAAGCATGAAAAATGGTATTTTGGGAATCACAAATTAAAAGTGGCTTCATATTATAAAAATATCTAGGGCTGGTATTCTCTTCATGCGGTGTTTGGTATAAATGCCAAAAAGACCAGTCTTAACAAGCATTTAAGGTATTATTCTCAGTCAAAGGCAAGTTGCTTAGGTTTATTTACCTAAATATTTTGTTGTAAACCCTTCAGAGGATAAGTTTTTATCTGCACTGCAAAGCAGAAACAAACATACACTGAACTCTATATGAAAATTTCTAATATATGCCCTTAAGCATAAAAAGGTACTCCATGATTCGTGTAATGTAAACAAATCACAAATGATAATTACATAGCTCATTTTTTTTCTCACTATCGCCTGTCACATGCTTGTTACTATTTGTTTATCACCCCTACAAAGTAGAAGTAAATGTACATTTTATTCTACAATCTTAAACATAGAAAGGAAACACCAATAATCTTGTAATGTAAACTCTAATGAATAATAATGATATAGTTCACTATATGTTTATGTATATCATTTTTATTTCACTCACATGCTTATTATTTGTTAATGTTACATGTATTATGTAATTTGGGCCAGTGGCCTACATTACCTCAATAAAGACTCAATTGGATATATCATGCAGAGGAAATGGAAGCTAAATGCCTTTCCCAAGAACACACCAAAGCAGCCAAACCAAGCTGGCCTAGGTGAGTTTTGAACCCTTGACCCTTGGATTACAAGTCCGATGCTCTACCAACTGAGCCACCACAGCTCCCCTGTGATGGATGGATGGACACAATTTGTAATAAAAATTGGGATAACTCTTAAAATGCTAATCAGAATCCACCATTTACAGGACACAATGTCTAGTCTTAATAGAAAAACATACCAAGTTTCATGAAGATATCTCTACAGATGGTTCAGGAGATATTAAGTAAAGAAAATGTGACAAGCTCACTCCAGGATATCCCCTAAATGACCTAATACCAAACTAGTCTAAAAGATAATGTGCTTTCCTTCAAAATATGCTCAAATTGCACAGTAATCTACCAATGGATTAGTTCAAGTGGAAACAAGAATAATAAATTTTGCCCACACCTTCTGTGCTTCAAAAGGCCTTTACATGACGATTAAAAACACACATAAAAAAATAGAAACATTGATCAGTTACTGATGCTGAAAATATTACAGGTGTGAAAAAGTCTCTCTTATCTTTCTGAAATTAGATAAGGATGATATAAATATTCATCAGAAACAGAATTTATTTTTCTAAATTTTAATTCACACAATGAACAAAACTTACACAGAATGTAATGCTCACCTGTTTCACCAATGCACAGTTAAAAAACCTAAAACTGTCACTAGAGCAAAAATGGTGGGTCACTGTATCCTATACTCGAATGGCATGAATATTAAGTTCGTGAAATGAATGCACTTTTTAAGTTGGATAGACTGTACACACAACAATAACAGAGAAATTGAACTAAATAAAAAAATGAAGCCTAATAACCAGAGTGAAAAGCAGATCAATGTAACCTATGTTTGCTAGCAATGATTAGTCCTCAAAATGAATGTGCCCATCAAGTTTTTTTAATTTCTGAGGAATGGCCCTGTATGCAATGCCACTAAAAAAATGTGACCCCTCTGCCTTGCCCATTTTTGCATGAACAAAAAAAAAATTCATGCTTTTTTCACTTGACGAAGGAGAAGTATATGACACTGGAACCAAACTATAGCACTTACAATCTCCTTCTCGAAAGACTTCTCATCAAATATTCTGTTGGACTTGGCAGTTGAACTTTTCACAATGTCTGGAACAGCATCCATCTGTGGGAAGACAAAAAATGAATTAATACAATGAAAGTCTTATAAATTGAGGATATTTTATTCTCCTGATTTCATGCTGGATATATTTAGTAGAATAGCACAAAGAAGTAATATTTTCACAAGTGGTTCACTTGTTCTAAGCTAATACCAAATATATTTTTTGCTTCCTGATCATGTGGTACAACGTTCTTGCTCCACATAATAATTTGTATCACTTACTAATTGTGCTAAATTAAAAATCAATCGCTTATAGCCAAGCGGAGTAGAGAAGATTTTAAACCTGAAGTTGTGTATTTGAATACACATGGTGGTAATGTCTTTTTCTTATGCCTTATTGAAAAATTGAGATCACAACAATAACCAACCTTGGTTCTCACAGACATTGTGGCCACAAACAAAAAGGCTAAGCTAATATTGAATAACTGCAAACTTACCGGAGTTATTAAATCTCCAGCTGCTGTGTGCAATGTTGGTGATGTTGGGCCTGGACTCTTCTCTAATTTGATTGGCTGTGTACTAGATATTGTCATGTAGCGCCCTCTAGAGGACTTTTTCACACTTGCCACTGATGTGATTACAGGATCTCTCTTCTCCCATGGCCGTGGAAATGTATCTTTTGACATGCCTGTATAACCTTGTTGATCAAAGTTAGAGTTCACGGTCATTGCCCCTGTGGTAGAGGCAGTTGAATTCTGGAAAGCTTTTATTTGGGGAATGAAAGGTTCACTTGCAAATCTTGTAGAACCAAGATTGGTCATAGATACACTGGTGAGAGTGTTCTGGCTATTAAAGGGGGTAAAAGGTTTAGGTGTCATGAGATGAAGTAGGGATCTACGTCGAGCTGGGCCCGTCATATTGTCGGAGTCGGGGAGGACGATGGACCAGGGTTTGGCAGTGGTGCTGGCTTTAGACTTAGGAAGGTTTTCGTACACAGGAAAGTCGGAGTGTGTATATTGGGATGGTACACTACTGATTTTAAGGACTGCATCTACAATAGAGATACAAGACAGCATGCAGTAACAGTATACATATAGAAGATATACTGATATATATTATAGAGGAAAAATGAATGATATAGGAGGAAATTCAGTAAGGCGAAAAAAGGGAAGAAAGGGAAGTGATGGCTTTGACACAAATTATTTAAAGAGTTCGCTGATCCAAATTTTGGGGAAGTCTAAAAAAAAACAGTATTTATTTTCCTTATTATAGTAATTTACTGTGAATTCATTTATTTTTGTGGATATAAATTCTCATGGTTTGGGGAACATTTGATTTTTTCAGCACTCAAATTTGTGGATTGGAAAAAGGGTTCAATTGTTTAAAATAAAAAATCATTGATCTTTGAGTTTGTTGCAACCATGAAATCTATGAAAATTGGTACCCTGTGAAAAAATAGTGAATTCACAGTATCTGCACAGTCAATTTCTGAAATGAAAAGTCCAGGTCTATGAACTGAAATTTTACTATGCCACTGTATCATAGGGTTAGATCTTTAGACTTGTTCACTTGACAATTTCAAGCAGTTCTTTTAAGGGACAAGTAGTTTTTCCAAGATGCTTTTCCCTCAGAAAAGTGGCCTTAAAACTAGCATACAAGTCATTTCAAGGTTTCTCACAAAAGAAACATGGTTTCAAACTCTCAAAGCCTGACACAAGATGGATCCCTATTAAACATGAACACTCTGTCATTTAAACAAAAATTTGTTCTAGTTTTTACTCCTGTTGATGAAAACTCTTGAAATAAAACATACCGTACATGTGGCTTTGGAGTTTAACAAGTACTTTTTCAATAGCCACTTGACCATGGGACTAGTATTTTTTCAAGAGACACTTGATCATGGGACAAGTACATTTTCAAGAGCCACTTCATCATGGGACAAGTACTTTTTCAATGACCACTTGATCATATAATAAGTACTTTTTCAAAGGCCACTTGATCATGGAACAAGTACTTTTCACTGTGAAAACTGAAAACCTGTAGTATCTCCATAGCCCTCATTGACAGGCATGATTCTTCCAAAACTTAAAACAGTGAGAGGGGAAGGTCCTCAGTATATGTCAATATCAGTGGCAAAGGTAATCCATAACATATCGACATTGTGGATGCAGAATTTATCATTGCACTTTGCTGTATAATTTTGAAAGTTTGTTTGGTTGAAAGGTTCATCCAACACAAAATTTTCAGCTATGAAGCACTTATTTAACAAAATACATTCAAAATGTAAAACAGAAAATACCAAACAAAATAATAAAACAATTATGCATTCAAATACTAACATATAGGTATCAGCTATTCCTTTTTTGCATGTGATATATTGATCCTCTATTCAAATTTTAATCAACTTCAAGTCGAGTCTAATGAATGCTATGTCTTGCCTGTTTTACTGTGGTGTAATCCAAACCTTGCATAGTCACTAGAGTAATAAATAAAGTTCACTGTAACTTTAACAGCTGGTCATTGAAGTGCTTAATATTTCTAATATAAATACACCCATCAAAATTTCATGACTGTACACACAAGTGTCTAATGAACCGAACTGCAAAAACTTAACATAATTGCTAAAGTGTTAAAAGTAGGACACTGTGACCTACTGTTATCTATGGTGAGCAGTACACTTCGAGATGAATACATCCATCAAGTCTCATGACTACATACAACAGTGTCAGAGAAAAGAGAAAAGTGAGCTAAATGCAAAACAAACCATTGACACCTACAATAATGGCAATGCTGTTGGAAAAATGATCCCTATGATTCATAGGTGAGACAAGAACATAACGACAAACTGTGTAGAATGCTTTTAAGTACCATATATACTTGCTCATAAGTTGAGTTCAACTGCAACCAACATAAACCATGATCTTCTGTCACATGTGCTGGAAGATCAGGGTCTATGCTGTTTGTTCTACAGATTACTCCCAACAAACTGCACAGACCCAGATATGCCGGTACATAATGTGATGGCAGATCTGGGTCTGTGCAGTTTGCAGCAGGACTCAACTTATAAGTGTATATATATGGTACTTTGGGCATATTTATAAGATTAATCATAAAACTTTATCTTGCTGGTGATGCAAAGAAAGGAGTTTAGGATTTAGGACTTGTGAAGCTGTACCTGGTTCATCCTTCTTTGATTTGTCCCGTCTGAGGTCTGATTGACGTTTTACATCCCTGACTGTCTGAGATTTAGGTCTATCTTTAGGTATCAAACCTGAAAGTACATGTGTAACAATATTATGTCAAATGGTTTCATAAAAATACAACTTATTTTTATTGATCAAACTTGCATTTTTTTTACCTACTTCCTTAACATTTCTTAATCAATGGAAACTATTACTGAAAAATATTCTAATTTAAAAACAAACGAACATAAGTCACCATGACATCAAATCATTAATCAAGCCCTATATATGCTTTGCATTATTGGATTGTTTGGGGGCAAGTTACGATAATGTGATTCAGTTGTGTCACTAAATGATGAAACAAAGTGATTCTTCAGTGTTAAAATATGACATTCTGTGGTAAAGTTTGATTTTGTACTTCTAATAATGGTTAACAACTGTTGAGGGAAATTCCAATACAAAATATTATCGTATTTCTGCAAAGAAACTAGTAAAAATGGTATTCAACTTTTGACTTCTTATTCCCTGAAAAGGCTGTCAAAATAGTTCCTCACTAAGAAGTAACATCGTCCCTTTTTTTAAAAAAAATATCACAAATGTTGACCTACTAAAGGTAATTTAAGTAGATGGAAAGAAAAATACTGACAATAATACCGATGAAAGCCTGATTAACCAGTTTTAATTAATCCTACAGGGGCTAATTGGGATAAAATATTGAATACTGGGTATTTCAGACAATAATTCATAGAGTTTTTACCATAAAGACAAATATAACACCTCCTTTTGAACATCAATTCACTTGTGAATGGCCAAATCTGTCAACTTTTCCCCGTATGTTTACATCAGTGGTATCAATATTCAACTGGTTTATTATCTGACACTGCCATGACAATTGTTTCCATCAGATTGATGAAACCTAGCTGATGTTACCTTTGCTGTTTTTTTTGTAGAATCTAAAGTCCCCATCTGTAAAACCAAGAGTCCCTCGAAAGGATTGATGCTCTACTGCCCAAAAAGAATTTACAGGAATTCAAAATAAGACCATTTCTTCCTTTTAACTGCTGAGTGTTGAAACCATCTCTGATATTCTTCATCAGCAATAACAAGATTTTCAAATTAGCTGCTGTAGATGTCAGATTGGCACCATTTACATTTAGTACCAACAAGACATCATAAGAAGTCTTCTTATGGAAACCCCATGTTAATATGATCATCCATTCAGGAGGAGTAGCCATAACAAGATTTTCAAGATGCTGCCATGGTGGCCATATTGGATGTCAGATCGGCACCATTTTCATTTTAGGACCAACTAGAAATCATAAGAAGTCTTTTAGTGAAAACCCCAGTTGATATGACCATCCATTGAGGAGGAGTTGCGAAAACAAGATTTTTCAAGATGGTTGCTGTGGTGGCTATATTAGATTTCCAACTAGACCATGTGATGAATGTGTGTGTAAAGTTTCATGGCAATCCTAAAAGTAGTTGAGGAGGAGTAGTGATAACAAACTTGTACTAACAGACGGATGTCTGACAGACAACAGACCATCCCATAAGCTCTTCTGGTCTATGACCTGTAGAGCTAAAAAGCAAATAATAGAATAGACAATTATCAACATACCAAGAGTTGATTCCTCTACCGGACTCTTCTGTAGCTTTTGTTACAAATTAGTATCCAACACTGTACAAGGATCGCTATTCACTTGACAAGTCAATGGTGACTGTGTGCTACATCTAAAACTTGTGTTTAGGTGAGAAATTAATCTTTTTAATTTTCTATGTAATCAACAGGCATGCGAACTCCTGATCAATATGGAAATAATGTATTTTATTCTACAAAATTATATTTAGTGCTGTTGGTGTTGCATTTATCTAAGCCAGTAGCCATATAAGAACACATGCATTTTACTGTATCCATTAACGATCAAAGACCATGTAAAAGAAAGTGGCTTATATTAAATTGATATTTTGTTTACTAAATACATTTTAGGGGAGCATCTGATCTATATTTTTCTATAATGGAAGTCCTCCAAGTCTTCTCCATCTCCACCCACTTTTCAATCTGTTAGAAGTAATCCATAATTCTGTGTAAGAGTGTCTGTTAAATAACAAAATCACTGTAATCTAACAACAAGAGGACCAAGTGGGCCTGACATCACTCACCTTTTAACTGACAAATGTTAAGTTTGTGAAAGCATATTCATACATGTTTTGAAACTGTGGAGTGGAAATTGGAAATAAAAGTTTGGAGCACTTATTTGTCCCATTGTCTATTAGGAGTAACAAAATATAAGGGTTTCCAGTTTAATGCAAAAACAACTGAAGTGGTTGGTTGGAATAAGATTTTTTTAAACTCATTTATCCATATACAGAAAGTGAACCACAATTGCAAGACCCAATTTTATTCCTTTGAAAAAAGACTTTGTCAGTATTACTCAACAAAACAATGTTTTACGATAGCTAGATATACAGTGAAACCCCGCTACAGCACAATGGTCGGGGTCCACAAAACGACATCGTGTTATATACCGAACCGTGCTTTAACCAACCAAGTCATTTAGCTGAAGAAAATGATGCATGCAACTACAAAAAAGGGAGGTATAATATATATTATTGGGCGCAAAACTACAAGCTTCATTGGCACAGTTACCATTTTAAATCAATGCATATTAAACGAGAAATACACATTTAGTGAAAACAAAGAGATTGCGCATGTAATATTTTACTTTATTCAGAGAACCGTGCATTGGTACATGTATATGTACATGTCTAATGCAGAGCATGAATAGTTAAAGTATCAACATGTGTACTCACCAACTGATCTCATGGCATGAATCGATAATAATTCCATTGAAAATATGAACACAGGAGTATAATATTTAGTCATTTTGTCATAGATCATTATGTGTCTGAATTCAATACAAGCCGGGGGGGGGGGGGGTTGGGGGGAGGGGGCAAGGCAATACTACAAACTTCATTGACGCAGTTATAAACTTGTTCCATATTAAACGAGAACTACTTAAAAAATCATTACATAATTAATATTTATTTTTATGTATATGAAATCGGAAACTCTGCGTAAATAGTTAAGAGTGCATGTACTCACCAGTCGAATCTGGTTGTATCCATAATAGTAATTCCATCAAAAATGTGAACAAAGAAGCATAATTTATATTTTTACAATTGTTGACAGATCCAGTTGAATCCTAATATTTAATTTCTTGCTAATACATTCACACAAACTTATGAAAAAGTTTTTTTTTGGCCACAACATTCATATTTGCTGGACTTGTCTAAAGGATCTGATTTCTGACCGACAATAAAATGCACGATTCAGATATTAGGAGTTTCTAAAAAGAAACCTGTCTTTAGGCTTGAAAAGTACATGTACTAGAGCTGAAAATTCATGTAGGAGGTCAAATGTACTGTATTGACCTCGTAATGTACTTGTGATCAGAATTCTACAGGTGTGTATACACCTAAACTGCCTAAAGCCAGCTTTGGAATAAACCATTCGACTGTATGGGTACACAGTGAGATCCATCAAAACAGCGGAGTCATTCTCTAACAGACAGAGGAAAAAATAAATAAAATAAACCCAATATTCGATGAAACTTCTGTTTATAACTATGACTTTGCATCACTGCAGAGCAAAAGTGGGGAGTAGAATGTTTGATTATATTAGCCAATCGCTCCACCCCTACGACTTAAATGGTTCTATTCCAAGCAGTGTTAACACTGCAAGGACAGTTTCCTGTGTATATGTGAATGATCTGAAGCTAGAAAATAAAAAGGTTTGAGATGAAAGGGGGGGGGGGGTACATGTGCATGGCAATGACCAGAACTGTTCCTGATAATTCAGGCCATAAACTTGTTTCAGTGGGTGTGTATGACGGTTGATTGACCAGGCATTGATAGTCAATTGTTTTCCCTTCAAAAGGTAGGTAAATTAATTGATTTATAAATTCGGGTAAGAAACTTTTTCAGTCCACTACACTGTTTGCTTGACTTGTGAAGACCTAAATCTCAAAGCTAATTGCATTTGTTTAACTCCGGGCTTAATCCTGCCCAGGGCTTCAAGCTTCTCTTTAACAGTATCTGTATCCCGTTATCCTTTGTAAATACCCACAAATTAACACTCTGGCACCTATTTGTTTGCACGACTACAGCAAGAATAATTGTTATGGAACAACGGGGTCATTTGTATAAGGAATGCATGATATTATTCACTGGTCAGCTGATTGCGTGATGATTGTCTGATAACACCGCAAAACCACATGCACATGTTGGCGGGGTTTTTCTGTTGTTTTTTAAAAATGTTTTTATAAATCATTGCCCCATAATTTGAACAACCTTTAGCAGTGAGATTGACTTTGACGATTAGCAATTAAATTAATTTATAAATTTGGATGAGAATCTTCTTTCTTTTGAGCAACAATTTTACACAGAATGCATTGAAGAAAAACACAAGGAAGACTTACTGGCTTTATTGTTCCCGATTCAATAATAATAAGATTAACACTTATCAACTTTTTAATGAGCGGTCATCTTTCAAAAAGAAGCTAAGATCAACATGCAGTGTTGACTACTGACATATTTGAAATGAATATTCACAAAAGAAACGTTTAACATCTTTATTCATATGAAGAAAGATGCAATCATAAGACACTTTTTTCTTTAAGAATACATCTTGCCAAATTATTAAATCAAACTTTTGTTTATTTGGCACAAAACTTTGCAGTACTTCAAGAAATTTGTGAAATTATTTTAAAAATTTTGGAGCCACGCTACGATCGTGTTATATCCGAATTCATACATGATCTCTACCCCAAAATGATAACCATTTTTGTACACGTTATTTTTCATATTGTGAAATTTTTTTTTTTTTCATGTATGAAAAAATATATGAAATTTCGGGAGCCATGCCACAATCATGTTATATCCGAATTTGTCCTATAATGAAGCGTGCTATAGCAGGGTTTCACTGTACACCCACTATATAATTACTTAAATAATTTGTGTTTGTCTGATGTAACTTGCTTTGAACCAACCATGATTAGCAAACAGAATGCTAAGGTAGCCATTATTAAATCATGCTTTTTAGTTTATGTCCAGTACACACTAAAAAGTATTTGGGAGAAATAGTGGACATCTAAATGAGCATAATCTCTAATACTGTTACCAATGAACAAAATGAAATGTAATCAGGCCACAACATTTAGAAAATCCATAATTTGTTTGTTAGTTTGTTTTTTAAATTCTGTTTTTTTATCAGACAATTTCTAGGGTCAGTACCCAGAAAATTGGATGATCTGTATATTTGAGTTATGAATGGTAATTAAATTTCGAAGTGGTTCAGGAGAAAAACATATTAGGTTATCAGTTTTTTTATTTTTTATTAAAGACCAACAATACTAAATTTGAATCTAACATAATGTGTTACTAATAACATTTAATATATGGAATGCCATAATGCCATAAAATAATGAACATACATGTGATACAATAAAAACAACAAATATTTTAGGCATTTTAATATAGTAATACCATTTTAAGATCTTAGTGATTTCAAACTCTTGTTGGGCAATGAGGTTGCTGGTGTGCATCAGAAACCCACAAACAATATCTTCCTGGTTTTTATGCTCAACACAGCAAATTCATTCCCAACATTAGATATAAAATATTAGTTTACTTAAGACTTTTTCTTTTTTTACTTTTATGTTATATTTTTATTTTATATATTTTCTTCAGCTTCAGAAACTAGTGATTATCTAATTTAATCCCTAAGGTGTATTAATTTGCTAATTTATATACTTGTTCAAATTTTTTTTTCAGTTTGTAAATGTTTTACAAAGGGAGAATTCTCTTCACAACACACAGTCAGCCAATCAGATGTAAGATCACCTAATTAATATGCGTGGATCTCATTCATTATCTAACCCATCCAAGATCTTCATATTTGATCAAAATCAGGTCAGAAATATGGGTTCCAGAGTGGTAACATGCTTAGCCAATCAGATGCAAGATTATCTAAATATTATGTGTGGATCTCGCTCATTATCAAATTCATCCAAGATTTTGATGATATAAACCCATATTCCAAATTTTATTGAAATTGGATCAGAAATATGGACTCCAGAGTGGTAACTGCAATTATTGACAAATCGACGCATGATGGATGATGCATGACAGATGCTGGGCCATACCAAAAGCTCACTTCGCTTTATGGCCAGGTGAGCTAATAAATGATAAAAGAAGCATTTGCAGTACAAATATCCACGTATATTTACCTCCCTAATATAAAGCTTAGATTTAATATAACTGATAGGAAAGTGCCATGTGTGATTTCCCTACTGTAATGTGAGCAGTGCTAAATAGAGTTATTGTTGGTGCCCAAGAAAAGACTCTGAGATCACTGGTATATTGCCTATGGGAAGTAATTCCTAAAATTGCCTATTGTATAACTAAGGTTGGCCCATCTAAATAAAGCCAGACTGTATATTTATTTTACAAAGGTTTTAGCTGCAGCACTTAATCTA
Organism: Margaritifera margaritifera; assembly: GCA_029931535.1. Classification (NCBI taxonomy): domain Eukaryota; kingdom Metazoa; phylum Mollusca; class Bivalvia; order Unionida; family Margaritiferidae; genus Margaritifera; species Margaritifera margaritifera. Next base: position 1,711,757 of record JAQPZY010001623.1, on the reverse strand, counting down.
ATAGTTATCATAGACATACAAGTCAAACAAATCACAGATAATCTAAGGAAACCTTCAAAAGCCCGACCACACCTCAAATGGTAGCAAAAGACATGCAACAGATACCTGGCTATGGTAATTACAGGAAATTACAGAAATGACAGTATCAAAAGAATGATAACAACTATGAAAACAGGGACCCATAAAGATCCTCCTAAATATGCACCTCAATCTCTATGGCACACATAATTTACTCAAATGCTACTAAGCAGCTCTGGTTTTATTAAATACATAATGGTTGACTGTTTCAAAGAGCCAGATATTAACAGATTTTACAAATTCTTACAACTAGATGCTGACCCTTAACTATAATTTTGTGCAAAAAAACATACCAAAGAACCTCTTTGTATTGTCGTCTGCTTCACTGATATCCCATGGTGCACCACCATCTGCTGCATCTGTTTCCTGCTCCTGACCTTGACCCTACAATATTCATAAAAATATAGTGATCATTCTACCTTACTGTCTTTTTAATCCTGAAAAAATATTCCTCTTGCTGCAAATTTCTCCTTTGTTCTCTTCCTCTTCTTCTAAGTGAAGAACTGGGTTCCTGATAGAACAGGCCCAAGTATGAAGAAGCACATCAATTCCCAAGATGACTATGCAGTTAAAAAGGTAAGAATGCTAAAACTCAGTGTTTTCTACAGGATGTGATTGTGTGAATCCCTGTAAAAATCCCCACCCCCCACCCCCTTTCAACATGAGCAAGTGTATGAAAATTACATAGAGACTATATGTAACGAGTCAAACAAAACTTGGAAGCTTCATTAATATTAATAACTGGCAATGATCATTTAAGCCCTTGGTTGCTACAACAAGTACCAAAATCAAGCATTTACATAACAGACATTCTACATTCTAGAAATGATATATCTTCATTGATTACATGTTCTTTTAAAGGTATTTTTCCAACTGCATTGGTGAGGTTATGAATGATAAATGGCAGAAATCTAGCTTTTGGCATTCAATGGTTATGTCTCTGCTATTAAATTCAATTCTGATTCATAACATTGTGATAATTACTGTGCTGATAATGGGGATAAACAGTTGTAAGTTTTATTTTTATTAGTGGAAAGTTATTTGTCACAAACATTTGTTGATACACAAGTGGCCTATTCATACAGCTCTGTTATAACAACTGTCCCTTTTAACAACTGAAAATCCCCCCCTTCGAAAATGACAGTGAGGGACTTCCAAGTATGTGAAAATCAAGAAGAAATCAATGAAGCTTAACTTCATGACATAAAAGAGTTCTTACATACAGTACTTCCTCATCATAAAACTGTTCATGGGAACCATAAAAGTGGACTGCCTTATATGTAAGGTTGCCTTATACTAGGTACTGTAGTATCATTTATTTTCATGATTTTGAAGAAAAAAAGGACATTTGCGTGGTATCTAAAAATCTGTGATGTTGCCTGTCAAAGTTTGCATATTTATAGATATTTAATTTCATGAAATAACCTCTACAACTACCCCAAATAAAGAATACAAAAGAACAAAAGTATGATGACAACAAATGACAGCCGCTTCTATGTTTAAAAACAGTACTACCATCTGTATGAGCACAAATCAAACAGCTGTCAAGATAAATCACTTATACTCAACATCAAAGAGAGCTGACACAGCCAACAACACAAAGCTACTAATCGGTTATTTAAGTACATGTGCATGATCTATTCCTTAAAATACTGTCCATAAAGTTGCACCATCAATTACTTTCTGATGACCACAGCATTAATAATGGCTTATGAGTGGCAAAAATCAACTCAGATCCTCATCAGTTTGGATATTGTCATCATTCCACATGTGAACCAAACATGTGACCAACTGCCCCTTGTTCAATGCAATTAGCAAGCAGCGTCAACATTTGATGTGTTTAGAGCCCATCAAAGTGCGAAGATGCTAATAATAACTGACAAACAATGGAATTACTCCTTTGTCCTTTAAGCTTACATTATGTGTGAACCAACTTCAACCACCAGACTTACTTAAAACCTTGTCAATGAAGCTGATTCATGCTGAATAATAATTGTGGCTCAGACAAAAATGTGTGAAAGATTGGACCCAATTATCTGTGGATTTGAGAATTGTGGAATTGTTTAATTCAACAATTTCAGGATTATTTACCCGATAAACATTGGTGTGTACCAGCCAACTTGATGGATGCGATGTTGATTCTGTGGTTTTGTTAAAAAATAAGTGAAGTGTGAGCTTCAATACTCTGTGGTAATTAGTGTATTTACAGTGTTTCATTAGTGTTGCATCAAGCAATAGTTTTAGTATTTTACAGTCAAGTTATTCATTGGGATTAAGCATGAATAGATAAAATGAGACATGCTTTCACGAGGATTTAAATTTTTATACAGCAGTTTCACTTATAAGAATCGATGTGAACAAGTATTAAATCTAATTTTCATTTATAGTATCATTTCTTATTCTTTCTTTCATTTTCAGTAATAATAGTGTTTGAATATCTTATGCTTTTTCTCATTTCTCTATCACCTACTTAATCTCACAACATATCAATTAAAGGCAGTGAGTGGAAATTACAGCTACTAGATAAAGTATAGATACGTGTGCATTGAAACAATATAAAATGCTTTAAAATTCTCTTTGTTAAAGGGTTAAAATAAAACAAACACATGTAAAAGCTAATATTTTTAACCAGATTACATAAATGACATTGATTTATCAAATAGCTTTGTTGATCTCTAGGAATGAAGTACAGTAAAAACAATGTGTGTGTGTGGGGGGGGGGGGGGGGGGTCATTATCAAATGTGGCTAATTTTTTGTTGCATCTTAAACATTTGTGGTTCAGGTCAACAACGAAATAAAAAAAAATTGGTACCCAAAGAAAATTAGTTATACTACAGTATTATGTATATATATATATATGTGTGTGTGTGTGTGTGTGTGTGTGTGTGTGTGTATGTATGTGTGTGTGTGTGTATATATATATATATATATATATATATATATATATATATATATATATATATATATATATATATATATATATATATATATATATTGAGAGAGAGATATATATATATATATATATATACAGTAAAGCCCCGCTATAGCACGATGGTCGGGGGGCCACAAAATATGATCGTGCTATGTCCCGAACCATGCTATAACCAACCATATCATTTACCTGAAGAAAATGATGCATGCATCAAAAAAAAGGAGGGGGGTATAAAAGCGGGCGCAAAACTACGTGCTTCATTGGTACAGTTACCATCTTAAATCAGGGTGGTGGGGCAATACTACGGACTTCATTGACGCAGTTATAAACTTGTTCCATATTAAACAAGAACTACTTCAAACGGTAATTACATATTTAATATTTATTTTTATGAATACAAAATCGGCAACTTAAGCGTAAGTAGTTAAGAGTACATGTACTCACCGGTCGAATCTGGTTGTATCCATAATAGTAATTCCATCAAAAATGTGCACAAAGAAGCATAATTTATATTTTTAAAAATGTTTGATAGATCTAGTCGAATCATATTATTTAATTTTTTGCTAATACATTCACGCAAACTTATGACATTATTTTTTCTTCCCCTGCAATGTTCATATTTGCTGGACATGTCCAAAGGGTCTGATTTCTGACCAACAATAAACTGCATGATTCAGACATTGGGAGTTTCTAAAAAGAAACCTGTATTAGGCTTGAAAAGTACATATTACTTGAGCTGAAAATTCATACAGGAGGCCAAATGTACTGCATTGACCTCATAATGTACTTGCGATGAGAATTCTGCAGGTGTGTGTATACATGTAAAACTGCCTGAACCCAGATTAGGAGTAAACCATTTGATTGTATGGGTACAGAGTGAGTTCCATAAAACAGTCGAGTCATTCTTTAACATTTAGAGGAAAAAAATAAATAAAATAAACCAAATATTCATTTAAACTTTTGTTTATAACTATGACTTTGCTTCACTGCAGAACGAACGCGGGGAGTATAATGTTTTATTATATTAGCCAATTGCGCCACCCCTACAACTTTAATGGTTCTGTTCCATTCACTGGCAGGACAGTTTTCTGTGTACACATGAATGATCTGAAGCTAGAAAATAAAAAAGGTTAAGGGGGGGGGGGGGAGGAGGGGTTTCATTTGTGTGGCAGTTACCAAAACTGCTCCTGACAGTTCGGACCATAAACTTGTTTCAGTGGGTGTGTATGACGGTTGATTGAGCAGGCATTGATAGTCTTTTGTCTTCCCTTAAAAAGGTAGGTAAATTATTTGATTTATAAATTCGGGTAAGAAACTTTTTCACTCCACCACATTGTTTGCTTGACTTGTGAAGACCTAAATCTCAAAGCTAATTGCATTTGTTTAACTCCGGACTTAATCCTGCCCAGAGCTTCAAGCTTCTCTTTAACAGTAATAGCTTTACATTTCTGTATCCCGTTATCCGTTGTAAATACCCACTAATTAACACTCTGACACCCATTTCTTTGAACGACTACAGCAAAAATAATTGTTAAGGAACAACGTGGTCATCTGTATAGGGAATGCATGATATTATTCACTGGTCAGTTGATTGCGTGATGATTGTCTGATAACACCGCAAAGCCACATGCGCATGTTGGCGTTTTGTTTTTTTTAAAATGTTTTTATAAATCATTGCCCCATAATCTGAATAACCTTTAGCAGCGAGATTGACTTTGATGATTAGCAATTACTTTAATTAATTGATTTATAAATTCCGATGAGAATCTTCTTTCTTTTGAGCAACAACTGTACACAGAATGCATTGAATAAAAACACAAAGAAGACTCACTGGCTTTATTGTTCACGATTCAAAAATTTTGGGAGCCACGCCACGATCGTGTTATATCCAAATTCATACACGATCTCCATCTCAAAATGATAATAAATATTTTACACATTATTTGTTGTACTTTGAAAAAAATATTGATTTTTTTATGTACGAAAAAAAATATGAAATTTCGGGAGCCATGCAACAATCGTGTTATATCCGAATTCGTGCTATAACGAAGCTTGCTATAGCGGGGCTTTACTGTATATATATATATATATATATATATATATATATATATATATATATATAATAATGAAAAACAGGATCCATATCAACACTAGTCTTATAAAAGGGACTTAAATTACCGAACTCACTTTTGAAGCTAATAATGAAGTAATCTTTGACATACTTATAACCGTCAAATGTACAATTGTTAGTTAGCAATGTTGCTGTAAAGTTCATATTTTTGCCACCCAGTCATGAAAAAATCCATATTCAACTGGGCTAGAGATTTTTCTTTTGTTGAACAGTAGTTTTGCAAGTCATTTATCTTTTCTTAATAATAAATTAAAATGTCTCTCAGAAATTTACATCAAAGATGGACAGAAAACTTTGATAAAACATACATTTAATTATCAATTTTGAGAGTTTCACCATTATTTCTATGTAATATACTGTCGATAGTCAAAACTAAAAATGTAAAATGTATCTGTTTTACTATAAAAAAATAGGATAGAGTTACAACTGCAATAATTGGCTCACTTGTGTGGAAGCCTGGGATGGTTCACTGCTCAAAACTTGCACTGGAAATGCATGGAAGGTGTCCTGTTGAAACCTAGATTGGATTGAAGTTGTTTGTGACAAGACTGGGCTAGTTTGAGACTGGTCTGGACTAATATAGACCAGATGGCTTGCTGAAGTTGTCTGGTTTGGGATGGTGTGCACTGGATAAGTGGGTACATTCTGAGCAGAGAATGAAGATATCTGGGAGGGAGACAAATGGTAGGTGGCCAGTAGGGCAGTCACTTGGGCTAGGTCCTTGGTTTGAAGAGTATCCAAGTCAGTCTCGTTGTATGTTGCAGTTTCCTTCTTAGAAACAGAAGCTGAAAAAAATTAAAGATTGAAATATGCATGTGATGCATCCCAATCACATTTTGTTTCTTCATATCTATGAGGGATACAATAATAATAACTCATCAGAGGAATTTGTATTAGTTAAAATCCCTTTTGTGGTTCTTTATTCATGACCCTGTATGAGATGATTGAGAATTGGTAGAACACTTTACGTCGCTTGGTGCATGTGCCCTGAACAGTGAGTTTTTTCACTGAATCTCTATCATTCAATACCAGGTCAGTACTGGTACTGCATGTGCCACTGTAGCAGGACAGGGCAAAACCTAACTACCAACAAGGATCAAATTTAGGACCTTTCATACCAAAGTCTAGCACATATACCTCTACACTAAAATTGTGATACTAGGCTGGTCAGTTCAAGGTCTTATATCCTTGACCAAGTGCCCTTGGGCAAGGGACATTGTGTTCCTCTGTCCCCAGACTATGGAGGGCACACCAAATTTGAAAGGGGAAAATAATTGTTTTTGTTATAAATAATAAATGAAAAAGCTTGCACAAGGGGTGCACAGGAGTCAAGATTTGGAGAACACATTGCCAAATTTGCAGGAAACCAAAAATCCAATGCTCTAAGTGCAACACTGTTGACCACTACACTACTTACTCCCTTACTTTAATGTCACTCAAATTCAATGCTCAAAATAGTCAAAATTCATTCCCACAGTGCCAACAACAAAAGAGGGCTGGATGATGCCCAACATGCTACACAAAAGAAAAAACCATACCTGCCAACTAAATTCAAATCCAGATCCTATTACACTCAAGTCAAGCACATATACAACTAGACTAAATGGTCCAGTCTGGATAGAGTGTTCAATATTACACTGAAGTCAAGCACACACATACCACTAGACTAAATGGTCCAGTCTGGACAGAGTGTTCAATATTAGACTGAAGTCAAGCACACATACCACTAGACTAAATGGTCCAGTCTGGACAGAGTGTTCAATATTAGACTGAAGTCAAGCACACATACCACTAGACTAAATGGTCCAGTCTGGACAGAGTGTTCAATATTACACTGAAGTCAAGCACACATACCACTAGACTAAATGGTCCAGTCTGGACAGAGTGTTCAATATTACATTCACTTCAAGAATACATACAACTGACTCAATGGTTCAGTCTGGATAGAGTGATAAATATTACACTCAAGTCAAGCACACATACCATCTGGGCCGTCGCATGGGGCAGGCAATACAGGCGACCACCCGGGGTGTTAAGCCCAGAGCCATTCAGAGGAGTTTGTGGTATTTTTTTCCCGTGGGGGTGCCGAATGCGCTGCTTGCCCAGGGTGCCATATCGTCCAGTGCAAACTTGCGATGGCCCTGCATACCACTAAATTAAATGGTCCAGTCTGGACAGAGTTATCAATATTGCACACAAGTCAAGCACACATACCACTAGACTAAATGGTCCAGTCTGGACAAAGTGACCAATATTACACACAAGTCAAACACACATACCACTAGACTAAATGGTCCAGTCTGGACAAAGTGACCAATATTACACACAAGTCAAGCACACATACCACTAGACTAAATGGTCCAGTCTGGACAAAGTGACCAATATTACACACAAGTCAAGCACACATACCACTAGACTAAATGGTCCAGTCTGGATAAAGTGTTCAACAAGCAGCCCTGCATACCTTGATAAGTACACTATATTACTCTTGTCAAAACTAGAGTGTAATCATCAATTATATAGCTTGCTTTAACAAAGTTTTTAGTAGTTTCCAGTAGCCATTGTAAACATCAAACATAAAGCAGAAAATAAATTCATACTAAAGTGATCTTGAGAATGAAATGTTGGCACCTGTGACAGGGCAAAAATAACATAATGCCATAAAAAAAGAACACTCTTTCTATGATATCAAAGTAGAGGTACTATAATGAGTTGATAAAACCATATATTAATTTTTTATATTTTTTTTTCTGGTTTTTAAAATAAAAATTTTTGTTCTTAAAATCAGAATCAGAAGCCATTACCATTGTCCAACCCTGGATCGAAGCCAAATGCTTTGAGTAACCTTGGAGTGACAGTCAATAATAACCACTATTAGAAATTTGTTCATGTATTAGTAATTAACCTTTATGAGCCACCACAGCTGAGGCCTCACATAAAATGCACACAGTCCACTAATCTAATTCCCATACTCATTCACATGTACAATACACAGTTAATACAATAATACTTCCAACAGCACTGGTCAGGAAGGGCCTTCCATGTAGGCTAGAATGTATATAGCATGGAACAATCTATGTGGTCATGAGCCAAACATAAATACTTAACCTTGTTAGTAAAGTATAAAATGTAGGTCACAGTGACTTTTGGTTGTAAGGGTGTAATACCAATAGCGATCCATATAATTATGAAGTTTCATGATAGGAACATAAACAGTGCCCAATAAATGAACTTTAAACATCAAATTTCAACAAAGTTACTGAAGCATGAAATATAGGTCACAGAGACTTCTTTTTACAATAAGAGTGTAGCACTTATTAAGATGTATCCCTTCACCAAGTTTCATGATTTTACGTAGCTTAGTTACATGTAGCATGCCAAAAACTTGTGTGGTCATGAGCTTAATGCAAAAACTTAACCCAAGCCAGTAAAAAATGAAATTCTGCTCACAATAAATTTCTTTTGTTATAAGGGTGTGGTACTAACAGAGATGCATATCATCAACAGTTTCATGATTCTAGCATGAGCAGTACCAGAGAAATAAACATCAAATACAAAATTTAACCCTTAATGACCTACTTTTGCAGTGAGAGAGTAGTGCTCATCAAGATACATCCATGCACCAAGTTTCATGATTCTCAAAAGGATAGTTAGTACATAGCATGCAAAAACCCTATGTGGTCACAAACTAAATGCAAAAACTTAACTTAAGCCAGTAAAATGTGAAATGTAGGTCACAGAGATCTTTTTTTTGTATGGGTATAAATATAGATGTATACAATCATCAAGTTTTATGATTCTAGCATGAACAGTTGAAACACAAAATGAAACCAAAACCAGTGAAGCATGAAATAAAGGTCACAGTGACCAGCTTTTTTGATAACGGTGTATAACTCATCAAGATACACCCCCTCACCAAGTTTCACGATTCCAGGTATAACTATGTTTACAGGATGCAAAAAACCAGAGTTAAACACAACACTTAACCAAGAATGTACAACTAATATACATGTACAAAGTTACAAAGGTAGCCCTCGTAGCCCCCTTCCCAGAGTGTAGGTGCCAAGAAAACCACTCCAAACTGTTGCCTAAGACCCAGGAAGAAAAAATGGTTGAGATGCAGTGAGGCTGTACATATGCATAGGATTTTATATGTGGACACAGATGCAGACACTACGAAGTACCTTTCCCAAGTGTGGCCCCTGAGCGGAGTGTGTTCATTGCTTCTGATAGACGTGCTCCTTCTTTGTTGAGTCCCTCCATCATAGTCTGGACTTTTGCCAAGTCCTTCTCCATCTTCAACTTAGTCTTCAAGGACTCACTTGACTGCAACAGAAAAGAAAAAAGTAACTACAAAGACAGCCAAAATACTGTGCCCTTTCCATCTTTCATCAGCCATATCAAGAAATTTATACTCTTATATGTGCTTAACCACCACTGAGGCCCTATCCATCCATCCCTCCATTACCTAATAAAACATATAAACAGAATGTAATATAATATGGACAAATTTAGTGTACATTAAATCTCATGCCTCTGAATACTACTTTAAAACAATTCCTTTCCTAAATACATTAAAAAAATACATTATGAGTTGAAGTGACTATATGGATATCAATTAAAACCAAATACATTTGTTTAACATTTGAAGTATCCAACATTTTTAATGGATATGGTTTGATTCAGATTAATCCTGCAAAACTGTATGCTATTTAAAGTAAGTTACTTTCATGTACATGATGAGCAAAGGTAAAGTGCCAGCTGTTGAAATAAAACCACACTGATTAGCTCTACACTGCAACTGGAAGAATAACACAAGAGCTATTAGTAACTGGTGCATCATTGAGCCTCATTAGCTAAAATTTCCTCGGCAGGGCTGAAAAAACGAGGAATTTGATGGAAACAAAAGGAGGTATCCAACAATAATGGACTAAAATTCTATGAAATGATCATAAGACAAAACCCACTAAAAGCTTATCTAGGTCTAAGAGACAATATTCTTACAAATTTGTTCCATCATTATATGTTGAATGGTTCTTAAGCTATGCTGATTGCAAGCAACATTGCAAGTTTCAATGTGAAGATGATAATTGCCTGACAAGGAATATAACTCTGTCCAAAACGGATTAGACGAGACTAAACCCATAAATGACACATGCAAGTCTCTGAGATAACATTTATATTGCATCAAAATATGTTAAAATGGTTCTTGAGTCATTCCAGTTACAAGCAACATTCCATGTGAAGATACAAGTTAATTGTCAAGGGTCATAATGGAGCTCACAAGACAGAAGCCATAAAAGGCACATTCTAAGTCAGAGACAATGTACACAACAAACTGCATCAGAATTTGCGGAATGATTACTAAGCTATGCTGGGTTTTAAGGATCTGCTGAAGTGAAGATTTAAAATTTATCAAAAAGGGCTATATCTCCATCAAAATTGGACCGGAAAATACAAAACCTTGAAAAGGCACACCTTCATTTAACAGGCAAATCACCTACTAAAATGACGCCCAAAAATGTGTAAAGGTTGCAGAGGTATGGTGGTTAAAAGTCTGAACAAACAAACAGATGGATGGACAGACAGACTGATGAACAAAAGGTGACCATGTCTTGATGCAGTTCCCTAATAATTGTCTAAAACTCGCTCATTTTGAATGTGAACTTGTGTGATGTGCAAATATAATTTCAGGCTTGTATTATGATATGAGGATATATGAGAGAGACACAAGTCATCTGTATGGTACAACTTTTACAGGTAGAGGTAAATGTTCACATTCCATTTGGTCATCGTTTTGTCTATTTTAACAGTTCCTTTATAAATGAATGAGGCAATATACATAATAAATGTATTTTTAACTGCTAGCACTACCTACCAAAGATGGTGCACTTTTGCTACGGGACAGATCTCCATTAACTTTTGACCTCAGCAATGCCACTTCATGCTCCACTCGGTTGTTTTCTGCTGTGGTGGCCTCAAGTTGCTACAACATAAATTTTCAGTGAATTTAAAATAAAAGGCAAGATATGAAAATCAAAATCAAAAGCTTTAGTTCATTCTTTTGGCATTACAAAAGGGTTTTCCTTAACAATGTGGTTGATGGACATTTCTTGTTTAATTCTGTCACATTAAAAATGATTCTGACCAAGAGAATATTTGGCAGCAAGAAAAGTAATGAATGCGAAAATGCTTAACTTATAAAAAAAACTTTGAAAGAGGATAGAGCTGGCATAATAAAATAGTTATCACTTTCAAGAAGCATGCTGAATTTTCTGGAATTTTTCTTTGACAAAGCCTGGATGGAATTTACAATGCTTTCCCTATCATTTGTTCACAATAATGAAAATAAAACCACATCAAGGTTTGTGGGTTTTTTTAGTAATAACTTGTATAACTAATATGGTTGGAGCAAAAACTTTTTTGGTCTTGATTAGAGTGTAAGCTTTTTTTTACTCTTCTTCTTCTTCTTGTTTTAATTGTTGCTGCCAATAGAGGTGTAACAATTCACTGATATGTATCGGCATCACAATATTTTCTGCAATGATATACTGCATCAATATCTGTACTATTGGCAGAATATTCAATACATACTGCATCACGAGTGTGACAATACATCAACATAGTAGCACTTGAAGGTGATGTATCACAATATAAATGAACTAAAGCTGAGAAAAAAAGAAAGAAAATTAAAGAACTTTATCTCTTCAATAAAAGTATTAAAATTTTCTGAGCTGTTCTTTTGTGTACTATTATCCATCTGCCAGACATTAGTTATCAGGCTGGTTCCCATACTCAGCAAGAGAAACCATCAGTCTCTGTGATGAAACGTCAGAATCATTTTTTAGTTATTGTTATGTACAATGATAAACGAATCGTATGTTGAACATTTCTACTTTTTATTACAAATTCAGGTATGAAAGATAGTTTGTAGATTTAATGTCAACAAGAACAAAATTCCCATAAGACCTAAATGGCCTGAGATATTTTAAACATAAACCCTCCAGCTCTATTTGTAGCTCCATTTGGAAATATTTTGGGTTTCCGGAGTCAAATAATTACAAAGGCATTGGACAGTAAGTAACAAAACCATATGCAGAATCTGGAAAACAGTCATTACATATTCAGGGAGTACTAGTAACCTTGCTGCATGCTTACAACGCCAATATGATGGCAATGACATTACATGCAAAGACAAACAGGCAGGGTAGGAGTTTGTATCATATGTATTGTATCATCACTCCTATATTGCAATATGTACTGTATCACCTGCTAACTAAATGATACATATCGTGGTATGTATTGTATTGCCACCCAAGTATTGTGATGCATAGCAACTAAGCAGCTGATGCACAATTCTAGTTGCCAAGCAGCAAATACCTATAATATAGTGGAAAGCACTATCAATATAAATTTATAATCTACATCACCAATGCACATGACTGCTTGACTGTGCTGTACAGGAATGAGAATATTCCAGAATGCTTAATTCAGAATTTTTTGTTGATACTAACCTTTGAGGCCTCGGCCAGGTTGTATAGAACCATGGAGAGCCCTCTCTCAACACTGTGCTGCTGATCAATCAATCGATCCATCTCATGAGGGTTGTCTCCAAGCTGCTCCTGCTGCTTCTGTATTTGGTCAAGGGACTTCTCCAAAACATCCTGGCTCACAGAATAAAAGAATAATTTGACAATATTTGTGTGTTTTCTGGAAAATTTTATTCTATATAACAGCTCATATTGATATGCACAACGCAGATGAAGGAAAGCAAAAACCTGCTTTGAAGACTAAGTGACACATCCAGCAGGGACTATTCCACTTTACATGCATATAATATGCACCAAATTGCAAACAATATAGACCCTGATCTGCCATCACATCCTCCTCTTTACAGTGGGTTACCTCCTTACCAAATGCTGTAAATTTGGTGGCAAATGCCACCTGGAGAAAACAAAACAATTTGATAACTTCACGATATTAACTTTAGATTGTATTTACTGTGTTCTTTGCTCTAATTGTCTTTGGTGCACAATCTTAAGATTTTATATACAAAAAATGATGAAGAAAAAACTCTAGGACTCTTTATGTCCACAGATGGCACACAAGCCCAATGACTTAAGGTAGCACATGAGCAAATGTCATAACATACTAATGATGTCACCATGCAACACGTCTAAGCCACCACTAAGTCTGGTTCCTTAACTCTTGTTTTTGATTGGATTTCAATGTACATATAGGGAACAACAGTAGGAACCAGTTATGGTACTGTTACTAATAGACGGAGATGATGAACTAAAGCGTAGATTACTTAGGGATCAAAACATTACGGCAGCAAAATATTCGGAAAGAGTATGAGCTGTGAGGAGCATGCCATCACACATAATGTGCTGTCAATCAATCGATGTTTGTTACTTGATTTATAAATAGCACAAATCATATTCACCCCGATCTACCAGTGCATTATGTAACAGCAGATCTGGGTCTATGCTGTTTGCAGTTGGCTGCATTTTATACACAGGTATATTTCATCGTTGCAAGCCACAGGCGATAATCCGCTATGGTCTTTTATCACATGTGGCTGCCTGTGATGAGATTTCCTCATTTTTCATGGGTATGCACAAACAAAAATATGTCATCAACAACACAATGTAACAATCTCCTACACATCAATGAAAATGCCATATTATCAATCGATAAGTGATTGTGCTTGGAAAAGAAAATTTGATTTGCTCATTCAAACAGCATGAAAGGTCATGTTGGGTCACAATGGCTAGAAAAATTTACTCACTCTCAGAGTGATTGGTTAAGCAGGTTTATGCATATTCATGAGAAATGAGGAAATCTCCACACAGGTGGCTCCAGGTGATAAAGGAGCGTAGTGGATTATCGCCAGTGGCATATGATGATGCATATTTTTATACTATGTCGTTACTAAAAAGCCAGCAATCAGCAGTTGCTCTAATTTAATACTTGCGATATATTTAATTTATTCTCTAAACATGCACACTGGAGTTTGAGAGTCTAAAATCTCTTGTTAGGTTTAATGATAAATTAACACCACTAAATCTAATAAAGAAAATCAATCGTTGTTAATATTGTGATAAAAGGTAAAAGTAGCTGACCATTACAATATATGGCAAATATACAAATACTGATCAAATTATATTTTTACAGTTTTATCATTTCAAAAAGAATACAGGAAGCTTCAGTAGTTCAGTTGGTGGAGCATATGACTTGTAATAACAAGGGTCGCAGGTTTGATACCCATCAAGGTCAGCCGCTTCATTTTTACACTTGGGAAAAACACTTAGCTCCCATTTCCTCTGTATGATATACAAAATGTGTTAAAATTGCTGTAAAAAACCAACCAACCAGCAACCAGTTAAAAAGGAATAGAGAATTCATTTATTTTTTAGGGAATTATTTTTCCTGGTTTTGCGAACTATGGCATTTTCAATCAGTACTTGCATGGGGAAAGGGGATCAGATTTTCTTCACAGACAGATAACTTTTCATCAGGTATTTAAATTCGTGGTTTGAAGTAACCACAAAATGCAAGAAAAATAAATTCACAGTATTAAGACATTTTACAAGTTATTTTTCACAATATCTTTTTTATTACTATATCACTGCTTTTGAAGACGAAATAACAAACCTACCCTTTCTTCCTTCAAATTGGTGACATCATAAGCTTGTTTTTGTATCAGACGGTCCAGTTCATACAGACGATCCAGTTTCTCCTGTAAATTAGATGTAACAGTCATGTCAAACTGGATTGTATGAACAAAATTAGAGTCTGTGCTCTCATTTTATCTGGAACATGCTGACCAAATGGTTGTTCTGAAAACTGTGAAAAATACACATTGAACTTTCAGTTATTAGCCATGTACCTACTGACTTTAACTGCATAATGGTAGAAAACATTTAAAACATAGATCTCTAATTTGTTGTGACCTTATGTCTATAATCATTAAACTCAACAGCTCAGTTTAAATATGAGAACAAGAAATATGCATGTTCATATGACAAAAATGTGTCCACTAATAGGGTGTAATTAAAGAAACCCCGATTCAATATGTCAGGGAAAATTAGAAGGTAAACAATGGCAACAATTCTGTCAAATTTTTACTTTAAAAGTTGAAAATCAAACAGGACCTTAGTCTAAATCATATAAAGCTGCATATCAAATCTGGTTTCAATCTATGAAGTCATTCAAAAGTTATTATGAAGAGCAAAATCTTTTATGTACAGACAAATGTACATCGCAGACCGACATGGGAAAGCATACATGTCTCTTCAATACCCTTTCAGAATCAAATGATATGATACAGAGGGATTTCTCCTTGAGATCCGACTCTGATCACACTCTTCACAACAATTAAATACAACTGAAATCCACTGACCTCTAAGTCTGCCTCCTTTGTCAGCTGTTGTACATCAGCCTCTATATCCTTGATGATTCTGTCCTCTTGTGTCTGCCGTGAGAACTCTATCATTTTCTTTGGTTCTGAGTACTGATCAGGGCTCAACAAATGCTAATGAGAAATTATGGCTTATATTAACAAGTGTTCTTCTAAACCCAATATAAAACCAAAAGTATTTGAAATACAGAGATATTGCCATACATTTTAGTCAAGCATAGAATTTATGCCTTCAAAATAAGTGAAGCAAACATATTATCTTGCTTCCTTTCCCAAAACTTAGTTTCACTTAGTCAGCACCTTAAATGTACACATCACGAATTACATTTGACATTTGATTTTTGTGTAAACCAAATGTTGGAATGTAGAGAGGATACAATCAAGCCACCAAGTAATGAAGTCATTACCAACAATGACTGCACAGCATGGAGTGGAAGGAGGAGGAGAAGCAAGTTGAAGAAATTGATGAAGGCATCAACTTTTGTGCCTACTGAGTCTTGTCACAAGAATAATGGACATTTTATTGCTGTTCAAGTTTCACAGAGATGCTGCCAGGATTTTATCTGAAGGAGGGAGCTCCCCCCTTGTCACCAAAATAAGGGGGGAGTAGAAAGAAAATGACGGGAGGAGGAAACAGTCATAGTTCAATATTTACCTAACACATAAATATCCGTCTCTTTCTTTCTTCCTGCTCTATTTATATCAAAATCCTCAAAAGAGGTCTCCTCTAGTTGTATAAGCATTAATCTGTTGATCATTTCTGAGCTTAATTTGTTCCTTATCTGTGTATGAATATTGTTCTGTGCTGAGAACCCCCGTTATGTACAATTTTCAACAGCTCATAGGTATTGTCTCTTGGACATCTCTGCTCCAAAATAATATTTTAAATTTTTCACTAACAAGAGCTCTGCCAAAGTTTCACTTTTTGAATAAGTGCTTTGCCGACTACAATGCCAGATTTCTTATCTGTTCCACAATGTAGTAGTAGGGTTTTAAGTCCATCAATGCCATAGTCAGCTTGTTCAGACAGAGGTATTCTGATCCCCAAAAATATCCTTTCTTTTTAAATTCTTTTTAGATTCTTATTTATTTAATTTATCTTAACTCTTAGAGTGGTATATAGTTTTGTAGCACAAGATCCCTCAAGGCAGAATTGTTTGAGAAAAGAAATGAAAATTGCAGTCTACTTTTAAATCGCCTCTATTTTAATTAGGCTTAGATTTCTGCCTTTTTGACATTAATTTTGATATACCGCTTAATAGGGGGTTGACCGGCATGCCGTCTGTTTTTTTCCATCCAGCATGTACATCAGACTCATATTCAAAATCATTTTCGGGTTCAAAATTACTCACTGGTATTTCCAGTAACAGTCTCCGGGCTCCAGTAATCTCATATACTTCAAAACTTTAAAAATCATTGTCATCATCGTTATCATCGGCCAGTATTTGCCGAAGGAAATCTTCATCTGAAGATGAACCATGTTGTGAGTCAGCCATTTTGGATTTTCTAGAGGCCCTTACTTGAAACATACATTTGTAAAACTTCCTTCATGAATACAATGTTCAACCTCGACAATGCTTGTTCCAGGGCCCAAATGTGCCAATCAAATTTAGTTTAACAACCGTTCTTTTCAAGCCCAAGTACATGGATGTGTAAACAGTTGCCTACCGGAAAAAAAGACAGATAACGAGACAAGCGCTACAAGACCCCTACTGGCGGCGCAAATTATGTGAGAAGCACTTTAAGGGTTAACAGTTAAATAAATGTTGTATACTGTGTAGAGTACATTTTTATATACACGACTTTAAACTAATTTGCAGGAGTTCTTGTGCATCACTGCTTTCCAAGTGCACGAATTCGGACAAAATTTGCGTGATTCGCACACTTGCGTGCCCTGAAAGCATCTCTGGTTTCATGACTTCTTAAATGGTCATTCATGTTTTGAAGCTAGTACTAGTGTATAAGTTTAATATATTTTACAGATTTTACATTTTTTACCTTTATATTTAATTTTATATACATTTTAAAGAATGTTAAGATCATTATCTTTTATCTTTTAGGAGTATATGTTTACATTTATTTGGAAGTTTTTTTAAATACATATATATTCTTAAACAAAAAATGAAAATATTCAGTATCTGTAATAAGCATTCAATTTCTTCTTCACAGCATTGTTGTATAACCCTGACAAATGTCAGTGACTATTGTATATTACTTTTCTGTATTCTGTGGCCAGCATGAGATTGTCCCCTCCATACAGACTGCCCATAGTGACCATGTTACTGACTAGATTGACCAAAGGCTTGTACACCTCAATCTGCAAAAGCAAAGCAATACTAGAAAAATTACCTCTGATGCCACTGCAGAGATCAGTTACTTTTGGCATAAAATCTGAAAGGAATGATCTCTGGTGAAGTGTAGTAATCAAGTATTGAACTTTTCAAAAAATGGACAATTTTTTATTTTCACCAGTCCAAGCCATACAACAAGGAAATTTAATGGTTGTTGTGCATTTTGTTGTGCTAGATTCAATAAAATCTATGTCAATGAAGTATAGGAACTGGTACCTTGGTGTCATATGTCCTTAAAATAACTGCTGAAAAAGTATATACAAAACCATCAAAGGTAACAAAAATATCGGACCAAATCCACTTTTTCATCAGTATGTAAATGTCTTTTCATCTTGTAAGTATTGTATACTTTTTAAGTTAATTTATTTTCTCTCGTAGTGATGTTATTTCCATATCTTATTTGTGGGAAATTTGGTTCAATATTTAGCTGCAGAAAAAAGCTATAAATTCATCATGATGCTTCCTAGTCAAGAATTCAAAGCACTACACTACATTGGTGAACTGAATGGTGACACAAGTGACCTGATGTAATTATGTCATCTTGCATTGTACTGTAAACTTGACAGCAAACATCCTTAACATCATGAGATTTTAATGCACTGTAAATATACTTAGATCCCCACCTACAAATTTGGACACATCCTCAATATCTGTACTATTTTGTGCAATTATAACAAAATAACAGCACCAACAACAGCTGTACTGACCTATACATTAAGCATACATTTTAAAGCAGGCCTTAATTAAGTGTAGCTTAGGATGCCTTAAATAGCACTAATAATAACCAACTCTAAAATCAGTACCCTTCCAATATATTAAGTGATGGCACCAACCTGTTTGTCCAGTTCCTCACACTGTCTCTTCAGGTCTTTATACCTTCTGTGTTCTGCTTCTATCTGGGAGTCAAATCTACCACCCTCCTGCTGTCTGCAATACAAAGGGCACACAAATTAAGTTGGCCTATATAGCACAGTAGTAACACTCACCTCAAACTACTTTTGTCCCGAGTTTGATCCCTGTTTTCAACATGAGAGGGTACATGGATATCCATCCAAGGCCAGTGTTCTTGTTTTAGTTTTTCCTCCACTTCAAAGACCACATCACACTGGCATATATGCCACTGAGCATGTATTGTACAAGTTGTATTAACTTGGTATGCAATTGATGTAAAATAAGTTCAAACTATTTTATTTCATAAGCCTCTGCTAATGGTGTTACAAGTGAATGGATGTGTTTGCACAAGGCAAATATGGTCCTACTTGTGCACTAAGTTCTTATTTTGATTTATAGTCAATTTTACTACTCTAAACCATTTGCATAAATAATTATGGCTACATCAATTTTAAAAAAACAACACAACATCAGATCTGTGTCAATGCTGTTTACAGTTGTGTACATTATACATCAGATCTGTGTCAATGCTGTTAACAGTTGTGAACATTATACATCAGATCTGTTTATTTGCTGTTCACAGTGGTATGCATTCCATCTGATTAAGATCAGATCTCCAGAGTCCTACATGGAGATCTGACAAACAGGAGTAAAAGTTAATGTTTTGGTGACCTTTGGAATTCCCAGTCTGCTTACTTTTAGTAGCCTATCAGATAAAGTGTTGCATTTCATGTTAGGGAGAGTTACTGTTAGTAACGATATGTTCAAAAATGATGAGTATCACTTTCATAAATTTGAAAGCTGTGATTTGATTTGGTGAACCACAAGGTCAACAGAACATGACCTCTTATCGGTGTCCATCAGATCTCCACTTAGGACTGTGGAGATCTGATTTTATACATCAGATCTGTGTATATGCTGTTCACAGTTGTATGCATTATACATCAGATCTGTGTATATGCTGTTCACAGTTGAATGCATTATACATCAGATCTGTGTATATGCTGTTTAGTTGTGTACATTATACATCAGATATGTGCATATGCTGTTTAGTTGTGTACATTATACATCAGATCTGTGTATGTGCTGTTCACAGTTGTGTACATTATATATGAGCATAATAAGGCACCTTTTCCTGTAGTCAAGTTCTGCTGGTCGTTTCTTCTCTATCATCTCCCTGACCTTGAATCTCTGCTTCTCAATGTCAGCCCTATCTCTCCTAAGCTGAATCAGTAATAGCACCAGTTCATCATGCTGAAAAACAAAAGGAGGTTACTCTTGAGCAAACCCCTTTATAGAAGAATGTAGGAAGAATATCTAGCACAAATCAAACAATAAACATGCACACTGAAGTGTGATACTTTCTGTCAAGACTAATACTTATTATTATTATTATTATTATTATTGTTTATTTATCTTAAATGCTACATCTCATTTTTGCCATTTAGTTTTGTCCTCTTAATCCTATTTTTTTAACATTCTTACCTCTGCTAAAATCAACATTTGTCTCATAAAAAAAGAAAATCATCTAAAACATCAAAACCTAGCAATGAAGTGATCAAGATTTGATATTATGAAAATAAGACTCTTTGCAATAAAATACTCTTTGCAATTATTTGGGAAAATGAGTTTATTAATCCTAAACATTAATTCTAGTAAAAAAAAATTAAATAGGATTTTCCCATGTATGTTTCTGTAAAAACCAATACAAATTTTTTCCAAATTTAGGGTCTAAGGTATTGAGGACTTACTAAATAGATAGTTGAAAATAAACCAGTGTAATCAATGATTATATAGCTCACCTCTACTAAGCTTTTAGTTATTGTGCAGAAAACAAAATTAAGACTGAAGTGATCTTGACAGCAAAATATTTGCCCCATTTCTAACTAAAGTTTTTTTTCTCTCAATCTTTTGATCTTTACATTTTAGTTCTGAATTTTTTTAAAGTTTACAATTCAAACTTTTAATCGGCACTATATACCCAGTACTGTACTGACATACCATTAAACCATATACATACATACACACATACATACTGTACTGACATACCATTAAACCATATACATACATACACACATACATACTGTACTGACATACCATTAAACCATATATATACATACACACATACATACTGTGACATTACATAAAAGACATAATAAAAAAAGAACATTTTTTTTTCTCTGATTATCAAAGTGCAGGTACTATAATGAGCTCATTACAAGAGTCTCTCAAAGAGACTGATGCTCTACTATCCGAAAAGTATTTCCAGGAATTCAAGATAAGACCATTGCTTGATTTTATCTGCTGAGTGTTGAAACAATCTTTGATACTCTTTAGCATTAAGATTTTCTAATTAGCCACTGTCACATATTGGATGTAAGATTGGCACCATTTTCACTTAGGACAAACTAGACAAGATTTTCAATATATTCATTGTTGCAGCCGTATTCTAGTTCTGATCGGCACTATTTACATTCAGGACCAACTAGATATCAAAATTAGTCTCGTGGTGAAAACCCCTTGTCAATATGACTTTCCATTAGAAGGAGTAACAAAAACAAGATTTTCAATATAGTTGCCATGGTGGCCACACTGGATGTCAGATCAGCACCATTTTCATTTAGAGAAACTAGATATCATAAGAAGTCTTTAAGTGAAACCCCATGCTGGTATGACGATACATTCAGGATGAGTAGCAATAACAAGATTTTTAAGATGGCCACTGTGGTGGCCATATTGGATGTCCAAGCGGAACCATTTTCATTTAGGACCAACCAGACATCATAAGAAGTCTTCTGGTGAAAACCCTATGTCAAGATGACTTCCCATTCAGGAGGAGAAGCAATAACAAGATTTTCAAGATGGCTGCTGTAGTGGCCATATTAGATGTCATATCGGCACCATTTTCATTTAGGACCAACTAGACATGGTAAAAAGTCTTCTGGTGAAAACCCCATGTCAATATGATTCTAGGTATAAAAGTATATATACAAAAGGTTTTGTTTGGTTTTGTTTGTTGGTTTTGAAGGCACCTTCAACACATAATTGGCTATAGCATGCACTGATGATTCTAGCATAAACAAAGCTTGAGAAATAAACTTAACAAAATTTAACCAAAATCAGTAAAGTTGGTTATAGTGACCTACTTTTGTGATTACTGTGTAGTACTCTTCATGATGCATACCATCAACAAGTTTCATGAATCTAGGCATAACAGTATACAGGGTACATAAAAAAGCTATTTAGTCTTAAGCTAAATGCAAAACTTGACCGAAGCCACTAAAAATGTGAAATGTAGGTCATAGTGACCATCTTTTGTTGTATATGTGTGGTACTAATAGAGATGCATTGATCAATTTAGCACGATCAGAGATTGACAAATAAAACGACAAAAAAACCTATTTGCCATGAGCTAAATGCAAAATCTTAACCTAAGCCAGTAAAATATATAATGTAGGTCACAGTGACCTTCTTTGTTGTAAGACTGTGGTACCAACAGAGATGCACACAATCAAGTAATTTGATGATTCCAACATGAACAGAGTTTGAGAAATAAACCTAACACAAATTTTAACTAAAGACAGTGAAGCATGGGACATAGTCACACTGCCCTACTTTTGTGATGAAGGTGTAGTACTCATCAAGATGCATCCCCTCACCAAATTTCACGATTCCAGGTATAACAGTATGTATACAGTGTGGAAAAAACCCAAGCTAAATGCAAAAACTCAACCAAGAATGTACAACTAATACACACATGCATGTACAAAGTTAGCCCCCTTCACAGAGGGTAGGTGCAAAGAAACCCACTTAAAACTGATGCTTATGACCTATGAAGAAAGAATGGTTGAGATGCAGTGAGGTTGTGCATATGTATATGCTTTTATCTGTGTGGACACCAATGCATGGGGTAGTGCAACAGCTCTCCTCTACTTTGTGGACATGAAGTAAAAAGTCCCACAAGCTGGAAAATTAGGTAACAATCACCTAGTTTTGGTAATGATTAAGTTACTCTCCTTGTCAGTTTTGCTGAGTGTAAGTGAAACAGGGTCCAAGATATTGCGGGTGTAATGAACTGATAGCTGAAAATATGTTAATCCATTAACTCCTTAACCCCAGGAGATTTTTTTCATTTTCGCGTGAAATGGGGGTAGGCAACGCATTTTGGGGGTTACTTCTGAATGCAGCAAAACACATCTGCTTAAGAAAGTTTCTCGTTTAGCCGGGTGCTTAGGTGTATCAGAAACATTGTTTTTGATTGGCTATTATGCTCGCGCATTTGCAGGACGGTAAACATTTAACTTCTTTCTTTTTTTTCGTATTGGACCCGATTTTTGTGTCCTGGCCTCTTTTTACTCCAAATCTCAAACTTATCCTACTTTTTGCAAAGGTTCATCTGTCTGTGTGCAGTTCAGACCAGTCTGCTTTAGATCTAAGGCCAAAAAGTCTAAAATCCGGACACAAACTCCGGTTCCGAAACTGGCAATTTTCTACCTAAAAAAAATTGGGTCTCAAAAAATGCATTTTTTTTCACTGTCTACTTTCTGTCTACTTTCCTGCAAATCCATCCACTTTAGTGTATCTTAAATGATGTTGATGTTACAGAGCTTGGAAGTAGGGTACAACCTCATGATGCGTAAATGTGGCGCCAGGGGTTAATGAGTTAAAGCATGAAAATTAACTGTGACATAGTTTTAGTGAGTTACTCTTCTTGAGATCCATCTATATGCTAATTTTATTTAGTGTTATGTATATTGAATTTATAATATATATTCATGATTGTAAATTGTACTTTAGTCAGATTATGGTCATTTTGTAAACAACATGTTTACATAGCATTGGAGTTCAAGACCAGTTTTGTTAGCAGCTGGACTGTTTTTTCCATGTCTTGTTGTGACAAAAGTCAGGTACACAAAGTAATTTTCCATAGAAATTACTCATATTCTAATCTGAGAATTGTCAGGTAGGCCAGTATTTTTCCCATTAGAATTACTCATATTGTGATGTGACATAGGTCATGTAGACAAGTGTATTTATATACAGATTTTGGTAAACAAATTCATTCCTATTCTAGAATTTCAATTCTAAAAGATCAGTCTGTAATTAATCTATTTAAACTGTATTGTTGAAACCAGACATAATTCAGAGAGAGGAATTATTTATTTAAAATATTAATTGGAAATACCAAAGTGCTCATAGATTTTAGGACTTTTGGGGATTTATGTGAATTCTTTCAAAACATTCCAGATTACATCATTGTGGTACATCAGGACATCCAAGACTTGTAGTACATCAGGACATTCAAGGCTATTGGAATTCATTCGGAACATTATATATTTTTGGACTTGTGATTAGGACACTTAGGATCATTTGGACTTTAATTCACGTTATTGTAAGTGTCTTTTTAATTTTCACTTTAATTGTCTAGAAATAAATTGCTTGTTGATTTTACTTGATTTTGTTGGTTTCACTTTCTTTCCGTTACATATTTTTTAAGACCCAGAGTCGTAACAAGGTGAAATAGGGTCTAAGTCTCTGGGTGTAATGAAGAAATAGCTGAAAATATGATCCAAGATAATGAAGACATAATTAACATAGTAACCAAGAAACGCACAAACACATGATCAAATGAACACACAAACATGCAAAATGGTACATCTCCTGGTGAGTGGATAAAAACAGCTGTGAAATCAGGTAAGAAAAACTAGACAATAACAGCAAAAATTTCAAGTATTTTTAAAAAATTTTTATGGCAACTGCTTATGGGTTGTTGGAGAAGTGAGCAGGGGTATTTCTGCATCAGCCAAGAGAGACTATGACTTACATTTTTGCCAAGTAAATCATCTGCACAAATGCTCATTCTAAGTCTAGGACCAGACAGTGGAAATATCTTCTTCCTTGGCAACTCAGTTTGCTGGGGAAAAAAATATAAAATCCCTTATAAAACAAGTCCATTCAAAAGTGGAACAAAAGAGAATACTATATTTACCTATATATATAGTATATACTCGCTTATAAGTCAGGTCCAACTGCAAACAACACAGATCTTGATCTGTCATTGCATAATGCACCAGCAGATCAGAATCTATGTTGTTTGTCCTACTGATTACTCCTAACTAATTATACAGACCCAGAAGTGCCAGCGCATTATGTAACGTTAGATCTGGGTTTGTGCAGTTTGCAGTTGGACTTAACTTATAAGCGAGAATATATGACAACAGAATGCAAACAGTGCAGACTCGTGATTGTCATCACATAATGCACCAGCTGATTATGGTCTACACTTTTCAGGTTGAGCCCCTTTCTGTTGAGCCCAGGTTTCACTTTGTTTGAAAAAACCTATAACATTGAAGCTTAATCTAAAAACCTAGAACACTGACCTTAATCTAAGGTGTGGACAGATGTATGTACATACAGATGAACATGCACTTGGATGCCATAGTGGTCACTATGTTGAGCTTCTACCAAGGGAGGCTCAACAAAAACCATCTTAAAAACAAAAAACATACTCCCTGATCTACAACCACATTGTGTCGCAGCAGATCAGGAACTATGGTTTTTGCACTTGTGTGCACATTATGCAAATATATACTGAATAAAAAATTACAGATGTCAATGATTGAGAAAACCTATAAAAAAATTATAAGAAAAGTATTATTTAGTGTTGTAATAAAGGCTATTCCTTAAGATACAAATCAAACAGAATGTAAAAATAAACTGAATTATGATGCCGCAAGACTACAAGTAAACATCGTATTTCATCCTGTAATAGATTCTGCATTTCTGTTCCCTTTGAATGTAAAAGCAACTTAATGCACCATTTCAAATACTCACAAATGCTTTCTAACACAAGTTAACTAAGAACATTTAAAAGTATGATTATCTACATATAGATCAAACTAGAGCTATTAGCAATAGATGCATCACAAAAGCAGAGATGCCGCCAGGATTTTATCTAAAGGGGGGAACTCCCCCCTTGTCACCAAAATAAGGGGGGAGTAGAAAAAAATGAGGGGGAGGAAGAAATGGCCATAGTTCAGTATTTACCTAACACATAATTATCCATCTCTTTCTTTCTTCATGCTCTATTGATATCTAAATCCTCAAAAGATGTCTCCTCTAGTTGTATAAGCATTAATCTGCTGATCATTTCTGAGCTTAATTTGTGCCTTATCTGTGTATGAATATTGTTTTGTGCTGATAACCCTCTTTCACATCTGCATAGCTAGCTAGGCCAGCTTGAACAAGTTGGAAAAATGTTCTTTTTGGTTGTTATGTACAATTTTCAGCAGCTCGGAGGTATTGTCTCTTGGATATCTCTGCTCCAAAATAATATTTTTCACTAACAAGAGCTCTGCCAAAGTTTCACTTTCCTGAATCAGTGCTTTGCTGACTACTACATGTATGCCAAATTTCTGATCTGTTCCACAATTTTTTATTAGGATTTTAAGTCCATCAATGCCATAGTCAGCTTGTTCAGACAGAGTTATTCTGATTAAAAATAAATAGCCTTACTTTTTAATTTCTTTTTAGATTTTTATTTATACAATTTATCTTAACCATTAGAGTGGTATATAGTTTTGTAACACAAGATCCCTCAAGGCAGAATTGTTTGAGAAAAGAAATGAAAAATTGCACTCTACTTTTAAATTGCTTGTACTTTAATTAGGCTTAGCATTCTGCCTTTTTGACATTTAATTTAGAAGGACCGCTTAATAGGGGGTTGACCGGCATACCGTCTGTTTTTGTCCATCCAGCATGTACATCCGACTCGTATACAACATCATTTTCTGGTTCAAAATTACTCACTGGTATTTACAGTAACACTTTCTTGGCTCTAATAATCTCATATACTTCAAAACTTTAAAAATCATTGTCATCATCGCTATCTTCAGCCAATATTTGCAGAACGAAATCGTCATCTGAAGATGAACCATGTTGCGAGTCAGCCATTTTGGATTTTCTAGGGACCCTTACTTTAAACATGCATTTGTAAAACTTCCTTCATGAATGCAAGGTTAAAACTCGACAATGCTTGTTCCAGGGCCCAATATGCCAATCAAATTTAGTTTAACAGCCGTTCATATCAAGATGAACAATGTGTAAACAGTTGCCTATTGGAAAAAAGACCGATAATGAGACAAGCGCAACGAGACTTCTACTGGTGGCGCGACTTATGCCCCGACAAGCACTTTAAGGGTTAACAGTTAAATAAAAATTGTATACTGCGCAGAATACATTTTTATATACACAACTTTAAACTAATTTGTGGGAGTTCTCGCGAATAACTGCTTTCAAAGTGTGCGAATTCATACAAATTTTGCACAATTCACACGCTCTGGCAGCATCTCTGCAAAAGGGACCCATTGACTACAATTTGCTCCTTGGGACCTTAAACATCTTGATGCGGGGCCCAAAATATCTTACAATGACATCAGAATCAGGCATATCAGGGTCTTCCTTCACTGTGTGAATAGCAGGCAATCCACTTCCTTTGCCTCTTGTGTTACCATGATAACCACCACCTACAATAGTAAACACCTTTCATTTTAAAATACGACCTGAAATGGTACCATACTGAACTAAAGTACTTGTAAATTGTGATATTTCAAAGAATTGTAATTTGAGAAGCTGGTAGATGTATATAATAATATATACAAACCACAACAAAGGAAAGCAAAATGAACTACTATGATACATATTTTCCTTTCATTTTAACGTAAAAATGAGTATGTGCTCAACCACAATATACATGCCAAAAGATCCCCAAAATTATTTAATCTATTTCTAATGAAGTGTCCATCCCTGATCTTTCTCCCACAAATTTGCAATCTCTTTCTTCTTAATAATATATGTATCTTTATATAACAGAGTGCAATAAAATATTGATTATCCATATACCTCATATTCAGACTTTTCACTCATCAAGACTGATGGAATGTCTTCTAAACTTCAAATTTGTTTTTTATATTATTAACCAAGATAATATTTTATTTTTAAAATAATCATCATAAGATTTTAACTGTTCTGTTTTACGTATCTCCAACCATTACTAACAAGTCATGCACACATGACCAAATGTATATGGTCAGTTATATTGCTTGTAATATGGCTAGGTGAATAGCGGTTGGTTATGCACACTTGGCTGATCATATATTGGCATGGGTTACAGGTACACAGCACAAAACATTTAAAAATCTAATGTTAATTATTATTCTAGAATCATATCCTAGCATTTATCTGGCCAAAATTTGTGTCTCCCTTGAAGTGTGGATAACTGACCTTTGACTGTATCATTATTTAAGATAAGCATATGGCTATCTACATAGTCCCTATTAAATGTCATTACAAATGAAACCTTTTGTTGATGGTTTACTACCGTAATTTAATGTGCATTCTAAAGTAATTACTTTACTTATTTTCACTCTTCAGTGATATACAGCGATGATGTCACTGGCCCCATGTGACAATGCCGGTCTTCACTTCATCTCAGACACTTCATCAAAAATTTTGTGAAACTTTGTAGGTTAGATATGTGGTTGGTGTCGATGTGCAGAAAGATTTTACTGTTTTGCTCTGGCCCATTTCTGGGGAAATTTTTTAAAAATTGTTACAAAAGGGGTATTTTGAGAATTGAGTTTGTTATTGCTTCTCCTTCCACACAGTTTGAGGGATTTTATTGAAACTTTGTAGGGTAGATATGTGTTTGGTAAAGATACATAATAAAGTTTAAATTTTTTTTGTCTGGTCCATTTTGGGATAAATTTCGTAAAAACTTATTTCAAACAAGAGTCCTTCTAAGAGACTGACACTCTACTGGCCAAAAAGAATTTCCAAGAATCAAGATAAGATTGTTCTTCTTTTTAACTGCTGAGTGTTGAAACCATCTGGCGGGCATAATGGATGTAGGATCGGAACCAGTTTCATTTACAACTAACTAGACATCATAAGAAGTCTTTTGGTGAAAACCCCAAGTCCATATGACCATCCGTTCAGGAGGAGTTACAATAACAAGATTTTTAAGATGGATATCATGATGGCCATATTGGATGTAAGATTGGCACTATTTCCATTTAGGACCAACTAGATATTATAAGAAGTCTTTTGGTGAAACCCCATGTCAATATGACCATCCATTAAGGAGTAACCATAACAAGATTTTCAAGATGGCTACCTTGGCAGCCATATTGGATGTCAGATTGGCACCATTTTCATTTAGGACCAATTAGACACCATAAGAAGTCTTCTGATGAAAATCCCATATCAACATAACTTTCTGTTGAGGTAGAGTAGCAATAAGATTTTCATTATGGCTGCC
Source organism: Margaritifera margaritifera (assembly GCA_029931535.1). Taxonomy (NCBI): domain Eukaryota; kingdom Metazoa; phylum Mollusca; class Bivalvia; order Unionida; family Margaritiferidae; genus Margaritifera; species Margaritifera margaritifera. Next base: position 1,682,632 of record JAQPZY010001623.1, on the reverse strand, counting down.
ATGGTGGCCATATTGGATATCAGACCTGCACCAATGTCATTTAGGATGAACTTGACATCATAATTAGTCTGAAAACCCCATGTTGATATTACCATCCATTCAGGAGGAGTAGCAATAAAATAATTATTATCCATATGGATAATTCAAACTGGCCATCATGGCGGCCTTATTGGAGGTCGGATCAGCACAGTTTTCATGTAGGACCAACTAGACATCTTAAAATGTCTCTGTGTAAAAACCCCATGTCAATATGACTATCCATTCAAAAGGAGTCTTTTGGTGAAAACCAATGTTGATAAAACTATCTGTTCAGGAGAAGTATCAAATAAAAAGATTTTCAAAATGGCCAATGTGGTAGAAATATTGGATGTCAGATTGGAACCATTTTCATTTGGGAGCAACTAGACATCATAAGAAGTCTTTTAGTCAAAACCCCATGTCAATATGACCATCCATTTAAGAGCAGTAGCAATAAGATTTTAAAAATAGCTGCTATGGAAGTCATACTGGATATCCTAGGGGCACCATTTTCATTTAGAACCAACCAGGCCTTGGGATGAATGTCTGTAAAGTTCAGTTCATTATAACTTCTCCTTGCACACCACTTGGAGGATTTTATTTAAACTTGCTGGCTCGATATGTGGTTGGTGTTGATGTGCAGTAAGGTTTTGCTTTTTTTTCTCCTATGGCCAAATTTTGTGGAAGTTTCAGTAAAATTGTTTAAAATGGGATACACCTCCCACCCCACTTGGAGGATTTTATTTGAAACTCTTTAGGCTAGATATGTGGTTGGTGTTGATTCACAACAAGGTTTTACTTTTGTCCTCGTGCCCATTTTTTGGGATATTTCTTGAAAGACTGTTAAAAAAGGGATCTTTGGGGAATAGAGTTCATCACTGTTTCTTCTCCCACATTATTTGGAGGATTTTACTGAAACTTTGTAGGCTAGATATGTGGTTGGTGTAATTTGTAGCTTTATAAATTTTGGGTAATTTTCTTGAAAAAATTTTGAAAAAGGGGATATTTTAGGTCCTGTTTTAAAAGAAACTTTTTATCACTTCTTTTCCTAAGCTGCTTTATAATTGTATTCAGCCAAGAGGCACAAAGTGATCTCACTTAGCACAAGGATTGTTATAATTTTCAAAATGACAGAACATGCAGAACGTGTGTGAATAATATCACCTTCTTTTTATCAAAAGGGTAGAAGTTTTTGAAACAACATAAAATATTAGTAGAGCATGTTCAGAGTGAATATGCCTTTAGTGTGGGAATTTGAATGTCTGTGACTGAGTGCACATCTAATTGTTGATATTTTAATAACTGAAAATGTTTTGCTTTCCCTGTTACTTTTATCATATTTGTTATGAGACTCCTCAAAACTGATCTAGTATTATTTTTATTATAATTATTAGAATATGATTTATTATTATTATTATTATATCATCATCATCATTATTATTACTATCGAGTGTTGTGCCCTAAGAGAAAGCTCAAGGGATATTTGTCCACCCTATAAGTGTCTGTGTTCTAACATATGTATTGAACATCATATGGAGACAAAAGCATCGATGAATGTACCATACAGAGCTTAACCATGGTCATATTTCTCAATATTATGTATCTTTTCTGCTTGTACATTATGTGAGAACAGATCTGGATTAAACAACCATATATACTTGCTTTAAAGTCGAGTCCAACTGCAAGCTACACCGACCCAGATCTGCCATTGCATAATGCTCCAGCAGAGCTGAGTCTATGCAGTTAGGAGTATTCACTAGAACAAACAATACATATCCTGATCTACTAACAGATTATGCGATGGCAGATCAGGGTCTATATTGTTTGCAGCTGGACTCGACTTATAAGCAAGTATATGAAATTTGAAATCTGACCTATATCACCTACAAGTACAGTCAAACCTGGTCTAACGGTCACCTGTGTTCAGTGGTCACCTGGTCACAAGTCATTTTAATTACCCACCACCACCACCAAATTTCTTATATAAATGTCCTGTATTTAACAGTCACCTGCTTTCAGCAGTCAGGTGTTTTCTAACACTGGTTTCACCCTGCCTTAAGTGGTCACTGGTGACCACTCCAAGTATTTCATATCTTGATTGTACTTACTGTACAGCAGTCATGCTGTCAGTCAAACTCAAAGGTGTCAACATGTCAGCTTCGAAAGCAAGGCGTTTTTTGTCCTTACATGAAAGAATCAAAGCAATTCATTTGCTGGATAGTGGACAAAGTAGTCATGTAGTTGCAGCATAAATGGGAGTCAGGCGAACTCAGATCCAAGGGATTATTAAGCGTAAGCGAGATATTATGGCTGATTTTGAGAACCGGAGTGTAAAAGCTTATGTACAATCGCATCAAATGAGTAGAGATACATGTACACTGCACATGTGATATCCCTTACGGTTTATATGCTACTAACAATAACCACAGGAAGCTTCTTTTTATTCTTAATCATCAAAGGTCTCTCGCAAAAGCTGACAGTCTTTTGATCTTGGAAAGTTTGAACAACTGCTTAATCCATCAATTGTTTGAAGTATGAACACCTGTTTTCATACCTAATTATACTAGCTGGCCTAACAAAAAGTCAGTCCTGTGTTTGACAATCACAGGTAAGCTGTTAATTAGTGATTTTATTTAGACACCATTTCTACTGATAAGTGATGATTTAATGTACATGATGAAATAAAGTGGAACTTTTTATTTTATTATTTTGTTATTTTTCATTTTGCTAAATAGCTACACTAAATATATGTAATCTGATAAGCATATTACTACTACTACTACTAACAATAATGCTAATGCTATTCGGTGCATAGTACATGTATTTGTCATGAACCAAGTTCGAAAGCTGAACCTGCCTTCAGCGGTTACTTGTCTACATTGGCCACTTTGCCTTTTCCCATGGGTGGACTCTGTAGACAGGTTTGACTGTATTAGCTTTCCCAAAAAGATCCCAATTTCCAAATTAGATCCACACAAATAAACCAATTGTATATCAGATTGTTAAAAGCTGACCATTTAGTAAATATATGGTTTACATCAGAAATGTAAAAAAACAAAAATCTTTTGTTGCTTATTGGACACATTAAATGTTTGACAATTTTATTTACAAAAGGTCCAGTCATTAACTAAATACATATCATATCACTATGATCCTTAAACTGTTTGTAGTTAATGTGTTTTATGTTATGTTACTGTATTCAAATGTTTGTTCTGCAGATAATCTGATTAAAGTATACAAAGAAATCAGCTGTTATGAATCAACTGAATTGGAATCACAGTAGTTTTTATATACAAATTAGGTAAATGTAGTCTGAAACTGAGTGAAAGAGTATTTCTTAATATATATATACATATATATATATATATATATATATATATATATATATATAATGATATGGTATATATATTATGGTATGATGGTATGAATCCTTCATAGTTGCATTCCAATTTTCATGAGCTGCATACATTTTCTAAAAATAAGAGTACTGAAAGTAAGTCAACAATGTCAATTACACACAAGCAAAGTATCAAAGTCATGAGTTTGTAAAATTGGTGTTAAAGAAAGCATTAATATAATAAGGTGATGGAAACCTGTTTTAGTTTTGAAAGTTAAATATAGCTTTGTCCACTGTTATGCAACACTACCATTAAATACAATTATTTTGTGTGGCATAATTTGAAACCTTATCAAGGGCAATGATTTTGCAAGCAAATGGCCAGATCCATATAACCAGTTTAGCAGAGGCAATAATTTTGCAAGCAATGGCAAAATCAATATAACAAATTTTAGAGGAAAATAAATTGAACCACAGAAAAAGAAAAAAGACTTTTTCAAAATTAATTGACATTCTGATTTTTGGTGGATCCATGTTAGTGCTTTGGATATTATATTAGCAGCGGGATAATTATTAAATCTTTATAGACACAATACAGATCTAAAAATATTATCAAAGCAAGCATTAAATATTCCCATGCCATCCCAATATGACTAAACTGATGTCTACAAATTTACCCATAAAGAAAAAATTGGCTACTATTCTAATCTAAGCTTCTAACTCGAAAACGAAAAACTGGCTAGGAGTAGTTCTGCATGCATATACCCCTGTAGATTTCTTCTCACCTCCACGACCATAAGAAAAGGATGGTTCAGATATGGCATATGGTAAAACATCTGAATGATCCCAATTCGCATCAAAAGAAACATTGGCTTGGCTGACAACATGATTATGTCCTTGAATATGGTGATGCATATATCTTCCATTTGAGTAATCTCCCCTTTTACTTGCTGGTGGCCTGAAAGCTGATCGTCTCTCTGAATGTCCATTTTCCAGAGATAGCTTGTTTTCAGATACCACACTTGGTGGATGGAGACTGAGGTAACTTCTGTTAATTGACGGCATCTGCTCGTGACTCGGAGCCATCATTAGCTGATACTGTGCTTCCTGCTGAAGGAATATAGTCGGCATGCTTTGCGCATGGTCTGGCAGACTTCTGTATTTTAAGTCCTCCTCCAAATCATATCTCTGTCTCTTAGCTGGGAATGTCTTTGTGCGCACATCCAAGTCTGATCGGTATTTCTTGGACCCCACAGGCTCTTTTTGATTAACCGCATATCTAGGTGACAAGGCTGAGGGAATGTAGGATTGGCTAGATAGACTGGGGTCATAATTGGAAATCTGAGAGGACATCACACTGTTTTGGCTGAAATCTGCCTCTATCTCGACCTTATGAGTGAGGAAAAGCCCTGAGTCTACAAAGAAACACAGCACACTAGGTAGCCTCATGCAGAAAGCATTCAATGAAGCAGCACTACAATATAAAACACTCCATTCATCAAGACAAAACCAAGTCAACAATCAATACTGCACTGCATAAAAGATTTAGAGTCTTTTCCCATTAGGAAAGATCAAACAATTAAATTTCATAGAAAATGATTATTGGAGATTTTTGGACAAAATGTATCAGTCTTCATTTCGTATGAACCATGCAATACCCTTCAAACCCTTTAATTTCAATGGATGTCTGAAAACATGTATGTTCTCTTTTTCTGACTGTCATTTTTTCAGTCAAAATAAAAAAGATATAATATTACAAAATGCTCAAAGGATTTTCTTACATTTTCAACATGTACTCACAGCATATATTTAAAAAAACAACTTATAACAAATTCCGGAAAATTACAGTAATACAAACACATTGTAAGGTGAAATATCATTGAGAATACAGTGAAGGCACTAATGATAAATAGTCAGGGATCCTGAAGATCAAAATATTGTAACAATTTGTGTTAACTGAAATTAACTATAAAATGACCGAAATTTTCAAACAGGCTTAAATTAGTGGAGAGCAAGGCATTGTCAGGTCCATGCAGATGAAAATATGTTAAACATCTGGAATACAAGATGTGTTTGGAAAGTATAAAGCTATAGAAGAGTGGTTTTGATGCACAGAAAGAAATTATATGCTTAATCAGTGCTTTATGCATGGTATAAGGTGGCGAGAATTGGCTGTACTGTTCAAGGCAAGTCATGAAAAGCAGGATGGAGGCCAAGTGTATTTCCTATATTTTGATGTTTGCTAAATGCATACTTCTATAGGTCTATATAATATGAAAAAAGAAATGTGTCCATAAGATATAAGTGCCCCTGCCTGTTGCTATGCTAGTAAAAACTAAGATATGAAACTTGACATAAGAAAATAGGTTACAGTGACCTAGTTAGGGGTCATGATATTACATTTATGAAGCTGCACACATACACATGTACACATTATTGCTCATATGCATTAATGCATAAGTAAAAACAGCATATTCCTGTTTGCATAAAAAATCACTTTCCCCCCTATATGGCGAGGGTATGAAACATAGCAATTAAAACAAAAGTCTGTTGAAGGAACTGATGGTCTACTGCCTGAAAAGAATTTCCAGAAATTCAAGATAAGACCATGTCTTTTTTAATTGCTGAGTGTTGAAACCATCTCTGATACTCTTCAGCGATAAGAATTTCAAATTAGCCAATTTGGCGACCTTACTTTATGTAAGATCAGAACCATTTTCATTTAGGACAAACTACATACCATTTTAGAAGAATTCTGGTCAAAACCCCATACCAATATGACCATCCATTCAGGAAAATTAGTGACAAGATTTTCTATATGTTCATTGTGACCATCATATTGGATGTCTGCAGGGCACCATTTTCATTTAGGACCAACTAGATATCCTAAGAAATCTTTTGGTGAAAAACCTATGTCGATATGACCATCAAATCTGGAGGAGTAGCAATAACAAAATTTTGAAGATGGCTACCATGGTGGCTATATTGGGTGTCAGATCAGCATTATTTTCATTCAAGACCAACTAGACACCATAAGAAGTCTTCTGGTGAAAACCTCATGTCGATAGGAGGAATAGTGACAAGATTTTTAATATGGCTTCTCTGGCGGCAATATTTGAGGTCAGATTGGCACTATTTTCATTCAGGATCAATTAGATATCATAATTATTCTTCTGGTGAAAACCCCATGTCGATATGACTTTCCATTTAGGAGGAGTAACCAATAACAAGATTTTCAAGATGGCTGACATGGTGGCCATATTGGATGTCAGATCGGTACCATATTCATTTATGACCATCCATTCAGGTGGAGTAGCAATAACAAGATTGTCAAGATGCCACTGTGGAGGCCATAATGGATGTCCAGGTGACACCATTCTCATTTAGGATCAACTACACATCATAAGAAGTCTTTTGGTGAAAACCCCATTTCAATGACTTTCTGTCCAGAAAGAGTAGCGATGAGATTTTCAAGATGGCTGCCATGGTGGCCACATTGGACATCAGACTGGCACCATTTTCATATATGACCAACTAGACATCATAAGAGGTCTTCCAGTGAAAACCCCATTTCGATATGATCATCTATTCAGGAGTAGTGATAACAAGATTTTCAATTTTCAAGATGGCTGTTGTGGTGGCCATATCAGATGTCTGAGAAGCACCATTTTCATTAGGACCAACTAGACCTTGGGATAAACATGTGTGTAAAGTTTCATGGCAATTCTCCAAAATAGTTTAGGAGAAGTAGCAATAACAAACTTGTGCCAACTGACAGAAGGATGATGGACATCAGACAGACAACGGATGACAGGCAACAGGCCATCAAATAAGCTCTTCTAGTCTATGACCAGTAGAGCTAACAAACAAAACCTTTTCTTTAGGTTGAAAGTGGAAACTGAACAAAAGATCTAAAAGATGCAAAGTCACTGCAAGGTCTCAAGTTACTAAGTTTATTCTTATACTGATTATCCTCCTCTCTTAAAAGAACAACACGATAAAGAAAATAGAGAAAATAAAACAATGAAACATTTAGCCTTGAGTTATGAAACAGAGAAGTATTGTTTGAACAGTCAAGTTTAGCAAAGCATTTCAATAATCACTTTTTTTAAAAATGGATCTACTTACATCCAGATATGTCATTTTGCCAAGTTAATTTTTCAGCTGTCAATTTAAAAGTTTTTTAAAAACAGTAAAGTTTAAACAATTTTAATTAGTTATGAAGACTTAACTAAAAGAAACAGTTTTAAAATATCAGTAAACACTGCAACCCAAATATCTTGATGAAGAATAAAATTGCCTTACCTTTCATCTGGTCATACGGTACTTTAACATATGTGTCACTTGGGGATTTTTGATAATCATGTTCACTGTCTTTCCTTTCCCCCAACTGCTGTGAATTTGAATTTGTCCATGGAACCTGAAAAAGTAAAATAATATAATAAAATGTTAAGTCTATGCACAAAAGTTCACAAGTCTTGTGCATAAGGAAAACTTGTCAATAAAATCCCACGCAAAATTGTACACAAAACTTATGAATCTCTTTGTAGAATGTTGTTTACTTAAAAGGCACTTTGTTGTTCCCAGACATAAGACTGAGAAGCATATCTGCAAGTTGTGATTTTACAACATAGGACAAACCCAATTTATGGAAATAAAAGACAATATGTAACAATGTTTTAATGCAACACATAAGCAATGTAGTAAGAAGTCTGACAGTGTGATGATATATGCAAACTTAAAGAAATCTGTTAATGGACAAACTTACAAATGTGGCTATTATACTGCACTAATAAAATATATGTGGCAGATCTATGACTTTCTATAAACTAGAAATATGTTCATGGAACACAAATGCTATACCACTGTGCCTGAAAAATGAAATAATGCAAAACTTACCAAAAGAACAGACAGATGGATGGTTGAATAGACAGACAATGGTAACACAATATGCCCCAACCACATGCGGTGGGGCAGAAAAATGTCTTTTAATAAATTCTATGGGATTTTTGGTAGTGGAACTTATTGCTAGATGCTATTGAAAAAATAGGTCTTATTGCATACAGCTAAAGCAACAAAATTCACAAGATCATATCAGCATGCAAAAAAATCTGACACCTGATCAGGAGAAATGGCTGGTGAATAGACAGACAAAGGAATGAATAGGGCTTCCATTCTGAAAATACCTGACAATAGACCTACCATTAACGTCCCTTGTTCATCTTTAGGTATTCGAGTAGGATAATCAAAGAAAGATGGCTGCTGCATGCGATGTTCCAAATTTTGCTCTGCTTCTAATAAGTCCTTCTGCGTCTGTGGTGTAGATGCCTGTGCTATTTCCTGCACTATCTGCTGACGAACAGCTGCTGGGAGAGGTGGACGTCTTGGCACTTTGTCTAGTGGGTTGATTCTACTCAGATCATTACCTGATGCAGTAAACATGACTGTCATAGACTCAAGTCCAAAGAAATTGATCTTATGAAAAACAGGAGACTCTAGTGTTATCCTCATATGTCTAATACAGATGCTTACAAAATTCATTTTGTGATGATGATCTAAATTTTTAACCTGAATGACTGAGTAATAAATATCAATGGCAAAGAAGACCTAATATCAGTTCACCCACTACAAGCAAATAAACAAATTAGGCAGATAAAAATGTTCATTTATATTTTTTCTAAAAAGGACATTCTACTGTTATTGATTACAATCAGGTTCCTTTCACTTGAACTGAATCTATCTTGTTACAACAGAAGTAGTCTGTTTTTCTGACTCAAGAAAAAAGACATTCAGAAACTCAGACTACCTCAATGGGTGAACCTACTGCATACTTCTTTACTCCCCACTGCATATAAACAACATAAATACTTGAACAAGCACTTTTAAAAAAATAAAATCTCTTTTCCTGATAAATCGTTTTTTGGTGCGAGTCTGTTACTGTAAACATTTCCAATAGCTAACTGGTTTTAACTGTATAATATCAAGAATATACTTGTCTCATTCAAACCATGAACTGTATAAAACAACTGAATCCAAAAAGTCTAAATTGTCCAGTATTTTGAATGGCGGAGCTTGTTAAAGAAAGGAACATCCAAATAACACATTAAACAGCACAATGCTACACAGGTTTTCAAGAGAACAGATATTAATAGATTCTACATTGATTTGGCATCTAGGCAAGGAAATCCCAATTAAGGAGTTATATTACCATCTATACTCGCTTACAAGTCGCTTCTAACTACAAACAACATAGACCCTGATCTGCTGTCACATAAAGCACCAGCAGATCAGTGTCTATGTTGTTTGTTCTTCTGATTATTTCTAACAAACTGTATAGACTCAGATCTGCTGGTGCATTATGGGTCTGTGCAGTTTGCAGTTGGACTTGACTTATAAGCAAGCATGCACAGTATTTGTCATGGTGTTACATTACTTTTCTTATTAAATTTGAAGCTCTGCTGAGTATAAGACAAATAAAATAACTGAGAATACCTGGTTCATGATGGTCATCTCCTGAGGTGTCATACACATTGACATAGGTATGAGGTGCAAGGTCAAGGTGAAAATTGGGTTTCTGTCGATCTGGTGAGGTCAGATTGCTTGATGATGACCTTGGAGCTTGTGCATCAGATCTGGAAACTAAGTGGGCAGAAATGCTTTATGAAACAAACTGTGATTAAAAAACAAAGATTATCCTGAGAATGTTTCTTGGGCTCAATACCAAAATATCTTCCACCAAATACATATCTACTAAATGAAATTATGCATTTTACTTGCATACTTCAACACCTTTTGCACATTTGAATATTTCAGTCTTCTCAACTGCTGCAAACTCAATTTGTTATAGCAAACCTCTAGAGACCACCATCATTCAATATATCCATTCTATAATGTATATTACACTTCATTGGGCATGAAAATTTACTTCGTACTAACCATAAATTTGCTGTATCCATGTTTGTACTGACCGTTTTACTGTACACGTTTGGCCTTAAATGTTAGCCAACAGAATATATTTATTTTTATCGATGTCATTAGTAAAATGTTTCCAAAGACTTGCAATGTCAAAGGCTCACATCTCTGCTCAAGAACTATCTAAATATCATGGTTTAATGCTCTATATCACTTCTGACATTTAAATTCTAGGCAAGATGATGATTACATTCTATCTGCGAAAGGTTCAAGAAGGAAAATCTTACTAGTTAGCTGAAAGAAATACTTCACCAAATTAAATCATAGCCATTGTAAACATTACCATGCAGAAAATAAAATTAGACTACAGTGATCTTGACCCCTTTTATAACTAAAGATTTGTTTTGCAAATCTATTATCTTTACATAAACTTTAAATCATTTTAAAATTAGAAATACATACAGTATTGTGCTGACATATTGTGAAACCACCTACCGACCTACCTACCCACTCACCTAAATATCTACTTACGGTATATACTCGATTATAAGTCCCCCCCCCTTTTTAGGGCTGCAAAATATAATATTAAGCTGAATTTGTCAGTAAGGAGGGTGGCTGATGGACTGTGAAGAGTAAAATGTGGAAAAACTACTCACTTTCTAGTCCAAGTAGCCCACTGCAGTTATATGCAGCATTAGCCTGGGTTGCTGATTGTGCAGCAACTATCAGACCCAGAGAGAATATACCTTGGTTCTGGTTAGTTAACGACCGAAGGTAAAAGGAGGAGAATGTTGTGTGCAAGTGCCAAACGCATCCTTCATAATATCATTTAAAGATGAGTGATTGAATATGCCCAGAAAGTAGCGATAGTTGTGACTTAATGAGCTTTTATCGTCATAAATGATAAGTCTCTTTCAGTGAGAAATGCATAAGCTCTCTTGATGGTGAGCGAAATCCATAGAGATATAATCAGCTGAACCCCCTTAAGGGGAGAAAAAGCCTTTTCCTACCTTTCTTTCTCCCTTTAGCAGTTGCTAAATATAATACAAGTGCCCTAACTGAGCAAAGAAGTCTATCTCGATCATCCCTAGCACAGATGTGACTGAGACTGTGGATTTTATCAATCCCCACAAAACACATGAAAGGTTCCATTTTGGTGTCAAAGAGTGAGACACTGGTCTCTGTAGCTCGAAATACTTTATTAGATCTGATAGGTGAGGATCTGAACCAATGAACTGAACTTTGCGAAATTTAAGAGTGTTCGAAAGGGCAACCCTATAACCTTTGATCGTAGAGGCTGAACAAGATCTCTCCTCAAAGAGGAAGAGAAGAAAATCTACTACTGCAGCAAGAGATGGTCAGCAAAGATTATCGTGTTTCCACACACACCAATCACAGAAGAGTTTCCACTTTGCATCGTAGAACATCGCCGGGCCTCTACGATGCAGTCAGTAGCTTTGCTCAAAAACTTTACCTGGCAAATAGATTGCTTGAGATGAGCCAAGCATGAAGGTGCAGAATCTGAGGATTGGTGTGAACTAGATTACCTCGGTGTTGTGAGAGAAGATTGTCCCATGGAGCTAAAACTCTTGGTTTGTTGATCAACAGGTCGAGCAGGTCGTTGAACCATGACCTTTGTGGCCACAGAGGTGCAATCAGGATGATTCGTGTTGTGGACATTCTGATCTTGTGCAGTACTTGTGAAATCAACCAGAAGGGTAGGAATGCGTAAGCAGACAATCGATCCCAGTTTAGGCCAAAGGTGTCCACTGCCCAGGCTGCTTGGTCTGGGACTGGGGAGACATAAAATGGGAGCTTGCTGTTTAGTTTTGTGGCAAACAAGTGGACTAGAGATGTCTCCCATAGACTGAACAGAGACTCTGCAACTACTTGATGAAGAGACCATTCTGTTAGGACTACTGTGCCTGTTCTGGACAGACTTCTGGTGAGAATGTTTTTCTTCCCTGGAATGTGACGAACTCAGAGTGTAATCCCTTCTGCCTCTGCCCAATGTAAAAGGTTCCAGACTTCCATGCAGACAGAAGGAGCATGAGTACCTCCTTGTCGTCTGAGATACACAACCACTCATGTGTTGTCTGAGGAAACCATGATGCAATGCCCTTTGACATGATTGATGCACCTTTTAGGGCGAAGAACACGGCTTTGATTTATAAATTGTTTATGTGAAGGAGACTGTCTTCCTGTGACCAATGGCCATTGAGAAGTACTCCTTCTAACTCTAATGAGCACCCCAACCCGAATCTGATACATCGGTGTACAGATAGGAGTGGGGTTCTGAGGCATGCAGGGGAACTCCCCTCAGAAACCTGTCTTGATTGTACCACCACTTGAGATAGTCCTGAAACGTCAACCCTAGAGAAATTTGAACTGAGAGGGCATCCTTATGGGGTTTCCAAACCACCAACAGGAGAAACTGAAGAGGATGTAAACGAAGTCTCCCTAGCAATACCAGATCAGCCATGGAATTCAAGGTTCCCAGAAGAGAGATATACAGACAGGCCGACAGTGAAGTCTTGGTCTGTAACGTCCTTAAAAGTTGCATGATTTTGTGCATCCTTTCTGGGGTAACACAAACCCGGCCCAGTGAGGTCGGGTAATTCATTCCTATGTACACAAAATCTTAAGAGGGAATAAGTTCGGATATCTCTAGGTTTGGAATCAGTCCTAATTGTGTCACTACAGACCAACAGCAGGTCATGTGGCTGCACAGGGACTGTTTGTTTGTGTTGTGTAGCAGCCAGTCATCGAAATACTAGATTAACTGAATCCAGAAGTACCTCAAGTATTCAGCTACGACTCCCAGGACTCTGGTGAAGACCCTGGGTGCTGAGGCTTGATTGGGTTGGAATTGAAATACTTCCTGTCCAATTGAGAACCGGAAATATTTTTTGTGCGTTGGAAAAATTGGGATGTGGAAGCACGCATCCTGAAGATTAAAGGAAACTGCTTAGTCGGCCGGTTTGATAGCATTCCAAACTGAAGCTGCAGTTTCCATCTTTAAAGATTCTGCTAGCAAAAATTTTTTTAGGGGGGAAAGGTCGATAATAAGCATCAGTTTTCTGCCATTTTGGGGACCAGAAATATCCGGGAATAGACAGCTGGCAACTACCCGGTAGATCTTTTGAGCCCTCTCTACTGCGCCCTTCCAAAGAAGGGTGTGCACTTCTTCCTTTAATCTGAATATGTTTGATTGATGAAAGAAGATGGGTGTCCTTGAGAGAGGAGGGAGTTCTGTGAAGCGTAGACGTAAACCCTCCTTCACAATAGAAAGGACCCGCTGATCTTCCGTGATGTTTGACCAGGCCTCCGAAAAGAGGGCCAATTGGGCACCTACGTGTATTAAAGGAAGAGGTATGTATTGCAGGACAGGTGAGGTGTCCCTTGGGACGACCTCTCTTCTCCCCCTTTGCCTCTTTGAGGAAGGTGGAGGCAAAAGTAGACTGCTTTCCCCTGCCCCTGCTTCTCCACTTATTTATGTAGTTATGTGAAGCAGACTTATAGGGGGGCTGACTACTTTGCTGTTGTGGTTGTGTATTACATTTTGGCAGGAACTGTGGCTGGCCCATGGCTCGATAAGGTTGTGTGCGGACACTAGCCGGTTTCAATGGGCCAGCGACTAATGCAAGGGACCTATGTTGTTGGTCCCTAAAGTCCTGAGAAGCAATAGTGGGAATGAAACCACTGAATAAGGTCTCTGAACCCAGGGGTGCAGCCCTCAGAAGATTTTTGCTATGTTTGAACAAAAACTTTGAATTATCCAACACTACATCTTGACTTGGGTTAAGAAACTCTTCTGACAACGCCATTGCCGTAGATAATGCGTGTCTTGAAGTCTTAGCCACAGCCTCTAACAGTCGTTGCAAGGCAATGGTTGATAATGACGGTTAACCCTCATGGGGGTTGCATGACCTACTCCTCGCCTGACCTCGGATGCTATAGAGATCTTGACCCTCCCCTGATGGGGAGATGCAAAGATTCTCCATATTAGGGCTCTGTGCAACCCGCACCAGGGGTATTACTGTGGTTGCTTATGGGATGGTGCTACCCAGCCCACCCATAGTTGGAGATTGGGGTGGGGGTGCACTTGGACCCAGCAAGTTGATTGCCCTTAACGACAGAAGCTGCCTTCTTTTTAGAAGATGCACTATCATGTCTAAGGAAGGTGCTGCTCCTCCTTCTTTTGTTCAGGGGAGTGCACTTGATCCCTTGAGAAATGTCTGTTACTACCTCACAGGTAGTAACAGTATTTCTCTCCTGGAAGATGCTATCTCTCCGTGTTTTATTAGGGAAGATGCAGTCAATTCCATCTTCTCTAGGAAAGCTGCTGTTCCTCCCTCTTTTGTTCGGGGGAGCGCACTCAATCCTTTAGAAATATGTTACTACCTCACAGGTAGTAGCAGTGTTTCTACCCATGTGAGATCTAATTGATTCCAAAGGGGAAGAACATTGCTTCCTTCCTCTTCAGATACGAGTGATGGCTTTCAGCAAGGTCCCATATGTCGTCCAACCATAGACAACACATGGGACATCCGTCCATTCTTGTACATTTTGTGCACAATATACTAGTTGGGTGAGTGTCCCATGGGCCTTACCTATGCCCACACTTACCAACTGTTTGAGACATCTGAAAAAATACAGTTCTGAAACTAGACACTTTAATATGGCAAAATAACAGAGAAATGATAATAATAACAAGGGTTGCATCAGCCTCGTTGTATCTCTTTGCTACTGTTTTTTGTATTGTAAACAAGAATGTCTGAGTTTATTCGGTTTATTCCATTGATAAATTATGAACACAAGAACATCATTGTTGGGTTGGAGTAATGTTTATAAAAACATTACTGAAACACTTTTGGGTGCCTAGAATCTACTAATAAATGACTGTTATGAGATTCCATATCATGACCATGTTATTGCAAAAATAACAATAATCACAGTAATGTCGTGACCCTGTTATTTGTAAACACTGTTGAAATTGGATAATTTTCAAGAACCCGAATTAGTGAGTACCTAATTCTGCCACAACATCCCATGCCCTTATGTTAGGAGGAGGGAGGGTAGGTGGCTCATCGTGCGACAACGCACGAATGAAAATTATCTATGTTATTCTTATCAATTTACAAATTTGATAAATACGGAGAGAGGTTTAAAGTTCACTACAAAAAACTATAATGACAAGCCCTGGTTAGTTAGCATGAAACCACGGCACTTGTAGACATATCTCTTCATATTGTTTCCATGTGTTGACTCAATGGTCATCTGAAAAAGAATGAGGATGTGCTATAGCGCACAGGCTTACGACATAGATCAGACTGGGTTGATGCACGTTTTCTAAGAAATCTCTAGAACAGGGAGTTGGTGCATCTGGCACAAACGAGGTCTTTCCATGCAGAAAGGTAAAGCTTAATAACAGTGACAGGTAAGTTATTACTGACATTAAAAAGCCAATTTCTCCATGACCCTCCTATAACCTGGGATGTATTTTGCAAGTCAGATCCGTCTGAAGGGGTCACTTGTCATCAGCGAGTCAGAGTCGCACTTTGGAAAAATAAACAAGCCAAACTGGATAGATAGCTAGATAGATAGGACAAATAAAGACAAAACCAGTGTAAAATACAATTATACTATTGAGTGGAATATGTCACAAATAAATTGATGACTTACAATTTGTCCATCTTATTGTAATAAAATCAATTAAAATCCATAATGCTTGACATTTTAAATCCATTTATATGATAAATTTAATTACAGGTCACATACCAGGATAAAAATAGTAGTTCAGAATGATCCAATTCACAATATCCCGTAATATATTAATTCCACATGTCTTACAAAAAAAAAAAACAATGAAAGTTAAGTCCATATTTTTGTGATCCACAGTATCCTATACATGTCACTATCTAATGTCATCTGGTACAAAGTACACGAATTCGTCCTCATTGCCTGATAAAGTTCTGAAATCCTCCATCATCGTCTAGTCATTGTAAATTGTCGTCTAGTCATCCTAAATATCATCCGACTCCGATTCCTCTGCTTTACTGTCATATGCGGGTGCTTATGTAGAGACAGAGCTTGGGCTCTGTAAGTAACACTTTGATCATAATGTCTGTGAAATCTATTAAAGGATGCAACTGAACACAAATCAATTGTATGGAAAGATCATGGGGAGTTAAAATAACCATGCTCTGTTACCTGGCACTGAACAAGTATCAAACTCACGGCTCAATCAAAGGGTTGTCACATGAGAAAACAAAGAGGATGGTGCCTTTACAAGCTAAGGGATTAAGGTCAGACATGCACAGGAATTTGTAGAAGTCAACTTGGCACTGAACAAGTATTAAATTTGCAGCTCGATCAAAAGGATTTTCAACTTGAAAACAAAGCGAGTGCTGCCTGTACAAGCCAAGGGCTTATTGGTCCATGTGCACTGGCAGATAACTTGGGAATATCACTTGGGAATTAAATCTGACTTATGGAAAGGAAAATACAAATTAAATCAAAACTTTTATTGCATCAAACACACTGTTTATACAGCAAAACACAAATAATACAAATACAGGTTGTTTGGACTTGCATGAAAATGGAAGCAATATACTTGCTAGTAAACACCCACGGTAAACAACATTGACAGATACTTCACTTTGCGGTAGGTAGTATTTACTTTACCGGTAATACTTTCAAATTATTAAAATCCAATTAATTGTAGATACAAGTATTGTGTAATGAATACTCTCAGGAAATGGATAAACACAGTGCATACCATATATGCATTTCTGAATGGGGATAGTGGCATGAAAATGTAAAAATAATTTAATTGACAGTATTTTTATGTGCTGCAAACATCTGGAGTTTCCAATATTACCTCTAGATTTATAAAATGTTTTGTATGTCGCACTTATAAGATGACCCCTACTCTGCATGAATCAAATTTTCAGTAAAAAAAACAAAGACTTATAAGTGAGTATATTATGGTACATACCTACCTACTGTGACTAGGGGTGAAACATTACACCTCTGCCACGTATCGATACGATTCTCGATATACAGCCTATGATATGATACATTATCGATACACATATCAACTTGATGGTCTTTTCATTTTTAGAAGGTCTGTCAATGATAGGGTGGTGCCATTTTTTATGTGTTTACATATTGGGTGTATTTTCAGTATGCAGATTACAAACAAACATAGACTTACCATCTATTCATATGCCTTTCTTATCCTTGACAATATAAAAAAAAAAAAAAATACTTCCAAACAGACTACCTGTTAGCTGTTAGTGATTTTTATTCAACCTTTAAGGCCATTTCAGGCTGCTCCATTCGATCAGATGCATGACTCATCCTGGTCACCATGCCCTTTGTTTTGCATTGAATGAATATTTTTAAAACATCTTATTACCAATTTCATGTCTTCACTTAAATTTTGAAGGCATTACGGTGTTATCTTCAAAACAGAAGAAACTATGCAATTTCCTTGTGCAAGGTAAATCTTATCTAGATCAAGTCCGAGTGTGGGATCGGAGATGACTAATAACCAAATCCTTCGCATTGTACTTCCTGCAGATGCAAAACAACTGCTGCAGCCACAGGCACTTGTTTCTGTCAGTGAAAAAGGAAATTACTGACAACCCCCACTTCCCTTACACAAACTGACAAGGTGGCTATAACTCATGTGGTTTGGAATCTGCCCCCTTGCCAATTCTGTGCTAATTTTTTTCTTTTTTTAATCAGTCGGTGATTAAATATATCAACGTAAAAGGAGACATTCCAAACTTATTTCCCATGTACAATTTAAGTACTTTACAGATCATTTAATAGACACTTTTGTGTGAAGTATCTATGTTGCTTTGTATCTATTTGGAAAGAGTTTGGATGCCAATATTTCCGGTATGTCACGCAGTGAACATGCTACAGTTAGTTATGATTGGTGGTTATTGTTTTACCGTGGACTTGAACAAACAATAACCACAAATCGGAAATGCATGTAACATATTTCACTGTGTGACACACCGGAAGTGTAGCCTTCAATTCGATCAAAGAAGACAAGATTCGATGCAACAGATAAATTTTATCGTAAAAGTGGTTATTAAATGATCAGTAAAGTACTTAAATCAAACATGGGGAACAAATCTGCAATGTCTTCTTTCCGTTGATATACATTATCAGTGGCTGAAGATGCAGATGGGATAAACTAATTAGCATGGAATTGCGGCATGTGAAGGGGGCAGATTTTGAACCACATGAGTTAGTCACCTTGTGTTAATTTGTAGAAGGCGAGTGGGTTTTGTCAATAGTTTTTATTTTTTACTGACAGAAATGAGTGCACGTACTTGCTATGGCTGTCTCAGATGAATTCTCAATTTAAAGAATGAAAAGGCAAATGACTAATAATTATTCACGACTGCTGAAGATTAAAGTAACTTGTACAGAGTAAGTATCGTTTTGTATCAATTCTTCCCCTCTTGTATCGATATGGGTATTGATATAGAAAAAGTATCGATACATCGATATATCGATTAATCGTTTCACCCCTAACTGTGAAGGGCATAAAAGACATATAACAATAAAACAACATTCTTTTCTATCATATCAAAGTAGAGGTAACAAGTTGATACAAGAGTCACTTGAAGGGACTGACGCGCTACTGGGTGAAAAGAATTTCCAGGAATTCAAGATAAAACCATGTCTTCCTTTCATCTCCAATATTCTTCAGTGACAAGGTTTTCAAATTATCTGCTACAGTGGATGTCAGATTGACACCATTTTCATTTATGATCAAGTAAACATTATTAAAAGTCTTTTGATGAAAACTCTATGTCAATATGACATTCAGGGGAAGTAGTGACAGAAAGATTTTCAAGACAATCATCATGGCAGCCATATTGGATTTACGATTGGCACCTTTTCATCTAGGACCAACAAGGTATAATAAGAAGTCCATTGGTGAAAACCCTATGTTGATATAACCATCCATTTGGGAGGAGTAGAGACAACAGTATTTTCAAGATGGCCACCATGGTGGCCAAACTGAGGGTCAATATGCATCATTTTAATTTAAGACCAACTCAACACCAAGAACTCTTCTAATGAAAACCCGCATGTCAAAATGACTTTCCATTTAAGAGAAGTAGCAAAAACAAGACATTTAAGATGGCCTTCATGGTGGCCATACTGGATCTCAGAGCAACTTCATTTTAATTTAGGACCAACAAGACATTATAAGAAGTCTTCTGGTGAAAACCCCATGTTGATATGACTTTTTGTTCCAGAGGAGTAACAATAACAAGATTTTCAAGATGGCTGCAATGGTGGCCATATTGGATATCAGATGCACACCATTTCCATTTAAGACCAACTATAAATCATAAAAAGTCTTCTGGTGAAAGCACAATGTTGATATGTCCAGCCATCTAAAAGTAGCCATAATAAGATTTTCCAGATGACCATTATGGTGGCCATATTGGAGTTCAGATTAGCACTATTTTCATTTACAACAATCCTTGACATCATAAAAAGTTTTTCAGTGAAAATCCCATGATGATATGATCATTCATTCTGGAGTAGTGATAACAAGATTTTCAAGATGGCCACTGTGGTGGCCACAGTGGCCATATTGGATGTCAAAGTGGCACCATTTCCATTTAGGACCAACTGGACATCATAAGAAGTCTTTTAGTAAAAACCCCATGTTGATACGACCATCCATTCAGGAGGTGTAACTATAACAAGATTCTCAAGACGGCAGCCATACTGGATGTGTGAGTGACACCATTTTCATTTAGGACCAACTAGACATCATAAGAAGTCTTCTGGTGAAAACCAAATGTCAATATGTCTTTTTGTTGAGAACGAGTAGCAATAACAAGATTTTCAAGATGGCTGCTGTAGCGGCAATACTGGACATCAGATCAGCACCATTTTCATTCTTGACAAACAAGACATCATAAGAAGTCTTTTAGTAAAAAACCCATGTTGCTATTACCATCCATTCGTGAGTAGTAGTGATAACAAGAGTTTCAAGATGGTTTCTGTGGTGGCCATATTAGACATCAGATCTGCACCATCTTCATTTAGGACCAACTAGACTTCATAAGAAGTCTTCTTTTGAAAACCCTGTCAATATGACTTTTCATTCAGGAGGAGTAGCAATAACAAGATTTTCAAGTTGGCCACTATGGCAGCCATATTGGATATCAGATTGGCATCATTTTCACTTCAGACCAACTAGACATCATAAGAAGTCTTTTAGTGAAAACCCCATGTTGATAAGATCATCCACTGAGGAGTAGTAGCAATAACAAGATTTTCAAAATGGCACTGTGGCAGCCATATTAGACATCCGATCGGCACTATTTTTATTTGGGACCAGCTAGACCTCATACGAAGTCTTCTTGTGAAAACCGATCTCAATATGACTTTCCATTCAGGCGGAGGAGCAATAACAAAAATTTCAAGATGGCTGCCATGATGGCCATATTGTACATCAGATCGGCACCATTTTCAGTTAGGACCAACTAGACATCATAAGAAGTCTTTTAGTCAAATCACCATGTTGATATGACCATCCATTCAGGAGGAGTAGTGATAACAAGATTTTCAAGATGGCTGCTATGCCAGCCATATTAGACATCAGATCCACATCATTTTTATTTAGGACCAACTAGACCATGGGATGAATATGTGTGTCAAGTTTCATAGCAATCCCTCCATGTAGTTTTTAAGAGAAGTAGCAATAATAAACTTGTGCTAATGGATGGATGACAGATGAAAAACCATCCTATAAGCTCTTCTGGTCTATAAAAAAGTGTTCAGTGGAACCTGATGTTTCATCTGCATCCATGCATTGATATTTTCCTCCTGGTATCAAATACTTTAAGTGTAAACTTTAAGATTGTTTCATTTATAATGACATCATCATTGATGCCCAGCAAATTGATGCCTATGACTCACCATACTAATACAAGTTAGACAAAAAGTTACCTTGCTGCCATTCTCTGACTCTCTGCAGAGAAGCATTGTCATCTTGCTGAGTGACCGGTTGCTGGTTCTCCTGCCTGGGCACTGGTTCTCTCCCTTGGTCAGGGCTGTGGCATACAAGACAAACATATATTGCAAATCACTACATTTTCACAAGAATAACATTTCAGTAAATATAGTAAATACACTCAATTTTGTAACTTCGTTATTCATGATAAAGACACTGATGTAAAATAGTAAATATAAATTAAACCACATGGTTCATACAATCCTAGAGAGTATTTTTTCAAGGAGTTTTCAAGGAGTATTTACGAAAATTGAACTTTCTCCATGTGTTGTTTCGTTTATCACTGCATAAATAGGTACAAAGGTAAAAGAAAAAAAAGTACATTAATAATAACTCATTAGCACAACCACTACACCAAAGGGATGCTATTCCATATGGTAACTTCCCCTTTCTTCTTTGATCCACCCAATTTTATCCCATTTTATTTATTTATTCATTAGTTTTTGGAAAATAATTTTAAAAATTTGACATTAAAAAGTTATATATTTTATCAAGTTTTAACTTTGTGTATTCCCTCAGATACATTCAAGAGTTTTGGGAAAAATTCAAGGACTTTTCAAAGATAAAACCAACTTTTTCAAAATTCAAGGAGTTTTCAATGCAACCCCTCAAATTCAAGGATTTTTCAAGTTTGTATGAACCATGTATCATCCATGTCTAAAGTCTTTTTGCAATGATTAATCTTTTCAGTTTTCAAACTTAACTGTAAATCAGCAATATATATATATATATATATATATATATATATATATATATATATATATATATATATATATATATATATATATATATATATTGTGCTAACATACTGTTAAACCCTATACATACATACATACATACATACATACATACATACATACATACATACATACATACATACATACATACATACATACATACATACAATCATCACTATGTCAAAATTCAGATAAATGTGCTAAAAATGTAATGACAGTAAATTAAGATATGGAGTACATAATAGACATACAACAGAGTTTTAGTGGCAAATGTTATACTTTTCTGATATGTGAGTATTTTGATACATTTATAGATTTATGCTTTGAAAAACATGTATGGCACCAATGTGACCACCAGAAAAACATGTATGGCCCCAATGCAACCACCAGAGTCCAAGTTCAACAAATTCAAACAAGACACCCTCAAAGGGACTGACGCTCTACTGGGCAAAAAGAATTTCCAAGAATTCAAGATAAGACCATTTTTTCCTCTTAACTGCAGAGTGTTGAAACCATCTCGGACATTCTTCAGCGATAACAAGGTTTTCAAATTAGCTGCTGTGGTGCACATAATGGCTGTCAGCTTGATACCGTTTTCCTTTAGGACAAAGTAGACATCATTAGAAGTCATTGGTGAAAACCCCATGTCATAATGATCATCCATTTGCGGGGAAGTAGTGAGAACAAGATTTTTACAACAGTCATCGTACCAACCATGTTGGATGTATGACTGGCACCATTTTCATTTAGGACCAGCTAGGTATCATAAGAAATCTATTGGTGAAAACCCCATTTTGATATAACCATCCATTTGGGAGTAGAGATAACAATGTTTTCAAAATAGCCACCATGGTGGCCATATTGAGGGCTAGTCATTTTTATTAAGGACCAACTCAACACCATAAGAATTCTTCTGATGAAAACCCTGTGTGAAAATGACTTTCCATTTAAGAGGAGCAAAAAAAAGATTTTCAAGATGGCCATATATTGAATGTCAGATCAGCACCATTTTAACTTAGGATTCACAAAACAATACAAGAAGCCTTTCAGTGAAAACCTCATGCTGATATGAGCATTCATTCAGGAGAAGTAATGATAACAAGATTTTCAAGCCCACTGTGGCAGCCATATTAGACATCAGATCATCACCATTTTCATTTAGGACCAACTAGACATATAAGAAGTCTTTTGGTGAAAACTATATGTCAATATGACTTCTATTCAGGAGTAGCCATAACAAGATTTTCAAGATGGCTGCTCTGGCAGCCATATTGGATGTCAGATTGGCACCATTTTCATTTAGGACCAACTAGACATCATAAGAAGTCTTTTTGTGAAAACCTCCATGTTGATATGACCATCCATGTAGGAGAAGTAGCAATAACAAGATTTTCAAGATAGTGGCCATACTGCACATCAGATCAGCACAGTTTTTATTTAGGACCAGCTAGACATCATAAGAAGTCTTTCAGTGAAACAGCGCCCCAGGTGTCCAAGTGGTCTAAGGAGCTCACCTTTACAGATCACTGAAATCTCACCTCAGTCTGCATGGGTTTGAATCTTGGCTTGGCCAACATGGGTATGTGAGAAAGCTTGCCAGTAGCTTCATGACGATCGGTGGTTTTTCCTGTGGTTTTCCCTGGTTCTTCCTCCACCAAATATACTGGCTGCCATATATAGCTATCATGTGCAGAAAATGGCATTAAACCCACAAAACCAAACCAAACCTTTTAGGGAAAAACTCATTTTGATATGACCAGCCATTCAGGAGGAGTAGCAATAACAAGATTTTCAAGATGGACATTGTGGCTGCCATACTGGACACAAGATTGGTACCATTTTCATTTAGGACCAACTAGACATCATAAGAAGTCTTTTAGTAAAAATCCCATGTTGATATGACCATCCATGTAAGACGAGTAGCGATAAGATTTTCAAGATGGCTGCCATGGCAGCCATATTGGATGTCAGGACCAACTAGACCTCATAATAAATCTTCTAGTGAAAACCCATGTTGATACGACCATCCATGTAGGACGAGTAGCGATAAGATTTTCAAGATAGCCACTGTTGTGGCTATACTGGACATCAGATCGTCACCATTTTAATTTGGGACTAACTAGACATCATAAGTAGTCATTAGTGGAAATCCGATGTTGATATGACCATCCATGTAGAAGGAGTAGCAATAAGAAGATTTTCATAATGAACACTGTGGCAACCATATTGGACTTCAGACTAGCATGATTTTCATTTAGGACCATCTTAATATCATAAGAAGTCTTTAAGTGAAAACCGCATCTTGATATAACCATCCATTCAGGAGAAGCAGTGATAACAAGATTTTCAAGATGGCCACTGTGGCAGCCATATTGGATTTCTGAGTAGCAGCATTTTCATTTAGGACCAACTAGACCTTAGGAAGAATGTGAGTGTACAGTTTCATGGCAATCCTCCATGAAGTTTAGGAGGAGTAGCGATAACAAACTTGAGCTAATGTATGTATGGACAACAGACAACGGACGGGCGAAAGACCATCCCATAAGCTCTTATGGTCTATGACCAGAAGATCTAAAAAAAAATCTAAAAATTAGACAAATTATGATAATGATATGAAAATTTATCAGGTCATACAAACAATCATTCGAAATTTCACTCGTACAAGAAGTTTAAAAAAGTACAAACAAATTGATAAATTGCAGTAATGGCCAGAAAATACAAGTTTAAATAATATGAATATAAATATGCTTACAAAATTTCATATTTCTATCTCAAGCTGTTCTTGCTTAATCATGCAAATAGATTTTGTCATTAAAGTTCAAGTGTAAAAACTTGAACTGGATTTGTGTTTGTAGACAAGCAGACCAAAAAGGCTAAGTTTAAAATATTAAAAAGTTAAGAAAAATTTGAAATATAGTCACAATTGCATGAACATCTAATCACGCCATCTACAAAAACATACAAACATGCATACCAAATTTCATTTGTCTATCTGATGTGATTTATGCTTAATCATGGTAACAAGGGTTCTGTCGAAAAGGTCCAATATGTGTGCACACGTCTGAATTAGGTTTAATGTCACATCAGCATATTCCTGGCTGTATAGTGCTCTTTAAAGGCATACAATACAATGACATAGGAAAAAAATGGGTAAAGTTCCAAGTCCAAAAAGTTTTTAAATGTATAAAAAAATTGAATAATTGCTGTAATGGCAAAAAAATTGTATAATTGCTGTAATGGCAAGAATATCTAAGCAGGACACCTACAGTGAATACACATGTACCTACCCAATGTTAGTTGTATACATCAAACGGTTTTTACTTAATCATGCTAACAAGGTTTTTGTCAAGAAAGTCCAAGTCCAAAAAGCTCAAAAATGTGCAAAACAATATTGAATAACTGCTTTAATGGCCAGAAAATGTAAACTGTCATCAGCTCATGACTATGATAAAGTGTATACAATTTCATGGCTCTAAGTTTAATAGTTTTTATACTATCTCACTAAAACAGATTTGGGACGAATATATGGATGAAGCAGCAAAACAATATGCCCCCTTCTGCTATCACAGTGGGGCATAATTAAACTTTACTCCATTTTGTTTTCTTACACACTGCTGCTTTGTTAAGAATTTTTTCTAGAGTATTCTTGAATAAGAATAATAGAATCTTCCATATGCATCAACGCTGGATAGAACAATTTCACCCAATGATCAGAATTTTGTGAAAAACACTCACATCCATCACATTAATACCTTGATTTGAAGTCCATATTTTTGTAGAAGTAAACAGATTTGCTATACTATTAATAAATTCAATTAAAATTCACCTGGCTTCTTGATGCTGCAGTGGAGACTTCATCAACATGTATGGATTATCATCTGAAGACAATATGGGTCCACTGGGACCAGTTTGTGGTCCATGTTGTCCCCTTCTATCCATGGTCACATAACCCTGCTGTGGAGACGTGTGGCTATTTGGGACACCTAGATTGGAAGCCTCCACTGGAAGCCTGGATTGAGAATGCCTTTGTCTGCTGTCAACTGTGTTGTACTTTTGTGGTGGTTCCTGAGATTCAAGATTCCTCCTTTCAGAAGTGAGAGAAGCACTATCATCTGAAGGTTTTAATCCTGAACTGCTGTCATGATCTCCTGGTAAGGAATGGTATCCACGTGGATCAGTTTGATTTCTTAACTGACCATCATTATCTGGGTATCTAGACTGAGAAAGTCTGTCATTTGGATAACCTTGCCTTTCATCTGGTCTGAAATCTGCTAATTTTGACTGTGATAATCTCCCATTTGGATAACTTTCCCTACTCTCCCTATGTAAGGTGTCTGTTAGATATCGAGCCTGAGATGATCTATCATTTTGATACCCTTGTTTATCATTCCTAGGTAAACTGCCTGTTGAGTATCTAGCCTGTGATGATCTATCATTTGGATATTCTTGTCGTTCAGTATTTCTAACGTCATCTGGATAGACATGCACCCCGTCATTTAAATGTCCTTGCCAAGTATCATTTCTATGCATAGAATCTAAGGGATATAACTTGTCATTTGGATGTCCTTGACTATTATCATTCCTATGCATAGAATCTGGAGGATATCTACTCCGAGATAACCTATCATTTGGATATCCTTGCCTTTCTCCCTGCTGCAAACTATGATTTGGATACCTTGCTTTTGACACTTTTGCATACATATCCTCAGGATTACCAGGCTGTCTGAGAATTTCCCCCATCTTTGCATGACTAGGAGGGGAGGAATGGTTATTGGAAAGACTTGATGCAGAATTTCTTTCCAAGGAAGGATTATTTTTGTCATTCATCTGCTGTTCCTGTTGGGAAAATTTTAACTGTCTGTCAGATATATCTCTTTGAAGGTAGGGTTCATCCCCCGAGATTCGCTGATCAGGATATTCCTGCATATACCCTAAATAAGGCTCACCCAATCTATCTGGGTGGCCATCATGACCTTGAGATGAATGTGAAAGTTCAGACTGAGACCTTCTTTGTCCTCTCTGCAGTGAATCATAATCCCCACCATACTGACCTGGATACTGATCTGAAGAAGGCCTAATATCAGACCTTGAAGTCCTTTGTTGACTCGAAGAGGGGTCAACATTTTGGTTACGTGGATCAGGATACCTGTTAAGAGAGTCAAAATGTGTATTTCTCACATCGATCATTTGCTGTCCCTGTGGGTTTGCACGAGTATTGTCGCGTGGCTGAAGAGGTGGTCTGTTAGGGTCAAAGGTGGGGCTAGGTCCCTGTGGGTCCCTGTAACTGTTTGGAGGATAGCTACTGTTATCAGCCTCATCATCATCCCATGTCATGATTGGAGACTTCGGTATCAGCTTTTGAGTATTGTTGTTTGGTTCCAGCCTGAAATGAAAGAGAAAAAAATCCAAAATTATCCATGCAAAATCCAAATCAAAACACTGTTTACAGCAATTTTTGACATTTGTAATTTAAGTTCTAGATTTTGAATATAGAGTAACATATCACATATTAACAATTGCGTCTGATGATGGTGACATATTATGTCAATTGGCAAACATTACTTAGATTACATCAAATATATCTTATGGACAATGTGACATAATTTCATTCGCATACCTTATTTATTACATTTCAAAAGAGCCAAGTGAACTGCTTGTGTATGACTTCTATTTATCAAAGCATCAATGTAATACAGCATCATGAACAATTTTCTAAAAGTTACTTTAAATTTAATCGATGTTTTGTATACACAAGATCAATTTAATGGAAAATGAATCACCTTTAGTTCTCAGAATTTCACCCAATGAATAACTTAAGTGAATTATTGGTCACATGACATGTCATAGCTATACATGTTGGGAACTACCTGAAATGTGGGAGGGGCTTATTTATGCATGTTGTCTGGCTGTCTGCATCAATGGCTAAATTCTATTGTAAGATGCTGACATGTACGCTCTGACATTTCATTCATTATGACATTATGGTTCATTCATAATATTCCCTGTTACAGTTTGTACAGTATATTCATTTGCTCAATGTGGAAGCATTAAAAAACTATTTTATTTTTCCTACTTTGATACAGATAAGTTTGAGTTGATGTTTTGCATGACTTATGTAATAAATAAAATAATACATATTAGCATAGTGATTATCTTTAATAATTCACTTGTGTCAAAGATCATTAAACTCAATCGTTTGCTGCACTCACTCCTGAGTTCCAGAGTTCCGTGCTCTCAGACACTTACAAATTATTATTAATCATAATCACTATGCAAACATACATTATCCTATATTTATCTAACAATAGGGTTCTCTTTTTTTAAAAATTAAATTTGTACTTTTAATACATTTTTTTTTCTTTCTTTTTTTGACAATGAGGTTCTACTGTTTTAAATGGAATCAGTTTGCCTTGCATTATTGAGGTTAGACTATAATTAGGGTGCTTCATTCTTATGCCCTTACTGAGAACATTATGCCTATCTAAAACTTTAAAACTTTGACCTTTAAAACAAAAAACCACTAGGTAGCCACACTTTTGAAGCCTTACCCTGGTGCCTTCTGCAGAACAGATGCCATACTAAGGGTCTCAACCCAACATTGCATTTCAAGTTGATTGTCAGCTGATAAATAGTACGTCTTCATATTCTCATGTTCCAACTTAAATGCAAACTTTCTGCTGACATTAGATGGGCCACAAACAGTAATCTGGTAACTAGGCAACAAGATGGAGCCACTAGGCTGCTGTTCACTGGCATCTAGAATGTAAGACGTCTTCATTAATGATTTGCTTTTTTTTAAATTGGGATACTATTACAACATATATATATGGTTAGTAAGTTCTAGTGTACCGGTAGTTTATCATCTTTATTTTTATACATAGTGTTATGTAAACATTTTTATTTTATTTCATAAATGAAACTGACTAATAATGGGGCTCATCAGAAACCTTGCAAATCATCATGGGTAAAATATTTGGAAGACAAAATGAAGCCATTTCTGTTTGCTCAAGTACACAAAAAGGAATGACTCCACTGAGCAATCTCAGTTTGTTTGATTGAAATGCCAATCTTGCAACTAATAATAGGTCTGCAGAAAATACAAAGGAATATGCTTACAATGTACATATGATGTGTTTGCATTAAAAAGAATACTTTTTTGCAGTAGATTTTCCATTGTAATGGACAATAAACTGCAATGTTACCATCAGTATTAGATAAAAATCATTCATAATAAGAAGAAAAAAGCAATACTTTAAATGCCAGCATAAACTCTAGACTAATTACCACTACAGGTACAGACTATACAAGGCTATTCTCCAAGGCTGATTACAAGATCCATAAAGAGGTTATCCTACTTGTGAGATTTATGCAATATTATACAATTACAGGCTTTTGTTGAGCTCAATACATTGTTTTATTGAGCTACTAAATATGATATCGGCCATCATGAAGTGGAGACCAATATATATATTTCACAGCTCAATAAAAGAAAGTACTGAATGAAACAAAAGCCTATAATTATTTTATTACTTTCAAACCGTGATCTAAAAATATCCCCAAAAGATCACAATACATTGTTGTGGAGCTGAATTAAATGCGAGGAAGTTAATGCTGTACAACTGTTAAGCTTATGTATCTTGTTCAGCCAATCAAAATTCAAAATAATTTTTATTAAAGTAATAACTATTGTTACTTCTCAATTCTGAACTTTTGATAAATTATTTTATTACCCCCGAGACCTTCCTGCTGAGACTTAATTTAATACACAGTGCTCTCATAATCTCCATGTATTTCACATTTACTCACAATCTTCTTTTGCTGCTCATTTGTTAACTTAAAAAAATTATCAATAAACTCTTTGAGCTTACTCCTGAAACTTAATATCCTTTAGGGTGTTTCAATGAGGTTTAAGTTTAGCTGGTAGATTAATGCAATTTTGGTATTGGAGAAATAATTCTGCTTCAGCTGCAACATTGTTCCAAGATAATTTAATTTTTAAAAAATGCTACCAACTACAATGTAAATTGAAACAATTTTGAAAATTACTTAAACCAGCTCCTATAAACTTAGGTATGTACACAAAACATAAAGAGCAACTTATACAAAAAGTATTCTTGATGGAAAAATATGCGAACAAACCTGGTCTTGTGACCGGTTGCATAAAGCAATTACCTGCAATTCCCTATTTTAACACTCCCATTCTCCTGTAAAATTTGCCTGCATATAGCAACTACCTGCCTAATACAACCAGTGACCACTCTTTTTAGTACCTCTGCCTAATACAACAGTGGTCATTGTTTTTAGTACCTCTCCCAACATTTAACTGCAGAGGAAGGTAAATTATGCATAGCCTGGGGAAGAGTGGAGTGACACTTTTTTTACAGACACCAGCTGCTCAACTACTACTGACCTTTCATAATCCATAAATTTCCTTCATGACAGATAAAAGGATAAATTTTGCTATACCCTCTATACCCTCCTTGCAGACAATTAAATCATAACTGCTCAATAGTTTCTGCATAAACCACACCATATCTCAATTATACAAGTGCTTGCATGAAAACATGTCTACCTAGTCAACTGAGATCATGAACAAAAGGATATAAACACAATGATCAGATAAATGTTTATTTTGAATATAAAATGTAAAAAATTTGCACGTTGGCTACAACAAAAATCGTGCAAACCGCAGGAAATTGGCACCCCCAATGGATTTTGAAAATTGCATGACTCTTGTTTTTGCTTGAATCCTATGATCCTGTGGTATGGCAGACCAGCAGTCATGTAGGTGCATTTGATTGATGTCTTCTATTCAATACAAAATGTCACCAGTAAGCAGTACTCTTACACGTAAATAAAGATTATCTGCCTACAAAAAACCCTTAAAAGTTGTCATAGTTGTTCTACACAGGTTCAACCATATTTTGAAATTTCACTAATGAGAAAAACACCATGAACTTTATTTTACCTTTATAGAAGAACAAGCCAAAGTCTGCCAGAACACACCATTTACGCTTCCACAGCTTCAAACCACCACCTTCCTGTAAAAATAAAGTATGAAATGTAATGTCTTACAAGAATATAGATATCAAAGTACAGAGAAACTTGCCCAGTGGATAACTCCATAAAAAGGGCCTCTATAGATATCCAAGTACACAGAAACTTGTCCAGTGGATACCTCCATAAAAAGGGCATCTACAGATATCAAAGTACACACAAACTTGTCTGGTGGATACCTCCATAAAAAGGGCATCTATAGATATCAAAGTACATGGAAACTTGTTTATTGGATACTTCCATAAAAAGGGCATCTATAGATATCAAAGTACATGGAAACTTGTTTATTGGATACTTCCATAAAAAGGGCATCTATAAATATCAAAGTACATGGAAACTTGTTTATTGGATACTTCCATAAAAAGGGCATCTATCGATATCAAAGTACATGGAAACTTGTTTATTGGATACTTCCATAAAAAGGGCATCTATAAATATCAAAGTACATGGAAACTTGTTTATTGGATACTTCCATAAAAAGGGCATCTATAGATATCAAAGTACACGGAAACTTGTTTATTGGATACTTCCATAAAAAGGGCATCTATCGATATAAAAGTACATGGAAACTTGTTTATTGGATACTTCGATAAAAATGGCATCTATAAATATCAAAGTACACAGAAACTTGTCTACCTGATACACAAAGGGTATCTGCTCCTAAATGACATGAAAAATTGTCTTAAATTCACTTACACATTTAACCTCAATAACAAGGACATCTGTCCCAATAACAACAAAATTTCTGCAGTTGCTTGAGTGTCCTAAATAGACAGGTTTTACTGCATTTTCAATTAAAATTTGACTGAAAAATTATACTTACAGATTGCACATGAAAAATGGGACCCTTTTAACAAAACAATGTATGCCATACATATTTACAAGTTCCATCAAATGGGTTTCTCTAATGTGCTAGTCATTGCCACCCCTTTCAGCCCCTTGAGCAAGTTTTTCCATGGAAAATAAAATCTACAATTTTCCCTTCTGGGAATTGACAGAGATAGTCACAGAACATCCATAAAGGGGTCAAGGTCTATGGATATTTGAGGAATTCGTGCTGCTATTATATGGTAAAATCCTATTATGCTGGGGTCGGTGGTGGAAGGGGAGAGTTGAAAGCACTAATGCAAAAATGATTTTATGCCTCTATTTTTATAACATGCACAACTTTCTTTCTTTATGTTCTGTTTTTTTCATAAAGGCACTGCCCACATGCTCACAGAATGGTTTAAGTATACTAAATCAGATGGTTGTTATAATTTGATGCATTCAAAAAAAGCAAGGAGGAAAAAGAAAACTGAAAACTAATAATCACATTCTAGGTGATATAATATGATAAACACATGACAAATATATTTCTTTCTTAATGTATTATAAGAAATAAAGGCCAAGGTAGCTTAAAAAAATGTTTACCAAAATATTAAAATGTCTGGACCGGAAAAATCCCTTGTCTGTCAATCTGGGACAAGTTAACAATGTTTATTATGCAAGTAATTATTTAATTTATTTGCCTAGAATTTTATTACATATTTAAATGCGAAAATATGGATTTTTGTTGATTATATAAAAATAAATATCAATTCCAAGGAAGTAGAATTTTTGAGGAATTTTGAAATGTGTAATATACCTGTATCTGAAATAATGTTAAAGATCTCTCTAGAATATAACTGGCATGCACTGAAGGCATTCTCTAAGCAGTTTGGTGGCAACTCACCTGTTTGTGCAGCCAACCCTTCATAATCACTCTGGAATTCTCTCCCCTTCTAGCCTGTGGGGCCTTGTACACCCTGAAAAGGACATTTTTATTCAAGCATAGCTGTTTTGTACTAATATTTATTATTTAGACTGTATGTATGATAGATTTCAAATTGCAAGGGTAATGTGTAAGGGATCAGATCACTAATTCATTTCCCATAGAAATTAATGTTAATATATTAAAAATAAAAATAATTTCTGTATTAGATTGTATCCATATGAAAGAGACATCTTCTCTCTGCCACAACTAAGTTGATAACCTTGTTAACACAAGTGAAAATATTTCGCTTTAGTTTATATGGTACTAAAGGAAAAACTACAAACTAGGTAGGTCATATTAATAAAAAAAAAATAAAAAAAAAAACCCCGTTAACAACATAAAAGCACATATCTATAGAATACATAGTGAAAACAAAAATCAGTTAACTACAAAAAAGCACATATCTAGAGAATACCCTATATACTCGCTTATAAGTTGACATTTTTTACCTAAAATTCGATTCATGCAGAGTAGGGGTCGTCTTATAAGTGCGACATTAAAAAGATTTATAAATCTAGTAAATCTAGGGGTAATGTTGGAAACTCTAAATGTTTGCAATACATAAAAATACTGTCAATTCAAATATTTTTATGTTTTCATGCCATTATTCCCATTCAGAAATGCATATATGGTATGCACTGTGTTTATCCATTTCATGACAGTATTCATTACACAATACTTGTATCTACAGTTATTTGGATATTAATAATCTGAAAATATTACTGGTAAATTAAATACTACCTACCGCAAAGTGAAGTGTCCATCAATATTGTTTACCGTGGGTGTTTACTAGTAAGTATATTGCTTCCATTTTCGTGCAAGTCCGAACAACCTGTATTTGTATTAATATTTGTTTTGGTGTATAAACACTGTGCTTGATGCAATAAAAGTTTTTATTTAATTTGTATTTTCCTTTTCCACAAGTCAGATTTAATTCCCAAGTGATATTTCCCAAGTTATCTGCCAGTGCACGTGGGCCGATAAGCCCTTGGCTTGTAAAGGCACTCGCTTTGTTTTCAAGTTGAAAATCCTTTTGATCGAGCTGCAAATTTAATACTTGTTCAGTGCCAAGTAGAGTTCTACAAATTCCTGTGCATACACTTTGACCTTAATCCCTTAACTTGTAAAGGCACCACCCTCTTTGTTTTCCCACATGACGATCCTTTGATAAAGCCACGGTTTTGATACTTGTTCAGTGCCAAGTAATAGAGGGTGGTTATTTGAACTCCCTGTGATCTTGCTGCACAATTGACATGTGTTCAGTTGCCTCCTTTAATAAATTTCAGACTTTATGATCAAAGTGTTACTTACACAGCCCAAGCTCAGTCTCTGCATAAGCACCCGCATATGACAGTAAAGCCGAGGAATTGGAGTCGGATGATATTTACGATGACTAGATGACAATGATTTACAATGACTAGACGATGATGTAGGACTTCAGAACTTTATCAAACAATGAGGATTAATTCTTGGTCTCTGTACCAGATGATATTAGACAGTGATATTTACAGGATATTGTAAATCACAAAAATGTGGACTTAACTTTCATTGTTTATTTGTACAACATGTGGAATTAACATATTACGGAATATTGTGAATCGGATCATTCTTAACTACTATTTTTATACCGGTATGTGACCTAAAACTGAATTCATGGATTTATCATATAAATGGATTTAAAATGTCAAGCATTATGGACTGCAATGGGTTTTATTACAAGAAGATGGACAAATTGTAAGTTGTCAATTTATTTGTGATGTATTTCACTCAATAATATAACCGTATTTTACACTGGTGTTGTCTTTATTTTTCCTATCTATCTGTCCAGTTTGGCTTGTTTATATTTCCAAAGTGCAACTCTGACTCGCTGACAAGTCACTCTTTCAGATGGATCTGACTTGCAAAATACACCCCGACTTATAGGAGGGTCACAGAGAAATTGACTTTTTGCAGCCCTAAAAAGGGGGAGTCGACTTATAGTTGAGTTGACTTATAATCGAGTATATACGGTACATAGTGAAAAGAAAAATCAGTTAACTACATAAAAGCACATATCTATAGAATACATAGTGCTCAAGTTACAGCATTCCAATAAGTAATTTATACATTTAATTGACCTTTAAGCATATTAACAAGAGCAGGAAAATAAGTTGCTATAAATATCTGAATTATCAAGCCACTTCACATACATATCCACCATAGTCCTTTGATGTATTATTTTTCTTCTTATGTAAAGTTTTACCATCAGTTATGACACAGATATAAATAAGGCCACTGTTTGAATTCATTGCTTATGTGAATATCTGTAACTATTATGATGACACCAACACCCTCCATCTCTCACACATGCACACACATACATATATACAATAAAGAATCAAATGTGAAAACTTTATACAGAGTAACACAGAATTGAATTTAAAGTGACTGCAACTCCAGTAATTTCATTACCTTTTTTTTAAATTAAGTTTTAAAAATTCTCTAATTTCAAAAGACTGAATTTTTCAGATATGCTTTGAGTTAAAGCACAATAAATAAAATAGTCCTTTCAATGTAAAGAAATTCATGTAATTTTATGACAAGAATACACTGAATTCCCAAAATGAACAAAACAATTTACAATGTTAAAGTATTATCATTATGATTATTCCATTATTAGTATTTTAAGAGACAAATGGGGTCAGTGTGGGGCATCCAGTCAAAATATGCAGGAATTTTTTAATTGTAAGAAACTGAAAATCATGGTACTTATAGCTTTATCCCTTTCAATGAAAACCCTGATACCACATATTGGCAATACACATATAAACATGTTGCTATTATTGTCAATACATTTTCACGACTTCAATTTTCTCGTAAAATCTGCAACAATTTAGATTTTTGGAATGCTATATCCGATTTTACATATGAATGTGTCTGATTCTTTCATATTGCTACACTGAATACCACCAATTCTTTCAAAAACCTTAGCATTAGATGTATTAACACCACACACATTCTGAAGGAATGTAGGAGGGAAGTTGATCAACACATACCTGGACTTAGTGGGACTTTTCTTTACCTGAAAAGATAAATACAATTATAACACTTAAGCACAAACCAAACCCTTTCCATACAAAACCAAATTCCTATTTGTAAATACTTGTTGTAAGCAATTACTTTCTTTGCCTTAACAAGAAAATAATTCTCATGAAATTTACTTGACTTTTCTTCATTCAAAGGCATCAAACAGGCACATAATAGACATTACACTCTCTTATCTCTGGTAATTTACTAAATTTGCTCATGTTGAACGAGTAACTGTAAACAGCACAGATCCTAAATAGTGATATAACAATACTGCATATGTATAGGGAATATCAATATTGCCATTAGGATACAATATATGATACTGCCACCTGCATACTGCAATACATGCAAAATTTTCATACTGTATCAATTTTCTTTTTTCTTTTCCTGTCATAATACAACTACTTTTTATAATGAAATACAATAATACAATTTGCATTTATTCAAATGTTTAAAAAGCAAGTAATACTAATGTGGTAATAAAATGTAATGACAAAGTGAAACTCATCTTATGTTGTGTACATGAAAATGAGCTCAGGATATGATCAGTATGTATCATGTATATCAAGACATCAGTGGCGAAATACACCTTTAATCAGGATTAGCCATCTCATAATTCCCCAGCCAATCGAGATCTACTGTGTTCTTTCTACCTATGACTTCAAATAGTGACAACCCTGACATGTCTACACCAGTCAGAACATCATTATCTCTTTCTGATGCGAGTAGAATAACTCTGACTCTTTGAAAGAGGCTCAGAGGCAATTGTAGTGATACTTCCCGAATTGGTATGTTTTTGGTGGCTGAACATCCGGCTAGATGTCTGAAGAATACATTCTTAGAAAACGGTAGGTGCTGAAAATAACACTAAACATTTAAACCATCAATGAAATACCGGCACTTTTAATTTATGATGTAATAACAAAGACAGGCTTTGAGGGCAGTTCAAAATAGCCACTATTTAGATCCAATGTCTTTTTCTTGCACTCAACAGAAATGCCCACGGATGTTCCAATTCCTGCTGTATATGATGTAATGGCACATTTGGGTCTACACTGTTTCCAGTTATGTGCTTGTATTACAGTGGTAAATATGGCATCTAAAAGGATTTCTAAGACAGTAAAATTGATACAAGATGCAAAATTACACAATTTCATGTCGATTTTGTGGCAATAAAAAATGTCAACTAGCCCCTTTTTGTGAAATTTGTTTACATAACTGTGTACTTTTCAGAGTACCAGTCTGTGAGATGTGACTATATAATCTTTTAGAGAGTTCTAGACAAGCAGCATATTGGCATATTTTGTGCAGAAATATCACCTAAAAATGCACAAGGAAATTTGTTAATGTGTTCAAATTATGCAAAACATTTTAATTTTAAGCATTTAGTCCAAAATTGTTTGCATATTGCTCCTGCTGTAAGCACAGTCCATGCTGTATGATGGCACATTCAATCAATATAAACAAAGTTATAGGTTCACATTCCAGATGATTTGTGCAGGCTTGAAATGATAGCACTTTATCGCCATGTGACAACTCACTCAAATAGAGCCATATCATCAAACCCACCCTGAATTAGTTTAGTCACTAAGCCATCTGATGCATTGAAATGGGCAGAATTAACATCTTGTGAATTTCAAAAAATGCTACAAGTACCAAACCAGGAAGTAAAAAAAAAAAAAAATTTATTAAATTCTTATCTAGAGCTCTGCTGTGAGATTTGAGTGAAGTCTGTCAGATATTTCTCCCCACATTCATTCATGTGCATCGATGTGAAATGCAAACAAAACTTTCAGTTCACTTTTATCAAGTTTTAAATACAACCTACAGATGGTGTGGAATAATGATCCTAGTTACATTAATGTACTGGTTTACCCCCACCCTGCAGGTTCTGGGATGTAGAATAGGCCCAATACACACTTCTACATGTACATGTAATAAGAGGCAACAAATGGAGGCAACCATTTTGCCCTAGGATGTATCCCATGATGATATTCCAGCTGAAAAGGTATTGGACTTTATAAAAGAGTGTGGTTGAATTAAAAAAAATGACTTTGTATTTTAAGGATTTTACCCTTTGTTTGCCTTTAACTTTCTTTTCTTTTGTGTGTCTTTTTTTGGGATACCTGAACTCAACATTGTATGGCCAGGATGGCACTGTATGGCCAGGACTGTACTGATATTCCTTTAAACCCTGTACATTCAGACTTGCATACTGGTTTACCCAAAAAGCAGGTTTTTATAAAAACACTTGTAAAATATGGTCTTCAGGTCTGACTTGAATTCTGCATCACAAATCAACTGATTTCACATAGATGAAAACTAGAAATGTGTTATGGAACATGCATATCCAATTCAAAACTTAACCAAGGTGTGATCTACACAGTAAGTATGGATCCCTATATGCCCCATGGAACCCGGAGTGTCTCACCTGCATCTGTATGCTTGCCAGTATAACCCCTGTATCTGACTTTCATAAACTTCCACAAAAAACTTTAACCTTGTTGACCATACTGCTTAAGTATGCAAGACGGGCAAGACAAACTCCTCACATACCTAAGTATAAACTTTAGACCTACAGTAATATTATCCTCCTGTACATTTTCAGTTGAACACAGCTGAAGATATGTGACTTGCACAAATTTAACACACAACTTTAACATTGTTTACAACAATGAAACATGCTTTTTGCTTAAGAACATGAGACAAGCAAAACAGGAACTCCAAGCATAGCAGCATATAAAATTGTGACATATTGTAATATCATACCCAGGGTTTGTACATTTCTGCCTAAGTGAAATTCAAGGACTTTTCCTGGACTTTCCAGGGCTTCAAAAATAAATTTTCAGGACCTCAAATATAAACAGTAGAAGTGAAAATCATATGATGAGCAATACAAACTAAAAAAGCTGAAACACTGGAGATCTGCAAGACAACACAGCAAGATCGTTGATGAACTGATCATGCCAATTTGATATTATTCAAAGTTTACTTAAATGCAGCAACCAATGCAGAAGATATGTCACTTTCAAAACCTTTAACAAAAAACTTTAACATTGTTGACACCAATGCTATCACCAACACCATTAGAAAAGTGACTATTATATCTCTCTATGCTTATGTAGGTGAAACAAACAATCACCAGGTGTAATCTTAGCTGAAGAAATGTATTACTGTATATACTTACTTATAAGTCAAGACCAACTGCAAACAACACAGACCCTTATCTGCTGCACCATAAAGTGCCAGCAGATCAGGGTTTATGTTGTTTGTTCTACTGATTACTCCTAACAAACTGCACTGACCCAGATCTGCTGGTGCATTATGCAATGGCAGATCTGGGTCTGAGCAGTTTGCAGTTGGTCTCAACTTAAAAGTGAGTATAGATGGTAATATAACTCAAGGAGTGAGACTGCGAGATGATCCAAAATTCTCCAAGATTGTTCCTCACTCTGTGAAATATCGCAGGTATGATTTAAGTTTGTATGTGTTTGACCTATTTATGATGAAAGGATTTACTTCATGTGCATCAAAGAAATATAATTTATACTGAATTATGGCATGACTTTATTCTGGCCTACTATGAAAAAGCATGGTTCAACAGCAAGGTAGTTTCTCACTGTTACCTCTTCAACTCAAGATCAGTAAATAATTATTCATATTCTAAATGCTATAATTCCCTGATTTTAAAAAGGAAGGCTATTGCTAGTGTTATTCATTGAAATGCAATTCATACACAAGACTACACAAGAATAAAGGTAACCTTACTTGTTCCTATCAATTAGGGTATCATATTGTATCTGAAACAGTATAATATGTATTTGTCTTATCTTGATCAATTTAATAATATTAGATTAAATATTTACCAAAATATCAAGGATAATTTGTAACCGACACTATACAGAACTGTATTTACCAATGTAAAAAGCACACCTAATGTTAATATAATAGACCCATGTCAGGATCTTACCCTGGCCCCATATTTTCAAATAGACAAAGGTCAGGATCTACCCTGGCTCCATATTCTCAAACAGACCCAAGTCAGGATATACCCTGGCCCCATATTCCCAAACAGACCCAAGTCAGGATCTACCCTGACCCCTAATTACTAAATAGATACAAGTCAGGATTTACATTGGCCCCATCTTCACAAATAGATACAAGTCAGGATCTACCCTGGCCCCATATTCTCAAATAGATACAAGTCATGATCTACCCTGGCCACATATTTTCAAATAGACCCAAGTCAGGATCTACCCTGGCCCCATATTCTCCAAACTTGTTGGGTACTAAACTCAAGTTCAATTTCAATATCTGAAAACTTTCATACTCTGTAACTTTGATTACAATAAAGTTAGAATCATGGAACTTTCACAATATTCATATCTTAGATTTCAACCTTGCAGGCATACCCTAAAATATCAAAACCATTTTGGAAGTTTTTAAACTGAGCTTGACTTTCATACTTAAAAAGTTTAAATACAAGCCCTGTTTTCTTGAAATCATGAGTAGAACAAACAGCATAGACCCTGATCTGAAAGCACATTATTTGATAACACATCTAGCTGTACAATGTCTGCATTTGGGCATGTCTTATATACTGCTTAATATGGTAACAGACAATTTAATAAGCTGAGAGGAAATTATATCATACTTTTTAGCCACAACACAATTGCCTTTTATAATTGATCTCATTAGAGACCAAGTATTATGGTTTTGTCCATGAATTTATGCACATTGTACAAAAACTAGAGCTATTAGCAATGGGTACATCACAAAAGGCCCCACTCACTACAATCTGCTCAGCAGGACCTTACACAAAGGAATGGGCAACATGTAACATTGGAAATTAAACTTGTTCAAGATCTTGTTAGTATAATGAAGCCGATCAAATCTGGTTGAAATCCAGCAATCCTTGGTAAGTAATGCTGCAGCAAATGAAGTTAGGAGGATGGTAATCAATTGGCATAACTCCTCTAAATGATGCCATGGAATGGTGGAAATTGAACTCATTCAAGGTTTAATCAATATAAAGCTACATACCAGATCTGGTTGAAATCCAGCAAACCTGGGAAAAGTTGTGCTGCAGAAAATGAAATCAGGAGGATGAGAAATCTGGGGGCATAACTCCTGTACATGATGTGAAATGCTTATGGGATGGGCAATCAGGGGCCATAACTCCTTTAAATGATGACAGACAATGCTGGAAATTGATTTGGTTTGGTTTGATATTTTATTGCACAGCAACACAAGTAGGTTATTTAGTGCAAACACAATTGGTCAAGGACACCCCACAGGAGCCAACCTGAGTTGATCTAATGGTAGAATTCGAACATACACCCTTTTAGTCAGGAGTCTAGTATACTAACCACTGAGCCACTGCAGTTCCACTTTAGAGGTCTCACCAATATAAACCCGCATACCAAGTTTGGTTAAAATACAACAATTCCCAGTAAAGTTATGTTGCAGAAACCAAATTGTTGACTGACACATGGATGGACAGAAATGTGGATGGACAGACAAAGTGAGACATGGAGGCTCTACTGGAGGGACCTAAGAAGTTATGTTGCAGAAACCAAATTGTTGACACATCTATTGACAGATGGACAGATGGACTGACAGACATAATTATTACCACATGGGTCTGCTGATTTCATCGAGTGGGGACCTAATTAAAAAGAAACATTGCCCTGGAAAAATCTCTCAACAATATTCACTAATGAGTAAAATACAAGCATATAAAGCCATATACTAAGAGAACATTTTCTGAAATACCATATGTTTTTACCTGTTTAATATATAAAAATTAACTTACACTAACAAAGATTCTTCAAAACTGTATGTCTCGCCTTTTTCGACCCCTGCCTAATGTCTTTCTGTCAGTTACTAAAAGTGACTTCTCCTTTTCATGCCAAGTAAGTGTGTGTGTGTGAGTATATATATATATATATATATATATATATATATATATATATATATATATATATATATATATATATATATATATATATATATATATATATACACCTTTAGGTATGAACTGATGAACTGTTAACAGTTTTAAGTTATGACCCAGGGCAAGACTCAGAATCCAACGGTGGTTACATAACTTGGCCTTTTCATACCAGGACATTTTTTATGTATGGTTATTGGGTGGGGATCTCCATGGTTTCCAAGATATGACCCAGGGACTCAGCCCAGCGGGTAAGGACAGACAAAGAGGCATAACCCAGGGGTAATGTTGGTTTATAACAAAAGTTAACTGTCTACTTGTGCAATATTCCAAAGATAAATACATGCATTATAGCAAATGAGCAAATTTCTATCAAAATATGTAGATATTAGGGGGTGACCTTTGACCTCCCTAACCCCTTACTAATCTACAAAAAAAAACTACATTAGTTACAAGTTTCTGAAGTGGGGATAGGCTTAACATAGCAGATGGTCTCATCACAGAATAAATATGGTATTATAGAATAGCCCTCAATACTTACTTGTCCTCTTTGAATAGGACTTTGAGGTGGCGTCCTGGAAAAGAAAAAGAAAATTGCTTTTTATAACATTTATTGGAATAAGTAATAAATACCAAATAGTTACAGTATTTCTTTCATGATATACCCAGGGTGTGCTGAAGAAAGGAAAGCAATCTCAAGATGGTAAGAAGAAACGTTTCAAAGATTGACCCCGATTCTAAGGGAAGATCTCGCACCGGATCGCTCTATCTGGCAGAGTCTCATCCATACTGGAGCTACAGACTGTGAACAGAGGAGAATTGCAGAGGCAGTGCAGAAGCATAAGCAGCGAAAACCTCAGAACTGCAGCACATCCTCTATTGATCAAGCAAACCCAAGGGGCATCTCCTGTCAAGTGTGCCACAGACAGTTCAGAGCACGAATTGGCCTGATCAACCACTCAGGTACTCACAGAAACCAAACCAGTTTGTGATGTCATGGTCATCTTCGAACTTGAAGGACAAACAACGAAAATAAAACAAATATATAAAAAAAACAGGGTCATGCCTGTACTGGGTGAAAAATATACTTTCAGCAAAAAGATGCATTGGCCAAAATTGTGTAAAAGAATGGGGTGGGCTTTTAATCAAGCAAAGACTTATCATTTGATAAACACAGCACCATGTTAAGTTAAAGAAACAGATGGGGCTCACTGCAGGTTTTTCAAAATGAAGTCTGGAGACACATTTCTTCAAAAACTTAGAGTATTTTACACAAAAAACTATGTATCCATTTTGCAAACCAAGAGAGTCTAAAACCAGCAAGTGAATGTACTGGACAATTTTTTTAAAATTGAATTTGTTTTTTGGCACTTAGAAAATTAAGATCCAAGGTTTTGCACAGACTGCCTTTACAACAAGGTAAGAAATTTTTAAGCAATAACCTTGTATCCTGAAACATGTTGATTCTATATTTAATAATATTGTACACAGTCAATGAATCACAAAATTCCACATATTTACCAATGGCTATCAGTCAATCCTTGAATATCTGATATTTGAGTGGACTGCTGACCAAATCATAGGTTTTGTATGAATCAGCACTTAATGTACAAACACTGTTACCCTGCAAGATAGCCCAATTTTGGTCCAGCATGGTTAGGCTTTCAATGGACAACTTATACAAGTTCACACAATAATGGCTTTACAATATTTCATCCATATATCATGAAATTTTCGGTGTATACCCCAAAGTGAATGTTTAATTATGTGGTCATATTTTTTTTATAAGAAACACTTTCATTTTCAGGAAATGCAATGCTAGCCTAAGGAATCTCTTC
The DNA here is from genome assembly GCA_029931535.1 of Margaritifera margaritifera. NCBI lineage: Eukaryota > Metazoa > Mollusca > Bivalvia > Unionida > Margaritiferidae > Margaritifera > Margaritifera margaritifera. The sequence goes on along the minus strand of JAQPZY010001623.1, from coordinate 1,638,848 downwards.
TGTACTAACATGTTACAGAATTTCTCCTGTGATAAACCCAGACCCTGCATTGTAACATTATAAAGGCTGGTCTTGTCATAAAAAAAAGCTCACTTTTAATTTAATAAATCTGCCAAAATTTTGTAAAAGTGTTTGGACTTAGTACCAAGTATGGGGTTATGAAAGAAAATTACAATGATTACCACTATCCTACACACAGATCAATTCAAACCAAATGACTATTCAAAATATGAATACATAAAGACAAAATATTAAGTAAACTACTATTACAGGATTTGTAACCATGATTAAATTTGATACTTTGAATGGAAGGTCACTATTATTGATAATATTTTTAAAAAATTTTGATGATAGCCAAAGAAATTTGTGCACAAGTAAGCAAATTAACAAGTACCTTGTTGGTGGAGGACTGTCGATACTGGTAGGCCTTCCCGTCTGAGGGTGATCAAATGTGGTAATATGTCTATTGTGACTGAAATGAGATAGAATGACATAAAAATTATTACTAGAATCTATGAAATGAACCTGCATGTATCATCATGCTTTTTCTAGTTATTCTTTTTCCCCACATGTCCCAAGAGCTTGCTACACCCCACCACCACTCCAAATTCTTTACTGGCAAAGCAACATATCAGCTCCTTTTATGTCACCATTATTATGTGACATCACAAAAAAAGCATGAATGGGATTCATTCATTAAAAATTTATCATGGACACAGTCTTTTAAATTAATTGATGTGAAGAAGAAAAATGTAATTTTTAAGTTTTAACATCATGTTTAGGTTTTTATTTTAAATGTGGTGTATATTTGTACTTGTTTGTTTTAAATTATATAATATATATACATTACTGAATTTGTACTGAAAAATATTTGTATGGACTCGTCAATTTGGTGGCCCGACTTGCAAGCTCATCAGCCACTGCCAAAACACAAGTCAATATCTGGGTTTAGACTCTATAAAGTACTGTAATTTATGGTCCAGATAAAACTAAGTCATAAAGGTAAGACTTTCATTCAGCAGGAACATTATTGCTTTTTACTGAAGTAATACTGTATATTATTCTTCCTTATCACACCCCTTGCGGTTTCGGAGATGTAGTATAGGCCCAATGCACTCTCCTGAATGTCGTAAATGGTGACTAATGGAGGTAGGAGCTGCGGTGGCTTATTGGTTAGTGTGCTGGGCTCATGACCAAGGGGTGTGAGTTTGAATCTTAACGTCGAATCAGCCTGGGTCAACTAGTGTGGTGTGTCCTTGGGCAAGACACATAACTCTAAATTGCATTGGCAATGAATAACCTACTTGTGTTGCTGTGCCATAAAACACCAATTCAAACAAAAATCTTCCTTATCGCTTACTTTGCCTGTCAGTGTCCAGATGATTAATGAAGAGAATAAGTTTTGGTCACACCAAACCATGGTAGGTATCAAAGAAAGAGATTGTCTAGACACTTACAAAGCAAACAATGCAAGTGAGTATTGCCATTAACTTAATCAGACTGTAGTGACTATGGCAGACAATTTAAAGACTCAGAAAACAAGGGTAACACAGAACAGAATTTGACTTTCATAAACTATACACAAAACTTGATCATATAATCTTTACATTAGCAACAAAGTCAATCCTGCCATGCATGTGTTTGCAAGTGAGACAAAACTGACATAATTTTCACTATTGCATAAACTTCTGAACATGGGCAGTTGTCACAGACATCTTCAGTAAGTGCTTTTTTACATGTTTTTATGATCCTTTGCTTTAAACTTTTATCTTCTTGTACTTCATGTTGGCATTTATTTGGAAGACCTTATCTTGCTGGTGTTATTTTTGTACAAGTCTTCAAATTTACATTTGTATAACTTGACTTTTATTGGCACAATATAGCCAGTGTTCAGCTGATGTGCTGTTAAATTCTCAGCCTCTTACTACTAAGACTACTTCACAAAGTTTAGTTCTATGTGCAAATAATAAATGGGACATTTTGTACAAAAACTGCCTACTTTTCCACTACTAGTCCTTTAACCTGTTCAGTTCAGTTTAATTGCACTGTTAAGACTCCATATTGCTCATGAATTCTCAGTGCTTGTTGACCTTTGCAGAGTGCTTCTTCAAATATTTATTTTAATAAAATATTTATTTTAATAAAAGACCTTCAATTTATAGGAGGCAACTATAAGCAAACTGCCCTCACTTTTTCTGATTTTGTTCATAGAAGAGCCGAAGTCACAATTTGTTGCCTGAAATGTATGCATCAGTTCATGATGTTAAACAAGCTAATAGACAGCAAATAGATGAATGACTGCTCCATTAAATGACAATGGATATCTTGAATTGGCCACTTTAATCATCAAACAAATTTATCACAGCAGGATTCCCATCCTATGAAAACAAATACAATCCAATTCCTTCAAGACAAACTATCAACTCTTTGAAGGATTTGACCACCAAACAGATACAATACCTTAAACGATCATGATAAACTTGTATCAAACTGTGTTTACATTATCAACATGAACATATCTATAATCATTCAAACTTCAAATCCTGACCATGACAGATTGATAACATTCTATTGTATCTGAGTATGTGATATATCTTCGCACACAAAGCCTACACCATCATACTGTACATGTACAAGTATTGCCTACACCATCATACTGTACATGTACAGGCATATATGTTAAAACCTGTCACCACATCAACATAAAATGAGATCTCAGTTGTGCAAAGCAAGCACCTTATTGGCTCATTCACTACCCCTAATGTGCCAGCTTATGAATTAAAAAAAAACAACAACTTAGTTTCATCTTCCACTGGTCATGTGGTTGTGTTCATATCAATATACAGTAAAACGTGCCTCTCCTTACAACTACTCCAAACTAAGGCCACTCCCCAATTGCAACTGACCACGTTTGATCATTCCTGTTCTCACTCTGTGCAAGAGTAAATAATAATAATTTATTTATAGATGCTAGCTCACTTAGTACAATGACAATTCTCCCACAAGGCCATCTTTGGTGAAATTAAAAAATTGAAAGACAAACTTAAAACATGGTTTTAAAAAAACAATCAGCATGCAGGAATATAATTTGTATCTAGGTAAACTAAGCCTGTATCACACTTGTACATAATATATATAACCACATAGACAATTCATTGAAATTCCTTGGAAAATAAATGTTTTTAAATTTCTTTGATATTTTCAGCTGTCTTTATGTATAGGGAAAGGGAGTTCAGAGAAATGCACCAAAGTATTGGAAACTTTTCTTTAATTTTTCAGTTTGGGTTTGATATTGATTAAGTTTATGATTTTTGGTTGATCTCAAATGATACTGCATGGAAATAAACTGAAAATTTTCTTGGGATATTTTGGTGCAGTTCCATTCAAGTACTTGTATACAAAGACTGCCTTTTGAAGATAAATCCTTTGGTAATTTTTTGACATTTAGTTCTGCAAATAGACTGTCAGATGAATTATCAGAAAATGCATCTAAAATCTCACATGCTGCCCCAATCAAACTAAATCGTTCACTTTCTTCAATGGCTTGCCACTAGTAATTTTATTTAGCATCATCAGTAACTGTTTAGCTTTATTTTGCCATTTTCTATACTAGTAGTTCTGCATATCCTTCTTTCTATGGCATTTATCTCCTGTATGTCCTGTTTTATTTCTACAGTAAGAGTTTAACATTTAGGCTTTACTTGATGTTTTACCCTCTATATTTTGTTGGGCCAGGCCTTCTTTAGTTGATGTTTTACCCTCTTTATTATGTTGGGCCAGGCCTTCTTTAGTTGATGTTTTACCCTCTTTATTATGTTGGGCCAGGCCTTCTTTAAACAGTTGGTACCAAGTATATATATAAGGCACTTTTAACGTCAGATTTACTGTTTATAATATCTAGAGGTAAATGATCACTGAGAAAGTTTTCTATATTAAAGTTCCAATATTGTATTTCAAATGTGGTGACCATTTCTAATCATGTTGGGAGTACATATATGCCCAGTGATACACACTAGGTACAGTATATACTAACTTATAAGTCAAGTCCAACTGCAAACTGCACAGACCCAGATCTACTGTCACATAATGCACTGGCAGATCTGGTTCTATGCAGTTTGTTAGGAGTAATCAGTAGAACAAACAACATACACCCTGATCTGTCGGTGCATTATGCGATGGCATATCATGGTCTATGTCATTTGCAGTTGGACTTGACTTATAAGCATGTATATACGGTAGTGGTCACTCGCTGCATAAACCCGGTGTTGCACCTTGAGCCAGTCCATGGGACATTCTCCCACTCCAAACTGCCAGTGTCTGCCTAAATCTAACAAATCCTCACATGAAACTGCTACTCACCTGTCCATAAGAAAATCTTTGGACAAATTACACATTCACAAAATGAAAAAACGTGTTTCCACTGTCCTTCCAACTTGGTATGGTTACATCTTAGAAGTCTAAAAGACACATCTGCATGGACCACTCACATGCCCAAGAATTATTCCACATCCATTCCGTAAATCTATCAAATGGCCAAACTACATGTATAAACAACCTGAGATGGGGAATGATTTAACTAGACTTCAAAGGCAACCAAGTGAACAAAAGGCATCATCTTCTGGGCAGCCTAATCTCAAGTTTACACTATTAATATTTATGGCCCAAAGCACTGTAGTAAGGTGGGGCCCTTGTGGGGGTAGGTTACAGTACCTGTGAAAAATTCTTCACATAATTTGACACTAAATCACAAGCTCAACATTCAGTCTTTTTTAGGTTTCATAATTATGCTTGAGCTAATTTTATCTTAAGCTACAATTGTTGAGAAACAATTTACAACTAGTTATTCAAATTAATATTAAAAACACAACAACACTCACTTCAAAATTTACATCACCGTGAATTTAAAATGCACAAGATGATGCCTTTTGTGTGCAAGCTATCAAGTGTTCTGCAGAATCCAGTGTCTCACCTGCTTCTGCATGCTTGTCAGTGTAACCCCTGTATCTTTCATAAACTTTCACACAAAACTTTAACATTGTTCAACATGATGCTGAAGTAGGCGACACAGACAAGACAGGAACTCCTTCCATATCTGTGTATCAACTTTAGATCTATAGTAATATTGTCCCAAAGTTTCAGTTGAATACAGCAACTGATGTTGAAAATACAATGTGACTTTCAAAAATGTTAACAAAACTTTTAACACAAAATGTAAACAAAAAATGTTAACACAAAACTTTTAATATTATTTGCAATGATGAAAAATGCTTTCTGCTTAAGCAGGCAAGACATGAACTCCTAGCATATTTGACTTTCAAAAACCTTCACACAAAACTTTAATATTGTTCGCAATGATGACTCAAGCTTTCTGCATAAGCAGGCAAAATAAGCAAGACAGGAACTCCGAGTATATCAGTGTATAAACTTTAAACCCATAGTAATATTATCCTGAAGTTTCAGTTGAATGCAGCCACTGATGTAGAAGATATGTAACTTTCAAAAAACTTCATGCAAAAACTTTAACATTGTTCACCATGATGCAACAAGATTTCTGCTTTAGAAGGTGAGAAAGGCAAGACAGGAACTCCAAGCCCATCAGGGCATAAACTTTACACTTAAAGCGATATGATCCCAAAGTTTTACTTGAATCCAGCAACTAATGAAGAAGATATGTGACTTTCAAAAACTTTGTTGATGATGACAACACCATTGGAAAAGTGAATACTACTGTATATCTCTCCGTGTTTATGCAGGTGAGACAACAATTACAATATCTGTTTTGAAAATCCCCGTTTAGTGAAACATTTAACTTTAATGCATTTTCAAATTTGAACTGTTACAATTTTCCCGTTTTCTCACTAGAAATTTTTTATTTCACAAAAAAAGATCTACTCTGTATCTTGATTCTGTAGAGCAAACAAGTGGAAGCAATGCACCATGTCAAGTTTCACCAATTACTTCTTCAGGTAAGTACTGAAAACCACTTCAAGTTTGTAATCAAAGACCACCAAAAGCTTTGTTTTATGGCATTTTATATCCTGATAATATTGATAAAGGCATTGCTAGATAAACACTGATAGACAAAACAGAGAAGGTTATGTTTAAACAAATCAAGACTTGATTTTTTACTCTTTTGTTGCCTTGTACCATCGCTAGGAGGTGGTTTACTCTAGTCTACATCAAATTCTTGATGAAAAAACATCGAATAAATGTGCAACATCCCCACCCACCTTTCAAAACAACATACTTGTATAGATTTTTTTTGTTGTTTTTTTGTGGGGTTCAACGCCATTTTTCAGCACATGATAGGCTATACATAGCAGCCAATATATTTGGTGGAGGAAGAAACCAGGAAGAACCACCAATCCATGGGAAACTACTGGCAAGCTTTCTCACATAACCACATTGGTCGAGCTGAGACTCAAACTCACGCAGACAGAGGTGAGATGTGAGTGATCTGTAATGGTAACTGCCTTAAGACCGCTTGGCCACCCAGGGACCCCTTTTATAGATTGACCTTCTAGATTTTCTTAAAAAAAGGTAAGATTGGGGGATGGAAGCCAGGGAAGAAGGGTTGGTGTCAGCAGTGGAGTTTGGGTGGGAGGTCTCAGTATACATGTTCTAAATCATATTTAGTTTACCAGCCAGTCAGTCTGAAATTTTCCATGTCCAAGAGCCAGTATAAATGTTACTTTTAAGAAATTCCATTAACCAAGTTTATGAATTTGTAGGGGCATCCTATAAAAAACACAAGAAACTTTTGTGGATCTTAAAATATGCTTCTTTCCAACTGTTTATGCACTGATGAATTATAAATGCAATATATAGTCAACACTCCTTACAACAACATTCATTAAAAATGAAATATCCGAATATTCAAGTTCCAACAAAAAAATTATGGTAAAAACATGTTTAAATTTTAAATTTGATCTTTTTTACAATGGCATATTCAGCTTCTGACTCTAACGAACATTTACCAGTAACAAACATGCATAGTCTTTCTTTATTGTTCTTTCCAATGACACAATCTTTCTTTGGTATATTACTTTTACCAGGAATAAGTCCAAGGATAGTATGTAAACATTTACTTTGTAGGAAAAAAACAAAGAATTTAAATGTGGAAAATGTGCGAGAAATAAAAATTTATTAAAAAAAACAAGAGTCTCTTGAAGGGACTGATGCTCGACTGGCCCAAAGGCAGCCATTTGGGAGGCTGGATCAGCATCATTTTTATTAGAGGATCAACTATATCTTGCAAAAATTAGGAGGTTTTTATAGTAGGTACCTCAAAGGTACAGTACAGTACTAATGCTGTACTGTTCAGAAAGAATTTCCAGGAATTCAACATAAAACAACTTCTTTTTAATTGTGAATGTTGAAACCATCTCTGATATTCTTGAGTGACAAGATTTTCAAATTAGCCACTGTGGCAGCCATACTGGATGTAACATCGACAGCATTTTTATTTTTGACAATTCAGACACTATTGGAAGATTTCATTCAGGAAAATTTGTTACAAGATTTTCAATATGTTCATTGTGGCAGCCATATATGAGATCAGATCGGCACCTTTTTCATTCTGGACCGACTAGATATCATAATGACTTCTGGTGAAAACCCCATGTTGATATGGATTTCCATTTAGGTGGAGTAGCAATAACAAGATTTTCAAGATGGCTGCCAAGGTGGTCATAATGAATGTCAGATCAGCACCATTTTCATTTAGTACATGCACCAACTAGACATCATAAGAAGTCTTCTGGTGAAAACTCTATGTTTATATGACTTTCCATCTACATGTAGGAGTAGCGATAAGATTTCAAGATGGCTACTGTGGTGGCCATATTGGATATCAGATCAGCACAATTTTTATTCAGGACAAACCAGACACCATAAGAAGTCAATTGATGAAAACCCCATCCTGATATGAATTTACGTTCGGTATGAGTAGCAATAACAAGATTTTGAAGTTGGCTGCTGTGGTGGCCATATTGGACATCAGATTGGCACCATTTTCACTTAGGACCAACTAGACACAATAAGAAGTCTTTTCTGAAAACCCCATGATGATATGACCATCCAATCAGGTGGAGGAGCAATTACAAGATTTTTAACATGGTCACTGTGGTAGCCATTTTGGATGTCTAGGCGGAACTATTTTCATTTATGACCAACTAGACATCATGAAAAGTCTTCTGGCGAAAAGCCCATGTCCATATAACTTTCCTTTCAGGCAGAGTAGCAATATCAAGATTTTCAAGATGGCTGTAGTGGTAGCCATATTGGACGTCAGTTCTGCACCATTTTCATTTATGACCAAACAGACATCATAAGAAGTGTTTTCGGAAAAACCCCATGTTGATTTTACCATCCATTCAGAAGGAGTAGCAATAACAAGATTTTCAATATGGCTGCAGTGGTGGCAATATTGGACATCAGATCAGCACCCTTGATTTACAACCAACCAGACATCATAATAAGTATTTTACTGAAAACTCCTATGTTGATTTTACCATCCATTCAGAAGCAGTAGCAATAACAAGATTTTCAAGCTGGCCACTGTGGTGACCATACTGGGTGTCCAAGTGTAACCATTTTCATTAAGACAAACTAGACATCATAAGAAGTCGGTGAAAACTCAAGGTTAATATGACTTTCTGTTCAGGAGGAGAAGCAATAACAAGATTTTCAAGATGGCTGCCATGGTGGCCATATTGAATGTTAGCTTGGCACCATTTTCATTTAGGATCAGCTAGACATCGTAAGAAGTCTTTTAGTGAAAATCCCATCTTGATATGACCAACCATCCAGGAGGAGTAGCCATAACAAGATTTTCAAGATGGCCACTGTTGTGGCCATATTTGATTTCTGAGCAGCACCATTTTCATTTAGGACCAACAAGGCCTTGGGATGAACGTGTGTGTAAAGTTTCATGGCAATCCAAGTAATTTAAGAGGAGGAGCGATAACAAACTTGTGCTAGTAGATGGATGGATAATGGATGTCAGATGATGGACAACAGGCCATCCCATAAGCTCTTCTGGTCTAAATCAACCCACACTTAAATTTTTGTGCAGAAAACATCTTTCTTCTTTCAGTCACAGTGTCTTTAACCCCAAAACTGATAGACTTCTTCCTTACCCTAAGTGCAAGCCATCCATATAGTTTGGTCCAGGTTTGTGATGTAGAAGTAATGTTATTGTGCAAAAACCATTTTTCTTCTTCACTCACAGTGACCTTGACCACTGACCTTTTGATCCCAAAATCAATTGGGTATTTCCTTACCCCATGTGCAAGCCATCCAAAAAAGTTTGGTCTATTTTATGTGAGGTATAATAATTGCTATTGAACAAAACCATTTTAATTCTTTCAGTCACAGTGACCTTGGCCTTTGATCTTTTGAATCGAAAATAAATACCATTCTTCCTTACCCCCAAGTGCAAGTTATCCACAAAGTTTGGTAATCTTTCATGATGTAGAACTCAAGTTATTGTGCAGAAACCATTTTGCTTCTTTCAATCTCAGTGACCATGACCTTGGATCTTTTGAGACCAAAATTAATAGTGTTCATCCATACCCCTTGTGCAAGCAATCCATAAAGTTTGGTAACTGTATATGGCAGTTATTATGCAAAAACAAAATTAGTAACAGACAAACAGATGGACATCATAACATAACATGCTCCACCTTAAAAGTTCACTAAAAGGACAAAAACTTCATGTTACTGTGCCTGAATATCAAGCACAATCTTTGTAAATCGTGCCCCCATTTCCAGAAACTGATGAATGTTTGCAGATAGACCACAAAACAAACAAAAACTGCCAATGTGAACACCACAGTGTGCAAATAACATTGTGAGCTTATAGGATGATTAACAAATTAAAAACTTTGATACATTATATTCCTAGTCAAAATGTGTAAATAAAAAAAGGCGAGTCTTAAGATAATATTTTTCAGTTGGGTAAGTTATATAAAATTGTTTATCAATGGTCTGAAATGATAAAGTTTTCCTAATAGAATTCAATTTTCCAGATGGGTCTTTAAAAGATTCTTTTTAACTTTAATGTGTTTTTCACACTGTAAATAATGATTATTTCTGAGTTCAAAGTGAAAAGTATATAATAACTAAAAAATTTAGATTTAAAGTTCAGGGTTTTTTTTCTTTCTTTTATGCACCCAAAGTTTAAGAATTCCTACCAAGTTTGGGATCATAATCACCTCTGTACATCCCAGTGAGTATTCTAATTCTGTACTCCCCAGTGAGTACAGTAGGACCCCGCTATAGCACACTTCGTTATAGCACGAATTCGGATATAACACGATCGTGGCATGGATCCCAAAATTTCATCTATTTTTTCGTACACTAAAAAAAAATTTTTTCTTCAAAGCACGAAAAATAATGTGTAAAAAATTAATTATCATTTTGGGGAAGAGATTGCATCTTTCTTTATATGAATAAAGATGCTGAACATTTCTATTTGTGAATGTTCATTTCAAATGTGTCAGTAGTCAATCACTGCACTTTGATCTTAGTTTATTTTTGAAAGATGTCAGCTCATTTTAAAGCTGATAAGTGTTAATCTTATTATTACTGATACATGAACAATAAAATCATTAAGTCTTCTTTGTGTTTGTCTTCAATACATTCTGTGTACAATCGTTGCTCAAACAATAGCCAACATATGTTTGCTCATTCAACTGCATACACAGCCAAGCACCAAACAATGCGGTGGTTGATAAAAGATTCGCACCTGAATTTATAAATCAATTAATTTCAGTCATTGACAATCATCAAAGTCAATCTCAAAGCTAAAGGTTGTTCAAACCATGCGGCAACGATTTAAAAAACATCAAAAAAACGAAAGCCGCCAATGCGCACACATGACTTGGTGGTGTTGTTAGACAATCGCCACGCAATCAGTTGACCAGTGAATAATATTGTACATTCCCTATAAAAATGACCCCATTGTTGATTAACAATTATTCTTGCTGTAGTCGTTCAAACAAATAGGTGTCAGAGTTTTAATTAGTAGTTATTTACAATGGATAACAGTACACGGAAACGTAAAGCTTTTACTGTTAAAGAGAAGCTTGAAGCCATGGACAGGATTAAGTCCGGAGTTTCCACAAGTCAGATTTAATTCCCACGTCATATTTCCCAAGTTATCTGCCAGTGCACGTAGGCCGATAAGCCTTTGGCTTGTAAAAGCACTCACTTTGTTTTCAAGTTGTTTTCCCACGTGACTACCCTTTGATCAAGCCGCGAGTTTGATACTTGTTCAGTGCCAAGTAACAGAAGTTGGTTATTTGAACTCCCTGTGATCTTGCTGCACAATTGACACGTGTCCAGTTGCAACCTTTAATAGATTTCTGACTTTATGATCAAAGTGTTACTTGCAGAGTCCAAGCTCAGTCTCTGCATAAGCACCCGAATACGACAGTAAAGCTGAGGAATCGGAGTCGGACGTGATTTACGATGACTAGACGACAACAATTTACAATGACTAGACAACGATGTAGGATTTCAGAACTTTATCAGACAATGATATTATACTTGTGTGTGCATATTTTTGATGGAATTATTATGGACTCACTCCAACGCATGCCATGAGATCGGTTGGTGAGTACACGTGTCGATCCTTTAACTATTCATGCTATACAATAGACATGTACATATAAATGTACCAATGCATGGTTCTCTGAATTAAGTAAAATATTATATGTGCAATCTCTGTTTTTACTGCATGTGTATTTCTTGTTTAATATGCATTGATTTAGGATGGTAACTATGCCAATGAAGCACAATGTGTTTTGAGTCCACAATTTAACCCCCCCCCCCCCCCCCATTATTTTGGTGCATGCATCATTTTCTTCAGCTAAATGACTTGGTTTTGTCTAGGTTGGTTATAGCACGGTTCGGGACATAGCACGATCTCGTTTTGTGGACCCCGACCATCGTGTTATAGCGGGGTCCTACTGTATTCTAATTCTGTACACCCCAGTGAGTATTATAATTCTGTACACCACAGTGAGTATTCTAATTCTGTACATCCCAGTGAGTGTTCCAATTCCAATGATTAACCCTTCTTCTTTTATTTAAATCTACACAAACATATTGAGCACAATGTATACATTCCACCTTTAATTATTGTGTCATCTTCTCCACAATTTCATACAGCAATCAGTACCAATCAGGCCACCATTTCATGCAGTAATCAGTACCAATCAGGCCACCATTTCATACAGTAATCAGTACCAACCAGGCCACCATTTCATGCAGTAATATGTACCAACCAGGCCACCATTTCATGCAGTAATCAGTACCAATCAGGCCACCATTTCATACAGTAACCAGTACCAATCACGTCATCTTCTCCAACATTTCATGCAGTAATCAGTACCAATCAGGCCACCATTTCATGCAGTAATCAGTACCAATCAAGACACCATTTCATGCAGCAATCAGTACCAATCAGGCCAATTGTCAGGATCAGTCACATGCTAAGTGATGAATTTGTGTGTTGCTAGTGTTAAAATGATTTTGACACAAAATTGTAAGACACCTGAACTGTCAAAGGAAGAAAAGAGAGTTATTGTGTTTTGTGAATACATGTGTTGTATTTGTGTGTTTGTAGTATGTATTTGAATAAAGTCTGAATAAAGATGGTATTAATATTTTTCTGTATCATATCTCAGAATAGCGGATTATGATACTTGTATAACATTGCGCTAAATCTGGGGCAAATGTTTACAATCATGTTTGAAGCTTATTTTTGAAGAAAAGACTGGGAGTGAGACATTTTATTCATATTTTCTATTTGTTTATACATTTGGTCAGTTTACTAAATACGCTTGGTGTTACTAGGAGATTAGGGGTGGGGGTGGGTATCAGTTAACTGGTCAGCAAATTTTGTAACTGGTTACTGCTAATACTTGAACCATCAATAGTTATCTAGGTAATCATTAAAGCCCTAGTTTTCTTGCACTATTATGACACAGCCTTGTTGGACCATCCCTCATTACAAGGCTCCCTCACTTATAAAGTTAGTCACTTTTATGGCTCCCAAGAACAGCATTAGAAAGATGGAGCATTGTACATGTATTTAAAATGGAACTTTCTTGTTCAGACCTGAGATAACGGAGTAAGATACAATAATTTAGAAGAAAAAAAAATCTTACCTATTCAGTTAACAATGAGGCATAAAACACTCCAAAATAATGTCCCTGCAGAGCCAAGACAAATCAGAGAAATCTTGATTGACCTCATAAACAAACAAATTACTCTTTTTTTTCTACCTTTAGTTAATACATGTACACATACAGGACAAACATTAAGAGTCAATTAAGTGCTGATGTATACCTTCAAATAATAGTAAATGCATCCCGTTAACTTCACAAGTTCTAAGTAAGGAAAAACTTACACTACAGTAAAATCCACACTGGTAAGGAAATATATGATTTAACTTTCATAACAAGAACAGAACAAATTAACTATGATTGGATAAACCTATATTTTCTAGACATGTTCTGAATAGGTCTGTACTAAATAACATAAAGTCCACGCATTTAACCGCATATATGGTAAGATCAAACTTCAAAATGACCCTGCTGGAAATGTAATCCCTGCACCAACATAATAAGAGTTGCTAAAAAAAGAAAACAACAATCATGCTAGAAAGAATATCTTTCATTTGTTAACATAATTAAAGCTTTGAGGCCTGCTTCAGCCATTCAGCATAGTTTTGTTTTGTCAGTTTGGAAGCTGTACATTTTCTAAAGTTAGTTATACTCACAGGTTCAGTTCAAAAGAATTTTTTTTTTTTTTTTTTTTACAATTAAAAGGAACTGTGGTGGTTCAGTGGTTAGTGATGGACCTTGTGGGTTTTGAATTCTACCATAGGATCAGCCCAAGTCGGCTACCATGGTGTGTGCTTGAGCAAGGCACTTTACTCCATTTGCCTCTGCCCTAATTTCAAGGTGTGTGCCTGAGCAAGGCAATTTACTCCATTTGCCTCTGCCCTAATTCCATGGTGTGTGCCTGAGCAAGGCACTTTACTCCATTTGCCTCTGCCCTAATTCCATGGTGTGTGCCTGAGCAAGGCACTTTACTCCATTTGCCTCTGCCCTAAAAAACTTTCATACGTTGCTGTGCCAAATAACACAAACCAAATTATGACAATTAAAGCAACATTGTTTTTAAAAACCATGCAGTCAACAAACTCTAGGTTTTGAATCTCCATGATAATAATAATATAATACCACCATCATTAATGTAAATATGCAAAAATAAAAATCTCCATGATAATAATAATATAATACCACCATCATTAATGTAAATATGCAAAAATAAAAAAATGAATACTTTTCTTTCTGTCTGGATAATGTATGTGCTAATGAAAATTAACATCTCTATTGTTAGGACTGTGCTTTTATGAGCCCACCAAGTTCATTGCTGGTTGGAAGTGCACAAACTAGGTTGCTTGCTAACAAGGAACACTTGCATGATAATGTTTCATTTTCTTTAGTTTAGTTTACTGCTTGCAAATGTTTACAAAATTGGTAAATGTGTAAAGGAACATGAACGTGGGTGTCAGTGATGCAGGAACAAACCATTCCAATTAAATATTTCCACATCTCTGCTTAAGAGGACTGTTTAGTATGAATTTTCTGTTAATTCTTTTCTTAAAGTATATATGATTTTCACATCAAATGTGGCATCTCAAGGAAAAAGCCAAAATTTATGAGAATCTGTTGTAGCACACATTACATAACATTACACATCGGGTTGATTTACTGATATTGGTGATACAATTTTATTTAAACTACATTATTTACCTTTGAGGAACACATCTGCTAACAATACCCTTGATTAGTAACAGTTTAATTTAAAGAAACACTGTTTCAAGTTTTTAAGCCACCGTACAGTTTGTTTTTTTTTGTCATTGTAGCTCCTACAAAAGCATCCTGGGCAAAAGTCCACACAGTATGTCTGGTTGCATTATCTATTTGTTTGATCATGTACATGTACATGTATGTAGCAGTGAAACATTTTCATGCCAATCCTAGGGATGTTTTACTTACATTGTCAGATATATTCAACAAAGACCTATCCTACATTACTGAAACCTGTTATAATGAGTGATAAAAGAGGTAAAAAAAGATGTAATGGAAAGAATCACAAGTTTAGTGAAATAAGGCATTCACATTATCGTAGCAATCAGCTGTTTAGTAAGCCTAATGGGTAGATACGAGGAAAGGCTGAATTTCTAATTGTTTCAATTAAACAGCATTGTTTCGGTTATTGTAGAACGTGTACATGTTTAGAAACTTCGATAAATGTTGCAGCTTTATGTACGTGTACGATATTCAAGTTGAGTGAGTGTCCCATGAGCCTTTCTTATGCCACACTTAGCAGCCATTTGAGACATCTGTAAATAAAAGTTCTGAAAACAAGAAACTTTTGTATGATAAAAAAATAACAGATGAAATATAATAACAACAAGGGTTGCATCAGCCTCATTGTTACACTTTATTGATTTGTATTCAAAAACAAAAATGTCAGAATTTATTCGTTTTATTCTTTTAACGAATTATAAACACAAAAGAGTCGTTGTCTGGAGTTATAGTAATGTTATGAAATATTTGGCACACCTGGAATCTCTACTAAAAAGCAACTATTAGAAGATTTTGTGCTGTGACCACACTATTTCATTAATAACAATAATCACACTAATATCAGGAGCCACGTAAAATTGTAAACACTGTTTTGTAAACAATTAATGGATAATTTTGTGATGACCCTAAATAATTATTACATATTCCTAACACAATATCTAACACCCTTACATAGGAGTAGGGAGTATCAGTGACTCGTCATGTGAAATGCAGTAATTAAAAATTAAAACCGTTATTGTATCAAACAATAATTTATTGATAGATACGGACAGAGGACAATTTCACAAAAAAGACTTATGAATATCAAGCCCTGGTATTTAGCAAAACCATCACTTGCAGTTATTTTTTCTCTTCATTGGTGTTTTTTCCACATGTTGACTCAATGTTCATCCAGAAAAGAATGAGGACACGCTATAGCACATGGGCCAATGACATAGGTCATACCAGGTTGATGCACATGTACTAAGAAATCTCTAAAACAGGGAGTTGGTGCATCTAGCACGGATGAAACATTTCCATTGCAGAAAGGTAAAGCTTAATATTAGTGACAGGTAAGGTATTACTGACATCAAACTTGCTTTTTTAATTCCACAAATGCATTTCTGCACATGTATAATATTTTATTACGAAATAAGCTGGTGAGAAGCATTATTCCTAGGAAATAAAAATCGGTTACTAGCAGAGTTCTGAAGCCCCAACTGACATCAAAAACTGAATACTGAACTAATCCTTTCATCTATCAATTATCACCTTTGTACATTATTATTTTAAAAGGTTTCATTCTAAAAACACTAATTGTGCAAAAATTGTGCCAAAAAAACAAAGCACATAAAATGCCCAGGAGGCAGTTCACACGAGTTTTTATACATGTATGTGTTGCTACTGAATTTATCAACGGTTATCACATGATTTGAGAGTTGTTACTAACTGGTAGTAATTTTCAAAGCATGTCGGGCCCAACCTATTAGGGCCTGGGGAGAACACTCAGTCCTCCTAAGTTGAATTACTTGCACCAGCTGGAGTTTTGATAGCAAGTAAACAGAAACAGATGAAGTTGGAGTCAGTGTGGTTCTGGTAACCTGACATAATGTATTTTAATGGCACTGACCCTAAAAAAAAAATCTGTACCAACTGTACAGTTTTTCACCTCCGAACCAGTAACTTTAGACTGGAAATTGTAACATGAACTAACATGAGCTGGACAAAAAAAACAGTAATAAAAAAAATTTGTACCGACCTTCCTACTGTATTTTTTTCACATCATTAGCAGAAACCCACTTACTTTTTTTTTAGGCCTAATTACCTTTTTTCTCAATAAAATCATTTAAATGCATCAAATTTTGAATGGGTTAGTATCATGATGTGCCAATATACTACCTATGGATCAGAAGATGCATTTCTCCTGGCTGAATGTTTTATAATTCGTATAAAATCCTGGTACAGAGCAGATGTGCTAAATTTCTTCTTGTCAAAACTGTCAACTTTTCCGACTTATTTTCACCACGTATATGTACATGTACAACTAATAATAATTTATTTTTTGAAGGTACAACTAATCTAAATATTAGCTAATCTTCCATGAGGCACTCAGGGGGCACAATACATGTACACAATATTTATTAAAGACAAGAAAGACTTAATTTGTGGGTTGATGTCACACAAATATTTCACTAAAAATACTTACATATGTACATACATGTACTTCATTGTGCCATGTAAATAATATTAAATGCATACACACAAAAACAAAGGAGAAACAGAATATTTAGTGACAGATATTATATGCTAAGGTAGTTGCAACATCCCGCTTTGAACACGGTAAGATTGTCAACTTGCTTTAGTTCATATAGTAGCTCCAGTCACTAGATCCAATATATGTAAACAACTTTTTCAATGCCTTATTTCTTGGTTTTGGTAGTTTTTAACATAGGTTTGATGTTGATCTTAAAGAGGACATGGAGGTACTGGTAGAATTGCTGGTTTGGACAAGCATATCACTCAGGTAAAAATGTGCTCAATTATGAAGGACTTTATAAACCAAAATACATCTATGATATGAAATTCTGTTGTCAAAAGGAAGCCCGTTTAAAAACTGAAACATGCCAGCATATGTTGCCATTGGATCAGTATCTAGGATAATTCTGGCTCCAAGCTTCTGAAGTTTGATTAATGTATATGATTAACATTAGTTTGTGTGCAGGAACCTCATATTGTAGGTAATGTATAAACTGAACAAAATAGTTTCATTACATGAGTTGGTATATATATTTCTTCAGTCTCAGCAGGAATGTTAGTTTGCAAGCTAGAATGTCATAGACATGATCTATATGATGAATCCAAGTTAGTTTATTGTCAACTTATTACTCTGAGGAGTTCATGACATTCTACATTCGATATATATTTATCATTTACAGACAAGTGAATGAGGTTTTTAAAGGATAATTTATATACAGCCCAACAGAAAAACAGCTTTGTTTCCACTTTTCAGACCGACTTTATATTTTGCCTGCAGATGCAAAAAAATTTTGGATCAGCAAAATAAAACAGAAAAACAAATTCCAGATTTTTTTAATGTTGGACGGGTTCTAACTCAATTTTGTTTGTAGACGACAGCATTAAACATCACACTCATTAAGTTGCTTACTTTTTATCCCAATATTTTTAAGCACCTGCAGGACATAGACTAGAAAGCATGATTCAATAATGGATATCTTTGCAAAATTTGTTCTCCAATCATGGTCAGCTTAAAATGTACAGCAAATTACGTCAGACGAATGCAAATTATTTAAGTAATTACGTGTATCATATAACATTGTGTTCTTGAGTAAAACTGACAAGGTCTTTACTTAACAGAATAAAATCGGGTCATGACATCTTGATTCGCGCTAGGTAACAGGTGGGAGGAAAACAATTTGTACAAACGTTTTAATTCCAAACCATCCTACCCAGTTCTTTGTTAAGCATGAAACCAGAAACACACATGTCGTTTTAGGCCTGATGCTTCTAGTAACATTGCAGTGGTCTTTCTAGTGTTTATATACATTTCACTGTCTAGACACCATTAACTGACATGATTAAGATCATGGTGCAGATGTTCTTGGATTGTGTTGATGTCTTGACCTGATGTATGGAATGTTGCATCATCTGCATGCATATCTGTATTAGCTTTAACAAATTAGGCCCTATACCATCTACTCCAGTACCTTTTTGCATCATTAAGGTTTTTGATATAGTGTCATACACTGTACATCTTTGTTGGTTATTTGAGTTTTTTCAAGTTTATTTTCAAGGTTGTTCTAAAATTTGGAGCCAACAAATTCTTATAATTGTATATAGCTTGCCAAGTGGATGATTAGATATTCAGCTATATTTTTAGTATCAAAGAGGATTTTAATGCCTTTTTCACTTTAGTTGGAAAACCTGAATTTACTTTGGCATGTAGTTCATGATTTAGTATTGGTTTATCATAGCCAAAGTTTCTGATACAATTATGTGCAAGGTGTATGAATAAATATGTATAGAAAAATCTTAAAGAAAGTGGGAGCCAATGTAGCTCAGTTTCTAGAGCATCATACTCATAATCCAAGGGTCACGGGTTCTATACCTGCCCAGCCTAGCCCAACTCGGCTACCTCAGTGCGTTCTTGGGAAAGGCACTTAGCTTCCAGATCCTTGGCATGGCATAGCCAATAATGTATTTAAAAGTGCAATTAAAAACAACCAACAAAACCAACCCAATTTAATGAGACAAACGGTTTAACTGTACTTATTACAGCAGTTTGTGAAGAGCGAATAATCGGTACACTGATATTTTATAATCAGGTCAGTGCCAGGATTATTAAAATTGCAATTTCCTCCCATAAAATAACATTTTTGTATGTGTGGTTCAGAAATCTTTAGTCAATGTGTAAAAAAGTGTTTCAGGTTTTTTTTCGTGCAATGCTTGCAACAGAATTAAATACTAGTAAATCATGTTGATCCGTACTCTGATTACCTTTAATTTTGCAACATATATCTGAAAATCAGATGTTATGTGATTTGCATAATAAAAACTGATATTTACTGGAATATTTGTTTAAAAAATGTAGGAAAATATGTCTCAATTATTATGTGTGAAATAGAGAACATTATTGGTGAAATGTTTTTCATATTCCTTCACTCCTATATATTTCTTATGTCAATAATATATCCTTATATTCATCTCATTAAAACATCACGGTTTCTTTTGGCACCAAACTATAAAATATATCAGGTATTACCATAGAAAAAGAAAATATACACTAAATATCGACAAAAAATTGGAAATATTTACATTTTCACCACAATTTATTTCTTCATCTGGCATCAAAACTCAGGCAGTTTACATAAATAATCCAACTTGGCAGAACCAAGTCCTCATGGTACCTGTATGTGGCCAAAATACAAGTTGCGGATTCCATAAATTCCATAGACTTCCACTGTGACTATATATAGACTGGCTATTGGATGAATACCCTAGTATTATAAGGTTTCTATGTGATTAAAGCCAAGTCAATTCCTGATTCCTAACCTTTACAACATTAAACATAGCAGACCACAGGTTGGTAAATGCAGACATGACAGTAAGTTTAGTTTTACTACTTTAATTTGTTTGTATTACTCAATAGTTAGTATATCCAGGGCCAGCAACTTACACTGCAACCCGAATAGCACACACATATTTCTACCTGCTTAGATGTAATTTTGGCAATTTTTTCACTGTAATTGTTGGGCATTTTTCCGTTATGACTGTGCAAAGTACTCAGCACATAACAGGGAATCTGGGAGTATTTCAAGCATTTTTATAGACTTCCTTCTTTTCACAAACACTGGCTAACATTTTGTAACTATGCTCTTACTCGAACTGTCTGGAAATATTTGTGGAAACAAGAGCGTATATAATAATGCTTTAAATACCCCCCTAAAGAATGCTGGTTGATTCGGATCATGGCTGATTCGGACCATGGCTGATTCGGCACAAATTAAAGGCCTGATTCAACTCAAATTACGGGCAAATTCGGCCGAAATACCAGGCTGATTTGGACCATGTGAGATATTATAGGAAAAACAATGGAAGACACATACCTGATTTACTTTAGTAGTTATTACTGTTTTCGCAAACATAGTCAGAGAATGTAAAAGGTTGGTTTTCAGCTCTTAAATTGAGATAAGATAGTTATTACCACATTTTTAACTGAAATCAGAAAAAATACATAAGTAAGCTATCGATTTAGATTTTTTTTAACCAAAATAACTTTTCAATGTTTGCAATAAAGAAAATATAAAATTATTTGTATTAATATATCTGACAAATATTTTGAAACTTTTAATAAATCAGGCTAGTATGGCCGACTTTCAAAACTATAAACAATAACGCATATAAATTTCCCCATGGTTTTTAGTGATTTCTCATGCAAATCGTGCTTTCTTTGCGGTTTTTACTCAAAAACTTTTGTGTAAAGAGTTGAGTAACACAATAGTAAAATGTAGTTTACTGTTATCGTTGAATTTGTGTCTTTTGACTCTTGAACCGTAAACCAACTTGTTTTGATTTTAACATTTGATACATTTGAAAATATTTCATTTAAAGCACATATTAAATCCATTAAATATTGATTTCTGAATAGATATTTCATTATAATAATACATAGATAATATAATAACACTTCCATGTTACCAAAGATCTCAAAGTTATTTCAAATCAGCATTTAATTATAGCGGCGTTGATCAAACAGGTTTTCCCAGTTCATGGTCAGATAATCCCATTATTAGTGTTGGCAATTAAATTAATTAAGGACACACTGATCAAACAAAGTATTAAACAAAGGTGATAATATGATGTTTAATTATAGCGGCATAAATCAAACAGGTTTTGTACATTGATGGTCAGATGCTCTCACTATTATTGTTTGCAATTAAACTATTTTAAATAATAATATGCTTCTCTGTACCTTTTCTCTTGTACAGTATACACTTTCAATAATAATGTGCATACATTTAAATAATACATCATACATTCAGCTAATGAAAATAACTTGCGCTGCTCAATGTTGCAGTACATATAAATTAATTTTTAAAACAAAGGCATTAACATACTCAGACCAGTATATATAGATGAAAAGATCTAACTAAAATATTAGCATACTGAGACCGGTATATATACCCAAAAAGAAATTAAATGCATTGCTAATGTTTTCTGTTTTTTCAGTGTTAGTAATTTGCAGAACATTCAATGATACATTATGAATTCATAGAATAAAAATTAACGTATGGTGCTTTAAACAAAGATTATTGAAATATATTTCATTTATGAGGTCAACAAAATTAGGAGAATATAAACATTTGATATTGACGTTTGATATTGTATGGAACAAAATCATACATTTTACAGGAACCCACTTTCGTTTTTAAGTAGATAAGTTTTATTTAAAAGTACTATTAGTATATAGTACAATACACAGTATAAAAATAAATTCTACATATATCTAACAAAGGTGTTAACATACCCAGACCAGTATGTGTAGACAAAAAAGCATTAACGTACTCAGACATATATATATATATATATATATATATATATATATATATATATATATATATATATACGAACAAATGTTACTGCATGGGCATGTTTTCAAAATTTTTCTGCAGTTAGTAATTTGCATGAAATTAAATGATTCATTTTGAATTCACAGAAAACAAATAACATACTGTGCTTTAAACAAAGATTTGTTAAATAAATTTCATCTTTCAAGAGAGATAATATGATTTTTGATATGTTATCGTTTTCTTTATTTTAATTATTACGAGGTCCACAAGATTAGAAGAATATAGAATTATAATATTGACGTATGATATTGTATTGAATTAAATCATAAATTTGACAGGATCCCAGTTTAATTTTTAGTATATATGATACTATAGTACAATGTAGAGGATAGAGATAAATTCTAAATAAATCTAACAGAAGCATTAACATGCTCAGACCAGTATATATTGACGAAGAAAATGTTACTGCATGAGCCGTTTTCAAGATTTTTATTATTTTTCAATAAAATAAACTATTTCAATTTTGCACAAAGGTGAATGAGCTGCTTTGAAAATATTTCACTATTACATTGCCGATGCAAGATAAACAGTCTTACATTATTTCATTATTTTATATAACAATGCCATTATCTCGCGTAAAATTGGGGTTTGTTTCCTTAAATGCAGATTTTAACTGCTCAATGTACAAGGAAATAATGAGAAATATAATATTTTAAACAAATGTAAATGTCACATTTAAATCCAAAACAAAACATAATAATATTTCACATGGTCTGAATCAGCCTGGTATTTGGTCCGAATCAGCCTGTTTCCCACCTAGATTCCCTGGTACTTTCTGGGTACTTTCAGCATAATCTCATCCAAACCTTGCCAACAATGAAAAAAACAAAAAGCAAACCCAGAAGCCAAAACTTGCATCAAAGGAGGAAAAAATGTATATGTAAGATATCCTGTCTGTGACATAGGTTGGTGGCCCTTATATCTTCCAACATTTTTTACTCCTGGTTTATGTGGAGACTGATCAGAAACCATTCTTTATTTTCTTGGCTTTATTCTTTGCTTTTTTTCTTCTGATTTATGATAATATTACGTGTAGCTTACACATGAATACATCATGCAAATGAGTAAAAGATATTTACACACTGATCATCCAAAACAACAGGGAGACATGAATTTTTTTGTCCAAATAACAAACTGATTTTCCAGACAACTGATAATTATATGCATAAGAAATTGCGTATCCTTGGGACACTCCATTAGAATGAATGACTGATAGCTCTGGAGGATGTTTTATACCGGTATGTCACTTACGACATTGCTAATTTTCTCGTTTTATAAAGTCAAATATGATGGACTTTTTTGCATGATAAATTTACAAGCCATTGTACAGATGTATGATGAAAAATGCAGGTTTCTCTTATGTACTTAAGTTGTTAACACAAGTCTGAACCTCATACTAGTAATTCTATCCTCCACCACCATTCCCTTTATGACATTATTTGTCAGTTTACAGGAATATCTGAAAACTAGGAGGACAATACTGAAACATTCACAGGGACACTTGAAACGTTAGCTAAAAACAAATGCTTTCCTTTTTGAATATGCAGCACATGTATTCTTTCTCTTTGAAATTATTACTCTCTCTTTGGCATTTATGATACAAGTGAAAGTGCATTTTGCTAAGGCAGTGCTTCTTTCTTCATGTTATGAAACAAAGAATGTTCATGACACCAGCATGTTTTGAGGTATCCCACCCATCCCCATATGGCATATGTGTGTACATGCCCTGGCATAGGTAAACAATATATTCTGTAAAGCAACCATATGCCTATGTTAAACTGAAACAACAAGCTAGTATTCCTTTTAACTGTAACTAGATAACAATTCTATTGGGTCAAATTAAGACTGGGTTGCACATGATCAACTGACACGTTTAACAATAAGAGCTTTTAGTTGTGATTTTCATGTCTTCACATGAGTACCTTCTGTGTTAAATTTTATGTAGAGTTTGTAGAAAATTTTGACTGTCCATAATCAGATTTTTGAGGGTTCAGGATATAGAAAAAGCACCTATAGGTACATGTACAGTAACTAGCCCTGCCTATAGTGTTTCCATTCCCCAAAATAGCAGCAACTTATAAAAATGTTAATTTGAGTTTGTAGAAAATTGGGTCACTGTCCATAATCAGATTTTTGAGGGTTCAGAATATAGAGAAAGCACCTATAGGTTAATGTACAGTAACTAGCCCTGTTCAGAGTGTTTCCATTCCCCAAAATAGCAGCAACTTCCAAAGGTATGTGCTGCATTTTGCTGATAGATCTAAATTCTGATGTATGGCCTTCATTTTGATGTAATATGGCACAACCAAGAGAAAAAATAGAAATGTGTCTATGCAAAACAATTGCCCCTACAATTATTATAATCTGGAAAGTCCAGTTCTAAGACAAACAAAGGTCACAACTCTTTTATAAGAAAAAATGGTGAAAATCAAACTAGACCTTAAGATCTTCTTAATACACATACAAAGTTTTATACCAAATATTATTTCAAAGTAGTATGTCCTATGAAAGTTACAGAGCAGAAATGATACTCCTAACAGACAGGACATGACATGATGGCTGGACATGGTTATCACTATAGATACATGTACGAGTGGAAGAGAGAGAAGGGTGCATAGAAAAGCCATTAGAAGAGTTGCTGATCCCCTTTTCCAACTCCAGTTAACTTTGGCAACTTTAACCTTTGACTTTTTGACACACCCACCCAAATTGATAGGCTGCTGACTCTACCCAAGTGCATTCCTTGTACAAATCTGATGGGAAATGGCTATAGGGAAGTCAACTAATTCTGCAGACACCAAAATCGTAATTATAGCTCCACTAAAGTTGTTCTATTGACCCCAACTCAATTGGATGCTGATCCTATCTTAAATGAAGTATACATCAGAGGTTTAATTTATAACAAGGTGTTCACTTTTAAATACAAATCCCCTCACCAACAGGAGCACATTTGGCATAGCTGATAATATTCAGACTCGTATGGAGGACTAATGCCTAGGGGTGGAAGGGCATACCAGTAAACAGGTATAGATCAATATTACGCACTGATACAATAACTGATAATCATTCTTAACTGTATCAGTTCAGTAAGAAACCTTAAAATTCCAACAAACTGTAATGCTCAACTTATCAACACAAATTTTGTACAATAAATGGAATAAATAAATAAAACATTTGTTTTCCGTATGACTCGGTCAATCCCACACGACAGGGAGTAAACAAAATTGACTATGTAAAACTACATGTATTAGTCTAAGTTTCACATCTGTATGCACAAATAATGGTGCAGCTTGTGCGTTTCCATATCATTGGTAAATGGAACATTTCAGTGTAATATGGCAAGTTAGGCAAACACAATAATAATTTACAGATAAACATGCTTGAATAACTCTTTTGGGGATGCATCCACATACCAGCAGGGATTTAACATTTTTATAAAAGTCAGCTTGCCCTGGGCAAGCTGACTGGAAAATTGAACTTGCCCTTGGGAAATATTAGCTTGCCCCAAACACAATATCCCAACATGAGTGAAAAAATAAGATAAAATAAAATATAGGATATTTTAAGGAAATATTTATTTGAACTTTTGTTTTCTTTTTATCTTTGTTGGCACCTTAAAACCATATGCCGATAATTAAAGTCAAAGACAGCAAAAAATATATTTGTAAATAATACATGTAGATAGATATGTAGACGAGAAAGAATTAGAATGCAGATATAGTTAGAAGAGCAAAAACATATATGAACATATATATAGACAGATAAATGGTTACGTAGAAAAGGATTTGTAAATAGCTAGATTTTGAAGTAAGAGTGAGAGAGAAATGTTTAGGTAAAAAACCTTTAACTGAAAACTTAAACAACCAATAACAGATATGCATTAACTTAATTTTAATAATGTTTTAACTCATTAAGCCCTGCCGCCACAATAAGTCGTCGCACTTTGCATCCCTCATCTCCCGAGTGCCACTATAACTCGGCGCAGTTTACCTTGCTTGAATCCCGGGCGCCTCGTTTGAGTGGCAGTATTAGTCTAGGCCTGTATCCCGAACAACGAGTTAAAGCGGCACAAACCATTGGTTGATTCCGGACTATTTTCTAATTATGCGGGCAGTTTAACCAATCAAATTTAAGCTTACATAGATAGAGGAAACATTGCAGAACAAAGGGAAAAAAATTTGATTTCGATTGCGCCAGAAATAGTGGAGTTATTTAGATTTGAAAATGATGCAAAATGACAAGAATCAGCCACTGGAAGTAGACATACCTGACAGACTCTGATGGAGATATATTCATTTACGTGTGGATTAAACCATATCTTGTAGATATTTTGAAGAATCGGTAAATAAAGACTTGCTTGTGTTTGGGAAAATGAACTTAGTTAGCACGAGTGTACATAATTCAGAGTTTGTTCAAAGTGTTTCAGTAGTTTTTAAACGTTTAGTGGAGAATTCTAAGGAAGAAAGGTAAGTAAAGTGTGAGGAAATATGCAGTTTTCACACGAGGTTAAAGTTTGTAAGAGAGATGACAAATGGAATTTCTGTGAATTATTTCATGTGTTGAAGGATTAAATTATTCAGTGTGAATTCACAATGGATTTAATTGATTTTTAATGACAAAAGAGGCAAATTGGTAAGTAAATAATTTTTTTTTTTGCCTTTATGGATGAGTTTTATTTCTGCATGCTGCATGAAATTTATACCATTATCTACATAATTTTATTGAGAACAGCTGTGCCAAACTTTAGCTTAATTGAAGGAATACAAAGCAAAAAATAACTAATTTATTTCATGTAGCCCCCTCTGTAAAAATCAGCAAGTCAAGTACTGTCGGTGAGTCTCAGGGATACAGCTAATGGTAAGGCCAACACTGCTCTAGGTGATCCCTCTGCAAGTATGCTGTAGGGGAATACCTAGCTGTTTGGCTCAGGGGTTAATGAGTTAATACATAACATTTTTCTTTATCTACTTTTCATTTAAGTTCAAATGATCATGCCGATTTAAGTATACATCCGGTAAAAAAAAAAAGAAGGTAAAAATGAATCCATCACTAAAATATTCCATAAATATCAATGATTTCACTCCCTGCTTTTTTTCTGGGGTGTGTTGTGTCCACTCACATCTGCCTCCGCATATCACATTAGTAATTATCATCTAGTCATCTTGAAATTGGCGACATGCATAAAAATATTTGACAAGCCAACTTCTGAAAATGATTTGAGAACACTTATTTTTTCCCATATAATTATCAGGTAAACAACATATAAACACCACTCGTGGGTGCTTCATTTTCCTAAAATTAATCACGCTTTGAACAAAATCCTCCTGGTGGTTAATCATTAGAGACGAGTGTCTTTGATTTCCAAACACACCAGTCAAAGAAATCTCACAAGTTATATTATTAACAATTAACACCTACTCACCTTAAAATCGGTGACATGCATCAAAACAATCTTTGACAAGCCGATTGTTTATAGTCGGCAAGCTGACAAACTGCCTGAAGCTAACTTAGGACATAAAAGTCAGCGAATCCCGGATACGTACAAATATTACGATTAAAATGTAACTGATAAGCTAAATATAAATATTTATTCCTTATTTGTCAAAACTTGCCTTAAATAGTAAACATTCACACCGTCACATCTGCGCAAAGAAAATACGAGACTGACCATATGATGGAAATGACATAATATAGATCATGGATGAAAGAACTGTGGACAGTTATGTAAAAGAAGAATGCGGTACATGTAAACACTAAATAAAGGTGCTAATATATGTACTGTGGTGAGATGGCCGGGTATAAAACTTGCAGAACATAAAGCATTACAAATGTATTTTACCCAGACAACTGATGTTCAAAAAAGTTTCTTGCATCTCTCTCTCTCTCTCTCTCTCTCAATTATTTTGGACTTGAATGTGGGCAAGTGCCTTGCAAACTTGAGCTTGCCCGAGCTGAATTTGAGCTTGTCCCAGGAGTCAGGCATGTGGATTTGTAAATCCCTGACCAGTTTTCGCGAGTCTAGGTATTATGGTGTCCAAATTACTGAAGGTTTAATGAATGGATAGTTGAAAATACCCAATGAACACACAAACAAATGAACAGGGGATGAAAAAAGAAAAGGATGCTGGAAACTGAAATTATAATGCAGACACCACAATCACAATTTCAGCTCCAGGAACTTTAACCTTGGACCATATTTCCTTTGAATCAATAGGGAATGGTCTCAACACAATGGAATGGTCTCAACACAAATGTCCACTAGGGAATGGTCTCAACACAAATAATCAATAGGGAATGGTCTCAACACAAATAATCAATAGGGAATGGTCTCAACACAAATAATCAATAGGGAATGGTCTCAACACAAATAATCAATAGGGAATGGTCTCAACACAAATAATCAATAGGGAATGGTCTCAACACAAATAATCAATAGGGAATGGTCTCAACACAAATGTCCACTAGGGAATGGTCTCAACACAAATGTCCACTAGGGAATGGTCTCAACACAAATGTCCACTAGGGAATGGTCTCAACACAAATGTCCACTAGGGAATGGTCTCAACACAAATGTCCACTAGGGAATGGTCTCAACACAAATGTCCACTAGGGAATGGTCTCAACACAAATGTCCACTAGGGAATGGTCTCAACACAAATGTCCACCTACGTTTGGTAGGTGTTAGATGTAGAAAGCACGAGTTATCATGCATCGTCACAAGCCATGGGCAAAAATCCACAATGTTCCTTTTTCACTTGTGTCTGCCTGCAACAAGATATACTCATCTGCCATGAATATGCATAAACAAAACTATGTCATCAAAAACACAATGAAACAAGCTCTTACACATCGACTGAAGTGCCATTTTTATTGATCGATAAGTGTCTGTTTGGAAGAGATACTATGATTGACTCATTCAAATGGCATGAAAGATCATATTGGGTCAACTGTCTGATGCATTTTTACTCTGGCTCACAATGATTGAATAAGCAGGTTAATGCAGGCAGCTATGTGTGAAGAAGGAGCACAGCTGATTTTTGCCAGTGGCTTGCAATGATGGTTATCACACAGAAACCAAATATCAAACTTTGGCCTCTAATGACCTTGACATTCAACTTTGTGACCAAGACTGGTTTTTCCTCTATCCTAGATCAATCCACCAAAATGGTCTGAGCTAAAAAAAAAAAAAAATCAAACTCATCCAATGGACTGTTGGTGGGGTAACATGGGGTTTGCTGTTTTATGAACTAACTACCACCAATAAACAAGTATGTATTTATGTATAGAGTTCAATGGCACATCAACACAATTCTGGTTATATAGTGCTAATTAAAAGTTTAGTTCTGAAAATATACAATGGAAAAATTGCAAAAACTTTTAGGAAAATAAACCCTTCCAAATAAACGTAAATCTGTAGACTATGTAGTCCTCCAAGATGAAAAGCAATTCTCTAAAAAGGGCTGTAAAAATATTTCAGGGCTGAAAATTTCTAATATCTTCAGGAAGATAAACCCTTCCAAACAGAAGTAAATATTTTCTCTTACAAGTTAA
Source organism: Margaritifera margaritifera (assembly GCA_029931535.1). Lineage (NCBI taxonomy): Eukaryota > Metazoa > Mollusca > Bivalvia > Unionida > Margaritiferidae > Margaritifera > Margaritifera margaritifera. The sequence continues at coordinate 1,608,997 of JAQPZY010001623.1, read as the reverse complement.
AATATAAAGATAAAAGATGCCAAAGCATAAAGGGTAAAGTCCTTAAAATATAGGATACAAATTTGTTGTATAAACTGCATTCTTTTAGAAAGTCACAGATTTTTTCTGGCAGAACATCATCAAAAAAGCTGCTTGACTGACTTGACATCATACAATTTTTGTCTCACAGTTTGGAAGTCAAAAGACTCAACAAGAATGTGCTCAACTGTTAGTGCACATTCCAGTCAAGGTCCACCCTTCAGGAGGTATGCAAGGGTCATGTATGCGTATCCTATACGTGAGTGACAATACAACCTCATGTTTGCAATTTGTTCTAGATATGAATGATCACACTCTCCAATGGTGGGTTAGATGTTTCAAAGCTTGTTTGTAGAGTTTTCTTTCCACATTTTGTTTTCAGAGTATAAAAAAATACTGTTATAATACTTTAAATGCCTGTATGGTATCTTCCATTCAAAAACATGTGACTGCAGGAGAGCTTTATCTGCTTTATCTGTTCTGTCATTACCCTTAATACTGATGTGACTGAGAAGCCAAAAGTAAGTGAGTCTGGCCTAAAATCGGTTACTTCTGTAAATGAGGACCAACTGTACATTGTTTATAAGCCTGTATTCAACAGTTATATAATCAAAACTGGATACAATTGTTTTAGTGCTTCATTTTGGCCTCCATCAACTGGATAGCCATAATCAGTCCAACTATCTTTTGCCATGTCCAGTGAAAATAATGACTTTATTTAAAGAACAAGCTTATTTGGTCAACTGACCAATCTTCCATTAGGCCTTCTGCAATTACATGTATAGATCTTTCCAGTGGACAGTTCTTCCATATTTAACTCCCCCTGTCTGCTACATGTCACTACATGTGTCTGCCATTAAGGTACTGATTACAAGTACTGATTCTGCATATGCCTGACATGAGAAAGACTGAATAAAAACAGGACATGCCGCAAACACTTCCATATTTGTTTATTGCTATAAATAAACTTTATTTCTGCATAAATCTTCGAATGTATTCTCAAATACTGCAGAAAACAGCTACATCAGAATGTATGTAAAGCAAAAAATCATTAATCAGAATACTTGTGTTCACAAAATAAAGGTCCTTATTTCTGAAAATTATCATGCAGGAAAACTGAGCAATTACTGTCCATTAAATCTAAATAGAGCAAGAAATTTTATTTAAAAGAAGTTGTCCAATTTTAACTTAAGAATATATATATATATATATATATATATATATATATATATATATATATATATATATATATATATATACTTATAAGCATTTTCTCCTTTCTTAAAAATTGATAAAGCACTTAATATAATATTTTCAAGATAAAAATATTTGAAATGTCAGCTTATTTTTACGATCTTGTAATATAAGTATTTTGGATGAAGAAGTAACATTTTTATTTCATATTGTTTTTTATAAGCAAATAAGTAAATAATCACCTTTATAATTACTAATTCAATACATGAATTCAATTTAAAAAGAAGAAAAAGGATCATACAGATGTAAACAAAGTCTTTGATAGGCAAATTCGTTCATAGCTTTCAAGTCTTCAGGGCATTTACAAATTTGACATTCATCGACACTGTGAATAGAATTGAATTTATTGATTAATAAATGAATGTAATTTAGTTTGAAATTAATAATTTTTTAATTCAATCATCTATGTGTTTATTTATCGGAATATATACATGTAATTCAATTATGTACCTACATATGTGATATTCCCACAAAAATTTATGAGAATAAGTGAAGGAAAAAATATGAATGAAAGTGATGGTATGAAAAAAATTATCTATTTTAGTTGGCGTGACAAGGACCAAAAGATTTAATTAAAATTATTTTGGTAGACAGTTTGAAAAAATAACTCAAGCTTTAGAACTATGAAATAAATAACTGTAATTATAAAAAAAAGGAATCATACCATGAATTACAACCTCTGGATACAATCGAACAAATTATACAAAATTACACTGGAAAAGTTCAAAAGTATAACAATGATGAAAAGTTAGGGTAATCAATTCGCTAAATATTGTTTTCAGCGAAGCACTGTTAACCTAAATGCTTGTGCAAATAAATGATATTTACAGTAAATGTGTATGAATATAGCTTCCATAGTACAGAGCGCTGGGTGATATCAGTACTGTAATGGCCGAATGTCACATGATACACATATGGCTACGCTCATTAAAACCGTAATGGAAAGGTCTATATGATGTAAACTTTTTACATCAAAAGAATTACCTAACCACAACACCATGCTCTTTCCAAATCCTAGCTGCAGAGAAGAAAAAAACCCACTAAAGTTTCTATACTCTAAAACCAAAAAAAAGCAGCCGTCATATGAGATTACAAAAGTAACTTACTCTATGAAGTAAACTGCTCCCTCTGGAGTGACAGCCTGTTCCCATCCTGGTGATAATCCTGGAAACATAAAATATAACTTTAGACAAAACCCGAACTGTTTTGTTTTTTTTGGTACATTGTATGTTTTTAAAATGGCATACAAAAAGACAATAATCATCGCTTTATACCGACATCTTTACTCGTATAGTAATAAATAACACAATATAGAGAGCATCAAATCGGTGGCTTTTACATAGATTGGCTGCCTGTCTCTTTGGTGTTTTATTGCTCTGTGTCAATATACAGATTATATTAATTTTGGAAGGTGTTTTAATCATTATTATGTAAATGTACTGGTACCCAAAATCCATAAAAGAAAATATCTGATTGAACTGACAAACTAACATACTGGTGCAATACTATATTTTCTCATGTTGGTATAGGCAGGGCATGCTGGCTGTTTCTTCAGCAGTTTCAGTTGGCTATGGTGTCAATTGCTGACCAGTGAAGAATTAAATTGTTACAGGTGTATTTTTTGTACACTCCCAAAGGACTTGTATGCTGGCACACATATTTAGGAGTCCATGTGATTCCAAGCTGCATTCACAAATTTTCAAAAAAGTCTTATGTACCATGATTTTAAAGGGATAAAATTCACAAGATCTGAGTCAAGGGAATTTTGGCAATAATGTTAACCACAAGGCATTAAGCATGTAAGATTTGCTTCAGATGGATATATAGCTCTCCCTTGTATAACATGGTACATTGTAGTTGGGGTCCATAACTGCCAACTGCATTATATATGGAACCACATTATACAGTGAAACCCTGCAATAACGCGATAATTTGGGTCAATAAAATTCTATCGCGGAAAAAGCGGGATTGCGTTATTGCGGGGGTTTTACTATATTTTACTTTATTCAGAGAACAACGTATACACATCTAATGTATAGCATGAATAGGGTATCAACACCGTTTACTATCTGATATCGATCCGTCTTTGCTTTCCCACATGACAACCCTTTGATTGAGCCGCGAGTTTGATACTTGTTCAGTGCCAAGTAACAGAGAGTGGTTATTTGAACTCCCTGAGATCTTGCCGCCCAACCTCAGTCCCTACATAAGCACCCACATATGACATCTTTGATCTTGCTGCCCAATCTCTGTCTCTACATAAGCACCCACATATGACAATCTTTGATCAACCACCGCATTGTCTGGTGTTTGGTTGTGTAAGCAGTTAAAGAAGAAACATTAAGTCGGCTATTGTTTGCGCAATGATTGTATACAGGATGAATTGAAGTCCAGCGCACGTGCTGGCGGCTTACGTTTTTTATGTTTATTAAATCGTGATAATCTTTGATCAACCACCGCATTGTCTGGTGCTTGGTTGTGTATGCAGTTAAAGAAGAAACACATGCCGGCTATTGTTTGAGCAATGATTGTATACAGAATGAATTGAAGACAAACACAAAGAAGACTTACTGGCTTTACTCATGGATCACTAATAAGTAACATTTCCGATAATGTTTATTTTGGCATAACACTTCAAGAAATTGGTGAAATTGTTAAATTTCAGAAGCCACTCCACGATCGAATTCATATGTGATCTCTTCCCCAAAATGATAATAAACTTTTTATACACTATTTCTCGTACTTAAAAAAAATATATTTTTTCCGTGTACGAGAAAAATACATGTATATAAAATTTCAGGAACCATGAGCCAAACGTATTATACTCGAATTCATACATAATCTCTTCCCCAAAATAATACTGTAATATACATATTTTATACACTATTTCTCGTACTTTGAAAAAAAAAATTTCATGTGCGAATGAATATATGAAATTTTGGGAGCCACGCCATGATCATGTTATATCTGAATTCGCGTTATAGCTGGGTTTCACTGTAGCTGGAACCGCATTATGTACTGAACTGCAGTATAGCTAGAATCATATACCAAACCATGATATAGCAGGAATGATCGAAATTTGTCAAATAATAACATCCAAAAAGGAAACAAACCTATAATATTAAGCTTCACAATGTTTTCTTTCAACCCATATTGTCATAAATTTGATAGACCATGGGGTCCATAGCAATACCATGTTATATCCAGAGTCGTGTTTGATAGACCATATGGTCCATAGCAGTACCGTGTTATATCTAGAATCATGTTTGATAGACCATAGGGTCCATAGCAGTACTGTGTTATATGCAGAATCGTGTTTGATAGACCTTGGGGTCCATAGCAATACCGTGTTATATCCAGAATTGTGTTTGATAAACCATGGGGTCCATAGCAATACTGTGTTATATCCAGAATCATGTTTGATAGACCATGGGGTTCAGAGCAATACTGTGTTATATCCTGAATCATGTTTGATAGACAATGGGGTTCATAGCAGTACCGTGTTATATCTAGAATCGGGTTTGATAGACAATGGGGTCCATAGTGGTACCGTATTATATCCAAAATCATGTTGTAACAAAGCATGGTATAACAAGGAAGAGCTGTATGATCGATAGACAATCATAAAGGGGGTGGGGTGGAAACAAGTGACAACACTAACATGTCCAGCCTGTGCACACAACTGAGTTTGAAAAATGTATCTATGATCACTAGTGCATGAAAAGTAGGTCACGGTCTCCTCTTGACAGCAATAGATAGTGTTTTCTAAAGTAACATCCCACATGTGCTATTCCTGCCTTAATAAACTACCCAGCTTACTTCTCTGCTCACTGCCATTTAATTTTTGTTATAAAAATTGTATTTCTTTCCCAATCAAACAATGGATTAAATATAATGGAGCCTTAAAGCTTTCTGTATTGTGATGAACACAAAACAATGTCGTTTACATCTGTAGAGGTGACAGCCACAACCCCAGTATACAAAACATTAAATGACGACATTGAGAAAAAATTCTACATAGGTAGAGTCTTAGTAGATTTCAGAAAAGTATTGAAGTCAACCATCAAATTCTTCTTGAGAAACGACAAATTCTAAAATCTGGATAGACAACCATAAAATGCTTTCATCTTACAGTATGGTTGCCAGGGCACTATGATGGGACATGGTACTGTGTGTATGAAGGATATTGGACTAAATTATTACCTCCCATGGAAAATCCTTGAATCTTAAAGTCTTAATGAATGTGTCTATAAAGGAAAAAAAAGTTTAAAAGCACAGTTTTAGTGTTACATATACTGTACCACTGAATCAACTCTGTGTTCTCTTGTACTTTCGTCAGAGATCAAGAAGTTCCGAGGCGGAGACAAGAGATGAACAGCCATTTTATGTACAAGAATTGCCTTGTGAAAATCAATCCTTTCATATATTGTAAGTCACACACACATTCACACACCATTTAGTTCTATAAACAATCAGGATTCAAGAAATCACTTGCCTGGCTTAAATTCCACCTGCCCCAAAGGGGGGTTTTCTTTATTATTATTTTTTTGCTATAATTAAAGAAATACAAAAATACTTTTTTTTATTGACTCTTATTTTCTAAGTTTATTTGTCTCTCAAAATAACTTATACATTAAAGTCTACTTTAGCAAAACTTCTGTGACTTTGTCTACTACAAATATCTAATTAAAGTATGTAACTTCAGCAAATTACACATACACAATTCCGAAACATAAAACAAAGCTTGGTTTGGCATTGTTTCCTTTACCATGAGCTACACTACTAATAAAACAAAAACTTTGTAAGTTCTGGTATTTTTCAAAACTAATCACTTCTATTTAGGCATCATGGGATTGCCGACTACATGCTAGATATATTGACTCTGAAACTGAAAAGCCTGACAGCATGCAAAAACTATGCACCTCCGATACAAGATTGGACAATGGAAATGCGCCAATGACGTTGGGCAATTTTATATTTTGTAAAAACACATATGAGCACATTTTTACGAAGAATTTTACTTAGTTCAAATTTCAATCAAGACACATATTGGATTGACTTTAGCAAGTCATCACAACAAAATAAGTAATGGGACCAATTGTTTCGTGCTATGTTTGTTAGACTCTTAACAAACATGTAAGATACATGCCTGCCAAGCTGGTCAGGATAGGGATAATATCCAAAATTGGAATAGTAAATTGCCAGATAGCAGAGGCTCGTATTTAGCAGTGATGGTGCAAAGTGATAAAACAAAATGGACTAGGGCACAACCATTATAGTTTCAAGGGGATATTGGGTATCTCTTTCACACCCAACCATTTTATTCACTACCGGTAATACAAATTTTTTTATCCAATATTATCTTCATTTAGGTAAAATCTGTTACTATGTCTCCTCTGATTACTTGTTCTGCTAGTATTTTTTGTAGGATGGCTAATCACAAATATTGTCATATATTATCCTGACTATCCTCTTGAAAACTAAATGGTTCTCCCTAATATGCTCTTGTTCAATCTGGTGAAGCTGGTTGTTTATGAATCTCTCAAGATCCATAAATACTAACTTGGACGTTTGTTATCTTGATTAGTTTGGTACTACATCATAATGATATTAATGCACTGCACAAAATAAACAAAAAATGTTTCTGAAAAAAATTGAATCTACTATTTTTGAAAATGCATCAATTCGTTTTTAGATTCAGCAGTTGCAGTTAATAGTTGTGCCTGATATTAAGCAGCTACCCGTTGCCAACACTATGCAGTTTTGGCAAATACCAAATTTTGTTATAGGCAATGAGCTCTGATCTCATACTCTAACATAAATGTTAGTATCTAAAATGGAGTAGGAAAGGTCAGAGGAAATTCAGACTAAAAGACTGTAAACCAGACTTGTGAACTTGCAAAACCGGCATTGTAGTGCCATGGTCATCAAAATCCCTATTATGATTAACCATTTCGTCTTTTCTTTATATAGGATTAGCATCACAGAGACACATACTTTGTTCAAAGGTTCATATCTTTTGTGAAAACCCACACAATGCCTACACTGCTATGAGAGATCTTCTCACCCTGCTTTCACTGTAGCATAACGGGTACTGCCTTAAATTGTCTGCATGCGGACTTACGATATGTAATAACCAGTGTGAATGAGGTCTTTGTCTTTTTCTTTTTTAAGTTACTTGTTTTTTTTCCAGATGATGAGGCTCTAAAAATGTTTACAAAGTCATCTTTTTTACAGCTACTTTCTGGATAATCAGTCACTGTTTTTCTTGTTAACTTGTAGTGAATATTTTCAACTGTGGCTTTTTTTCTAAAGCAAGATTTTTACTTCTGAATTCTGAATGATTGTGATATTATTTAAGAAATAAAAGTGTTGTTAATCTAGATACGTGTCTGACATTGTTTTGTGGGAAGGACTAGTGCAGATTCTACTAAATTCTACTAAATTTCTCAATCTAGTAGTCCTTATGGCTACAAGGAAATGTTTGTTAAATTCTAGGCCTGCATGGTGGCCAGATTGGATATCAGATTCACACCATTTCCATTTAGGACCAACTAGACATCATAATAACTCTTCTTGTGAAAGCACAATGTCAATATGACCAGCCATCTAGGAAAAGTAGCCATAACAAGATTTTCAAGATGGCCACTATGGTGGCCATATTGGCACCATTTTCATTTACAAACAACTAGACTTCATAAGAAGTCTTTCAGTGAAAACCCCATGCTGATATGACCATTCATTCTTCAGGAGTAGTTAGAACATGATTTTCAAGATGGTCACTGTTGTGGTCATACTGGATGTCTGAGAGCCACTATTTTCATTTAGGAACAACTAGACCTCATAACTGTAACTTTTTTTGGAAGGGAGGGGGGGTAAATACTAACTTTAATTATGCAATACTTACCCATCACTATTGCACGGCTTTACTTTTTTGTGCTGAAAAACCTCGTCCATTTGATGTGAATACATCCTCCCAAAAAGTGGAGAATTGTCAATAAGACATGGTCCACTTGTGCACCACACATGCCGATGCGCAGAACAGTCATCTTTTTCAAAGATGCCGATTATGCTGGGACATTAGAGCAGGGTGGAAGGAGGTCAATCAGCAATAACGATGGGTAAGTATTGCATAATTAAAATTAGTTTAATAGCAGCAATATCTTACCCATTGCTTTTGTACAGCTGAATTTGTCAGTTAGGTGGGTAGGCTGATGTGTTAAACTGATCAAAAACTGAGAAAAATGGAAAGTACAAACCACTGAGGAAGAGATCCACTTTACAGAATGTTGGTGTCTCTCTGGACCACACAACTATGGGTCCCAGGCTGAAAATGCCTGCGCTTTGTTGTGCTAACGAGCAGTAGTAGAAGTAGAAGGTAGTAAAAATGCTGCCTTCATAGCATCCTACAAGGAAGAATGATTCAGATAGGCCCATGCTGCAGCGACAGCTCAAACCTCATGGGCTTTTAGTTTCATAAAGCAAAGGTCTCTATCAGTAAAGGGCTGATAAGCTCATTTGATTGTGGTGACAACCCACCACGAGATAGTGGAAACCGAAATATCAACAGAGCCCTTAAGAGGGGGGAAATGATGTTTCCTACCCTTCCTTTTTACTTTGGAGGCATTAAGATAGAAACGTAGTGCCCTAACAGGACATAAAAACCTATCTTAATCAACCCCAGCACATATTCAACTGTGACTGGGGATCTCTATAGATAGTGGAACTATCTAAAACATTTTTTGCTAAAAATCCCAGTTCACAAAGGAGATAAACAGATTCAAAATTCCCATTAATCCGGAGAAAGCCTGTGTCGACAGACAATGCATGAATCTCACTGCATCTTCTCGCAGATGCCAAGTGAGTAAAAACAGTCTTGAGTGTGAGGTCCTGAAGGAAGCCTCACTCAATGGTTCATAGGGGGTTTTGGTTAACCCTTTTCATATTGAAGCCCAATCAGACAGGCAGTTGTATAAAACTGGAAATTTTTTCAGTCAGTGGTGCAGAAGCATGAGAGAATGCAGTGATGTTGGTCAATCTGGCTTTACAGGACAATTTTTTTCAAATAATTTTTCAATGTTGTATACCATTTTAAAAAGCTTAAAATTTTCTTTAAGGTCATTTTTTCACTGAAAATTTTCAGACAAAAAAAGTTCAGTTGAAAGTAAAGTTATGAAAGCAAAAAACATGCTTTACATTTTTTTATAACTTACTTTCAATGCAATTTTCCTATCTGCAATATTCATTTACCTCCTATATGCAAGTGTATGAAATGTGGGGAATTTTACGCCATTTAAGAAGGTGACAAAATAATAAAAATCCATCAAGAATGTCAGTTATTACAATTTTATAAAATTTACTCGCATGAGAATTGGAGAGCAAACAGAATAATGATTACTGGTAAGTCGACAAAGCTTTTCATTTTGGTTCAGTGTTTTTATTCCACAATAAATTCTAAGGTAATAATATCACAGTTCTGTTTGGTTTATTTTGGTCCTTTTCCAGGAATGCAGTAAAATGTCATAATATTATGCACACACCCAACATCGGTATATGTGCGAAGTTCTCAAAATGTCCAGTTAGCCTGAAAAGCATCCACATCTTCATCATTGATAAATACCCAAGTCAAAAATACCAATTAGCTATTTATCATCTGCTCAGTTCATTTGATGCAAACAAGAGCATGATCCCCACTGTCTAAAATATCAATTTTACAAAATTGTCTATATTTTCATCAAAATCGGCATCCACATCTCTGCCGCTTCAGTAGTCTGCCATTTTGAATTACACGCGTTAAAATTCAGTTTTGAAATAAAATTTTCTACTAACCAGTTATCATCATCTCTATTAATTTTTAAGTCAAGCTCATGATCTGCACTGCTTAAAATATCAATTTTTCCCACAAAATTGTCTATATTTCGTAAAAATCGGTATCCACATCATTGCCGTAACTTGCCGCTTCAGCGCTGTTGGCCATGTTGATCTCCACATGTTAAAACTCATGTTTTAAATCAAATTTTTACCAGTTTTGGGGTCTTTTAAACACATTCTGTTAATGATTTGTGTACTTTCGACCTTTATTTATTTCTTTTCAAAAGAGTACATGTAAATTGATGGCGTATTATACAGTTATAAATACATTTCTGCGAAGTGGTTGGCGGAATGTAGTGAACATAGAACCAGAGTCATATCCCACTGGCAAAGGTAAAGTACAACTGAAGTTGTATCCCGCTGCAAAAGGGTTAAAGACCATAAAACACAAGATACATTCCATCTGGGCGTAAGAGAGCGGGAGACAGGTCTCTGCAGCTCAAAATACTTAATGAGATAGGCAAAGTGAGAATCTGAACTGATTGCCGTGCCCTGAGAGAATCTAAGTCTAGCATTTCTATAGCCCTTGACAGTCAATACTGAACCACTTTTGTTCTCAAAAAGGAACAAAAGCAAGTCAGCAATGGAAGTTACAGAGGGACAGCTAGGATCTACATGTTTCCTACTGCACCCATCACAAAAGATTCTCCACCTGGCATCATAGATCTTGGGTGTGGGAGCTCTCCTGGTCTGAATGATGCAACTGGCAACCCAGCCCGAAAATTTGTTCTGACATATCGCTCGAGATGAACCAAGCGTGAAGGTGGAGAATGTGTGGGCTGTTGTGTAGGAGGGAGCCCCTGTGCTGCAATAAGATCCCTCCTGTGAGGTATAGACCTGGGTTGATATATCAACAGGTCTAGAAGATTGTTGAACCATGATCATGGTGCCACAGTGGGGTTATGAGAATAATATGGGCAGTGGAAGTTCTCACTTTTGCAGAACTTGGGGTAGCAGTCAGAACTGTGGGAAATCATATGCAAACGGATGATCCCACTGTAAGCTGAATGCGTCCACTGCCCACACTCTCTGGTCCGGGACTGAAGAAACGTAAAAAGGAAGTCTGTTGTTGAGCCTGGTCACCAACAAGTCCACCAGAGGCTTTCCCCATAGTAAGAAAAGGGACTCTGTTACGGAGCGGTGGTCTGGACAGAATTTGAACACTCTACCCATTAGATGCTAGTCTAAGCCAACAATTACACCACAATATGGAGGAAGAAAATATGACTTCCTATACAATGCATCAACAAATAGATCAACAAATAGATGTCATAGGGTTTCCAAAAATAGAGGATACAACAAAATGCCTCAAAATACAAGCATCGCTTAAGTATGAAAATTGAGTCACTGTGACCTAATCTTAGTACAAACTAAGTTACTCTTTATGAGATGCATCCAAATATCAATTGCCACAAGTTGAGGTAAAATAGGGTGCAGGGTATTGAGGGTGTAAAGACTGAGTAGCTAAATATATGAATGCATAAGAGTTAAACAGCATGTAAGCACAATCATGGGTCACTAAAACATGGATACATGGACATACTTTTGGTAGCGAATCACTTTTCCTGGATTGCACATAGCAGTTTTCATGAGTGTACGTGAAATAGGGTCCAAAATATTGAGGCTTCATGAATGAATGGCTGATAATACAAAGGCCACAGGGCTCAAAATTAGCGGTAGTCCGCTAGCCCGAGCCTAGTAGATTTCCTGTCAGACTAGTAACTTTCATAATGTTAATAGTCCGATGGGCTAGTAAGGTTCGGTTATCAACAGTCAGCGTTTGTTTATGCCTCTCCCTAATAAAGACTTGACTTCAGCAGATATTCTGTAGAATCAAGGCAGTGACCATTGTAAACACAGTCATAAAATATTAGCATCAGAAAATGAAGTCAATTTCTGCCTCGGAAAGGTGCGTTTCTATAACAAGAAGCCATCTGATTTTGCGTATTTCGCTTAACTGTGCTAATTATGGTCCCGTCATTAACAGCGGAAGTTTGGTAATTGATCCTGATTAATCTGATAACGTATGAAATGAAAAATGACGTGCAAATAGTCAAATGTTAGTTGTTAAGGGATTTTTATTTCCAACAAATTTATGGCATTCTACAACTTTATATGCGGAAAGTTATTCAGATTTAAAATCTCTCCCCTCAACCATAAATAAAAATAATTTTGTTTCTTGTGTTTCTTTTGGATCATCTGATTGCAATGGGTGCTGTTATAGAGGGGCTGAACTTCACTATATTAGACATGGATAGTGAAGAGATCGTACTTATGTTTTACTTATTTCTTTTTCTCTTCATTTTTCTATTGCATATTATATATAATATATAAAATTGAGATTAACCTGTTTTAAAGCATCTCTATCTCTCTCTCTCACACACACACACACATACAACATGGAATCCAAATCATCATAATGTTCGGTAAGAGTTTACGTATTTCCTGATTGCCAAGCTTTCTGCAGTTAGTGACCTCATCGTTCACACCAAGCCATAAAGATGGGTCTTCCATGAAAGATTTTTAATGACATGATGACATTTTTAGGAAATATTCAGAAAATATTAAAATTTGACCATTTATAAATCTACACATACATAAATTTGGAAAAGTTCATAAAAGTAAGAAAATTAATACGGAATCTGTATTAGACGTAGTGTCATGGAGCAAAAAGCATGAACGAATATTCCCACCACTGGACGCAAATGCCCGACCTAGTGTTCCAAATTCAAGTACGTGTGCGTTTGCGTGTGTGCGTGTGCTGGTATCACACTTTATCCACTCGACCACAGTAAGAAACTACAAAGCGGTATACCACACACAGAAACACAACAAAAACTATTCAAAGAAATTAGTTTGCATGTTTGTTTGTTTAATTTTTTTTTTTTGGCTCGCTAGCCAAACGCTCTAACAGTCACAAACGGGAAACTGCATATTTTACATTTGCATCGAAATAATTATAAGAATTAGATCAATGTTACGATTACGCTATTGACACATCATTTCCATATAACTACTTTTTTCTATGATGATAAAAATAGTTTTTATATTTTTCCCTTACAAGAACGAACAAATAATTGAATACACGTGGAGATATCCAAGCAGAATGCCATACATTTGTTGGGAATTAAAATCTCTGAGCATCTGAGATTTGAAAAATGTTCACCTTATTATTAATTTCAACAATACATTGAGGTCCGATTAATTAGGAACAATTACCAAACTTCCGCTGTTAATGATGAGACCATAATTGGAGCTGTTAAGTACAACGCGCTGAGTCAGATGGCTTCATTTGATAGGAATGCACCTTTTCCAAGCTGAAACTAACATTATCTTCTGATGCTAATATTTTATAACAGTGTTTACAATAGCCACTGCTTTGATCCTGCAGAACATCCGCTGAAGTCAAGTCTTTATTAGGGAGAGGCCATTTAATTTTAAGGGGGGGGGGGGCAGAGGCACATGCTTTGAAACATGTTTCTTGCTGATTTTGTTATATAAAAGACACTGTGCCATTCCTTTTCTTACTTTAAATAATCCACGTCAGCCATACTGTAACATCTCGTATTTCAAAACGAGGGACAATTCCCTCCTTGCAAGACAGGCAAAATGTGGCGTTTTATAGAAGGTGTTCAGCCACCGGAAAAAAAGCAAAAGTTGAATGAAAATGACATAAAAGAGATGAATAATTCTTCTGATAGGGAAAAAAATAATCGAATGTTTCAGAAGACATGGACAAAAGACAGGGAATGGCTGAATTATGATGAGGAGAAGAACGTTATGTGGTGTAATTGGTGTATGGAATTCGCAAAAACAAACAGAGAGAAAACATCCAGTTTTGTTGCGGGTTGTTTGAACTTTAAAATTAAATCGGTAAATGCACATGAAAGCTATGGGCAACACAAAAAGAGTTCAGAGAGAAGAGCAGCTACGAGTGTGTGACATTGTTTTGTGGACAGGACTAGTAAAGATTTGGCAGGACTAGTAAATTTCTCAGTATACTAGTCCTTCTGGCTACAAAGAAATTTGTGTTAAATTCGAGCCCTGGGCCACTAAAATGAAAAAATTAGATCACAGTCACCTAGCTTTGGTATGGCCGAGTTCATCTCACCAAGATACGTCCACATACCAATTTTCACGAGTGCAGATGAAATAGGGTCCAAGATATTGAGGGAATAAATAATGATGGGCTGAAAATACAAGTACATGTACATGTACCCATCAGAGAAAATCTTGGACTCTTTGAGGGAATGCAGTTTGTATAACAAATTTTGATGACAAGCTGTAGGATTTTACATGTTTTACCTTTATCATTTATTTTACATACATTTTTTTTTTTGGAAGGCTTTATCTTTTTATTTTTTTGCAGTTCTTTATATTTAGATTTTTAGAAATGTAGTTTTTTGGGGGGTAAAACTAATTTTAATTATGCAATACTTACCCATCACTATTATATAGCTTTATTCCTTTTTCGTGTCGAAAAACTCGTCCGTTCAATGTGAAAACATTCTCCCACTTAAAGTGGAGAATTTGTCAACAAGCCACGTCACGCCCGTGCATCTCTCTGCGCCTGCGCGAAAATTCATTTTTTTCATAGACGAAATTACGCCAGGGCATCAGAGCGGGGTGGGAGGAGGGCATTTGATAATAGTGATGGGTAAGTATTGCATAATTAAAATTAATTTTACCCCCCAAAAAACTACATTTTAATAGCAGCAATACATTTACCCATCACTATTATATAGCTGAATTTGTCAGTTAGGTGGGTCGGCTGATGTTAAACTGATCAAAAACAGAGGAAAAATGTAAACTACTCACCATTTGAGGGGAGATGTCCACTTTACTATTTGCTGGAGTCCTTCTGGGCCACATGTTGTGCCGCAACTATGGGACCCAGAGAAAATATGCCTGCGCTTTGATGTGCTAATGAGCGGAGGTAGAAGGACGAAAAGGTAGTATGGGATCGCCAAAATGCTGCCTTCATGACGTCCTCCAGAGACGAGTGATTTAGATAGGCCCATGAGGCAGCGACGGCTCGAACCTCATGGGCTTTTAGTTTCATAAAGGGAAGGTCTCTATCAGTAAGGGACTGGTAAGCTCTTTTAATTGTGGTGACAATCCACCTTGAAATCGTGGAGGCCAAAATATCAACGGAGCCCTTAAGAGGTAGGAAAAGACGTTTCCTGCCCTTTCTTTTCACTTTTGAAGCATTTAGATAGAAACGCAGTGCCCTAACTGGGCATAAGAGCCTATCTTGATCATCCCCAGCACAGATTCGACTAAGACTGGGGATGTCTATAGGTGATGGAGCTACCGCAGGTAATTGATTTTTGGCTAAAAATCCTGGCTGACAAAGGAGGGAAACGGATTCAAAATTGCCATCAAAACGGAGACAGCCAGTGTCCACCGACAATGCATGAATCTCGCTACGTCTTCTCGCAGACGCCAAAGCGAGTAAAAATACCGTCTTGAGTGTGAGATCCTGAAAGGATGCCTCACTCAATGGTTCATAGGGGGTTTTTGTTAAGGACCATAAAACACATGATAGATTCCATCTAGGCATCAGAGAGCGAGTGACAGGTCTCTGTAGCTCAAAATACTTAATGAGATCGGCAAGGTGTGGATCTGAACCAATCTCCGAGCCCTGAGAGAATTTAAGTGTGTTAGAAATGGCGGCTCTATAGCCCTTGATAGTAGATACTGAACATCTTTTGTTCTCGAAAAGGAACAAAAGGAAATTAGCAATGGCAGTTATAGAGGAACAGCTGGGATCAACACGTTTCCTACTGCACCAATCACAGAAGATTCTCCACCTGGCATCATAGACCTTGGATGTAGAAGCTCTCCTGGCCTGAATGATGCAACTGGCAACCCGGCCCGAAAACTTGTTCTGGCGGATAGATCGCTTGAGATGAACCAAGCGTGAAGGTGGAGAATGTGTGGGCTGTTGTGTAGGAGGGAGCCCCTGTGTTGTGACAGAAGATCCCTCCGGTGAGAGAGAGATCTGGGTTGATCTATCAATAGATCTAGAAGATCGTTGAACCACGATCATTGGGGCCATAATGGAGCTATGAGAATGATCCGGGCAGTGGAAGTTCTTACTTTTTGCAGAACTTGGGGAAGCAATTGGAATGGTGGGAAGGCCTATGCGAACAGACGATCCCACTGGAAGCTGAACGCGTCTACTGCCCACGCTCTCTGGTCCGGGACTGAGGAGACATAAAAGGGGAGTCTGTTGTTGAGCCTGGTTGCAAACAAGTCCACGAGGGGCCTTCCCCATAGTGAGAAAAGGGACTCTGTCACTTCGCGGTGAAGAGTCCATTCTGTGAGAACTGATTTGCCTGACCTGGACAGACTGTCCGCTAAGATGTTCTTTTTCCCTGGGATGTGGCGAACTCGGAGGGAGATGTTCTCCGTGGTAGCCCAGCGGAGGAGGTTCCAGACCTCCACGCAAAGAGAAGGAGCATGTGTGCCTCCTTGACGTCGGAGATAAGCTACGACGGACGTGTTGTCGGAGGAGACCATGACACAACGACCCCTTACTCTGTCGACGCACCCTTGTAACGCAAAAAAGACAGCCTTCATTTCTAGGTTGTTTATGTGGAGGGACGACTCGTGTAGGGTCCAAAAGCCCTGAAGAGTTATCCCCTCCGGCTCTAGATGAGCACCCCAACCGGAATCTGACGCGTCGGCGAACAGGTAGGAGTGGGGATCTGGAGCGTGCATGGGGACCCCAGCTAGGAATCTGTCTCGATTCATCCACCATCGCAGATGATGATGGAAACCTGGTCCTAGAGGAATCAGAGCTGATAGAGAATCCTTGTGTGGTTTCCACCTTGCGAGTAGGAGAAACTGTAGAGGGCGCATATGGAGCCGTCCTAAGGGAACCAGATCTGTAGCGGCGTTCAAGGTTCCCAGTAGGGATAGGTAAAGGCAAGCAGACAACACGGTTTTTACTCGTAGTGTCTCTAAGAGTGCCAGGATTCGATCTATACGCTCTCCGGGAACCCGGACTAAGTTCTGACTTCTCGAGGTTGGGTAAAAGACCCAATCGAGTTACTGTGGACCAACAACGGAACAGATCCTGATGGAGGGACTGAACCTGAACGTTGTGGATTAGCCAGTCGTCGAAGTATTGGGGGATCAGGGTTCCCTGTACTCGTAGATAAGACGCTATTACTCCCATAACTCGGGTGAAAACTCTGGGTGCGGAAGCTATTCCGAACGGCAGAACCCGGAATTGAAAAACTTCCTGATCCAAGCAAAACCGGAGATATTTCCGATGAGGTTGGAAAAAAAAACGGAATGTGAAGATATGCATTTTGAAGGTCGATGGAGACCGCCCAATCCGATGGCCGCATCGCATTTCGGATTGAGGAGGTGGTCTCCATCTTGAAATGTTCCTCCAAAAGAAAACGGTTTAAGGGGGAGAGATCGATAATAAGGCGAAATTTCCCACTTTTCTTGGTGACCAGGAAGATTCGGGAGTAGAATGCAGGAGACTGATCGTTCAGGACCCTCTCGACTGCCCCTTTTTGTAAAAGGGTATTTACCTCTTCCCTTAGTTTCACCAGATTGGACTGATGAAAGAATACGGGGTCCTTGATAGTGCAGGTTGTTCCTGAAACTGAATACGGTAACCCTCGCTTACAAGAGAAAGGACCCACCCATCGTCCGTGATACTTGCCCAAGCCTCTGAAAAGAGGCCTAGGCGAGCCCCTACGGGGATGTTTGGGAGAGGAATGGATGGCAGGAGAGGGTGTGAGTCCTTAGGGCCGTCCCCCCCCCCCTCCTTCCTTGGGAAAGGAAGGTGGGTTGTAGAACTTCTTCCTAGGGGCTCCTCGGCGTCTAGGTCCACGCCTAGGACCTGACTGACGAGGAGGTCTCACTTTAGGTTGTGCACTATATTGAGGTTGTGCACTATATTGGGGCTGTACCTGCTTAAAAAATTTAGCAGGTGGCCCCTGAGGTCGATGCACATTAGTACGCTTCCTGGCCGATTGCGATGGGCCAGGTGCAGTTGTGAAGGACCTATGTTGATGGTCCTTCAAATCTTGTGAGGCCACAGTGGGGATGAGACCTCTGAAGAGACTCTCAGCTTCCAAAGGAGCAGCCCTTAGAAGGTCTTTACTGTGGCTAAGTAAGACCCTCGAGGAGTCCAGTGCAACATCACGACGGATGTGTAGGAGTTCCGCTGAAAGGGCCATTGCAATAGCGAGTGAATGCCGAGATGTCTTGGCAACAGCTTCCAGCACACGCTGTAATGTGGCTGGATTCAGAGAGGCCTCCCTCAGCATACTAAACGACGTAGCTGAGAAGAGGTCCGCATGGGAAGCCATGGTGGTCAGAAGACGGACCTTCTGCTCAATGGCTTCGATCGTCTTAATAGGAAGGCGTGCCCAGGTTCCCGTTGTCAAGCCGACTTGAGATGCATCTGCATCCAATTGAGGAGGTTTAACAGGCCACTTTGGGGAATGTACCCGGTAACTAGAGGCAGAGACCATAGGTCTTAACGTAGAGGCTGGGACAGCCCACCCTTTGCGCCGTCTAGCGATGTCCTGGCCTGAGGAGAACCTCTGTGATATTTCCTCAAATGTAGAGGAATGCGGAAGGAGCAGAAGATCTGATTGTGGTTGAGCCCCGGAGATCTTTTCCAAACTGGAGAGGATCTTCTTGGACTGTGTACCAGATGGTTTCGGGCACAATCCGTAGGTAGTAGGCGGTAAACTTCATTTACCGCCTTATCAAAAAGACCATATCTCTTCCGCTTCCTCTGGTTGAGGGAAGCTGGGTCTAGTTGCTTCCAGTTCGTACTCGTTGGAATCGACGATGATAGATAATGCATCATCATCTAGAACACTCCGAGCAGGAGGGTGGCCGGGCGACACAATGTCCTTTGGAGATAGTAACAGAGGTGCACTATGCGCCATTTCCCGTACTTGCTTGTCATGCTGAGTAGGGGCTCTATGTGTTCTAGATGTTCCAGGAGAAAGACGAGACTGCTTGTCTTTCATGGATGATGCTATGCATCGGGTTCTACTAGTAGATGCTACCTGGCGAGGAGGCGATGGCGGAACACGAGCCGCAACATCGTTTCTACTCAGAGTCCAGGGTCCAGTAGCCCAAGGGGGCATAAGGGGTCAATTATTATGAGATGTTGGTCCCCACATCCCGTACGGATTCATTGGTATAATAGGGAAGGGGGGGATACCGATCCGATCCCCTTCCCTGGTCTGCGACCTTCCGTACGACGAGCCTCTGATTGTTGATCTGTGTGACGTCGGTGACCGGTACGAGAAGACCGGTGGCCTATGACCGGTGACCGGCGACCGGTATTGGATGACCGGTCACCGGAACGATGTGACCGGTGACCGGTGATCAACCAAAGACCGGTGACCGGTGATCAACCAAAGACCGGTGACCAGTGACCGGCACCGGTCAGTGACCGGTCACAAGACATTGACCGGTGACCGGTGGACCGGTCACCCGACACTGACCGGTGACCGGACCCCGGTCAGAAGACATTGACCGGTGACCGGAAGACCGGTCACCCGACACTGATCGGTGACCGGACCGGTCACCGGTCAGTGACCGGTCAGACGACATCTCAGATGTCCGTCTGTCTTCATTACTACCCAAGGTGCGGTGTAGCCCCACCTCGAGAGGGTGCGTCACGCTACTTTGGGAATGTTTGGAGTGGTATACTTCCTTCCTGGTGGAAGGAAGTAACACACTACTGCTCTTTTTTGTCTTCTCCCTTCCCGGGAGAGGCGATTTACTCTTGGAGCGTTCACTGGCCCCTACAGGAGGGACCTCAACTATGTCCGGGGAGGCTGGTGCAGGCTCTTGGGGCCCCGGAATGTTCTTGTGAACTAGAGTGGCCTTCTTGCTGTATGTTGCCTTAGTCTGAGTACCTGTAAAAGAAAATCCAGAGAAATCAGACGATGAGGGGGATTTAACTATTTTTTTCCGCCCTCTATAAGTACGCCTGGAATCAGCAAGATTCCAGGTTTCATTGGTCCACTTTGTACAGATATTGCAGCGACTGTTTCGCTTACACTTGGAACAGGTAAGACAGTCTGAGTGTGTATCCCATGGGGCCTTCTTATGGCCACACTTACCTACAGACTGATTTGCTGGCATTGTTTCTTTTTATCTGAAATAAATATTATCTGAAATAAATATTATTGAAATATCAACCAATAATAATAACAACGTGTAAACTCACCTTTAAAATCTACACGTAGAAAACTCACCTTTTTTTATTTTGGTACGTCGCGTACTCTATACATACCCGTTCACCATATACTTTGCGGGCTATCTGCACCACAGTGGTTAGTTTGCTACAGGTAAACAATATACATATATATGTTCTTCCCAAGAGATATTAGAAGGCTAGTTCACTTGACAAGCTTTATTGGTCTCAGGAAAGTACAAGAAAAGCATGCGACGCGACACGCGTAGATAATAAAGAAACAATTGAAATAGTAGGAGAATAATATATAAATGAAATATTAATTCTGTAAAATTATGCGCCTGTTAATTGCGGCGCTATCACAGTTGTTCTATGTCGCGTTGTGATGACATAGACGACTTACCGTGTACCTGAAAAGAAACAAGATATATTGTTTACCCTAACCCCTCTAAGGGTAGAGTACACGTGGAGAACTAGAAAAACTCTTCCTAGAACTAAACACTGACGAATAGCGGCATAAAACACATATAGCCGAGACGGACAACTGTAACACAGATGAATTTAGAAGGAGGGAAGTCCGAAGTGTAGTTGAAAGCCGCAGCAGACAATTTTCCTCAGGTTACGTT
This sequence comes from Margaritifera margaritifera, assembly GCA_029931535.1. NCBI lineage: Eukaryota > Metazoa > Mollusca > Bivalvia > Unionida > Margaritiferidae > Margaritifera > Margaritifera margaritifera. The sequence goes on along the minus strand of JAQPZY010001623.1, from coordinate 1,588,033 downwards.
TTTGCGACACAACCACCAGGAATGGCGTCCATGAAAAAGATGAATGTTCGCGCAGGCGCAAAGAGATGCACGGGCGTGACGTGGCTTGTTGACAAATTCTCCACTTTAAGTGGGAGAATGTTTTCACATCGAACGGACGAGTTTTTCGACACGAAAAAGGAATAAAGCTATATAATAGTGATGGGTAAATGTATTGCTGCTATTAAACTTTACATTTAATCAGCACCATATAGCCAGTATTGTCCTCATGTGCTCTTAAACCCAACAATCGACCAAAAAATCAGCCCCCAAACCAGTGTTGATACTTATTGATGGTTTGGGGACTGATTGCGCCTATTCTTTAAAATATGAAATTGTGTGAAGACACTTCTGTCCACAAACATCAATATCAATAATTTGGAATTCAAAGTTGCTGAGCACAATTTCTGAAGAAAAGGCTTGTTCCAAGTTGTCGCCCAACATAGCCACTAAGTTCTAAATGTCAACAGTAGGTAGGGTTATGTTATTCCACATGCAATTGCAACTTGTCAAACATAGGATTTAATTTGGAAATATTCTCTACATATTGCCAAAAGGACCGTAACTCTAAGAGCAGCGAGAAATAACGGTAAGTGTCTAAAATGTACATTGATGTGTGCAGACAAAAGTCAGATCAGCCCCCAAACCATCAATAAGTATCAACACAGTTTGGGGGCTGATTTATTGGCCTAACCCAACAACTACTACTACTACTACTACTACTACTACTACAACAAGCATAAAAATTAGGTCACAGCGACTAAGTTTTGGCATGGTTGTGTTACTCTCACTGAATTTTCAATACTGAGGGTGCAACAATTGAATGAACACATGAACAAAGGGCTGAACATTATTTCCCTTTCCAATTTCATTGGTTGCAGGGGGGGGAGGAACAATTCTAATTTTGTGATGCAGCTGTAGCTTTCCATGCATCCTTTGCACCATGGCTGTCTACATATAGGGACCATACTCATAATAGTGCCTTAACACATACAGTATGGCATCACAGTGCCACCCGACTGTTAACAATCATCACAATCAAATAAATAGAAGTGATATATAATGTCTAATTGGTTTAAACTTTGCTCTCCACCTCTAGCACCCACAAGCATTATATATGGAATCAAGAACTGAACTTGTGACCTTACAAAAAAGACTCAACATGGTTTTGTTTATTTAAGTAGGAGGGGATTTGATGATAGTAATTATGGTGGCAGGGAATTTGGGAATCAGAGCATTAACAGTTACACAGGTTTCCTTCAAGTAACCAGGATTAGCCAAACAAGCAGGAGGAAAATCCATGGTTCCCCCTCCCAACCCCCACTCCAGCCTTTAAGTGATACCAATGAAGCCTTACAATATTTATTTTTTAATGATGATTTAAGAGAATATAGTTATTGATTTGTTATTTAGACATACAAGTGTAAAGGTCAATGTAAATTGTACTTGTTGCAATATAAACTTGCTGTTAGCTATAGAGACTGGGGTGATGAGGGTAGTGGTGATGATGATGTCAATTATGCTCTCACTGTTGGTAGGGGCTATAAGAGCAGTAATGGTGGTGTTAGTAGAAACTGTTGTTCTTAACTCATTAAAGGCTGAAAGACATAATTTTGGGTCACAAGGTAGTACCCTTCTTCCAGGGTCTGTGAGGTCATCACAGTTCATGATAGACCCAAGCTGGTCGTGTTAGAGAAAAGAACAAGGATGTAGCTCTACACTGATGCCAAGAAATTTAGACGTTCTATGCAAATAAAAAAATACATCTGGAAAAAAATGCAATTTTGAGACCAGATTTTCTCTAATTTACCAGTTTCAGGACCAGAGTTTTTGTCCAGATTTTAGACTTCCTCTTGGTAGATCTAAAGCAGACCAGACCAAATTTCACACAGACAGATGAACCTTTGCAAATCTTAGGCTAACTTTGGGGTCTGGGGAAAAGGGGACAAGCAGGCAAATATCACGAGTCCAGTAAGCAAAAATAAAAACAAAAGATCCTAATATCACCCATTTGCTCATATGCAGGCCTAATAGCCAATCCAAAACAACTTCTCTTACATATCTCAGAAACTCAGAAACTGTTGATATGAAAGTCTCTCCAAATCAGACATGATTGGATTCAAATGGAAATAACAAGAAAACATTCTCTTCCACCCCCATCTGAACTGAAAATTAATATAAGCTCCCAGCCTTGATGATGATAATGATGATGATGATGATAATGATTATAACTATGATGATGTCGGTGGTGGTGGTGATGATAATCTCTTTCATTCTCCCATAGCCTGCAAACAATTTTGACGAATTCATACCAACACGTACAGACTTTCACTGCTGGGTGCGGTTTCAGTCTGGGATTTAGCTGCTAAGAAAGTACATCTATTAACAACTTTGAAAACTGAAAGATTTTGTAAGGAAAATGTCTCCTCCAACAACAACTTTTGGTTTACTGATGCAGACATTCAAACCAACATTTAAATTAGTTTCAATGTTAACCCGGTCAAATGCACACAATTTTCCTAAATACATTTGTTAAAACTTGTAATGGGATTTCAAAGAGGGTGAACAATAAAAAATATTTTTAAAAATAGCCCTGAGTTGGTAAAAAATGTAAAATTCTGTAAAAGGTATATAAAATAAAAGATAAAAGTAACATAAATAAAATTATTTAAATCCTTAAAATATGGGGGGGGGGGGGGGTAAGAGGTTTATGGCAATTTAAACACATTAATGGCTATATTGTGCAGAGAAAATGGGATAAATGCCTTTCCCAAGGACACACTGAGGCAGCTAAACTGGTCTGGTCTGGGTGGGTATTGAACCCACAAACATTAGATTACGAATCAGATGCTTTACCAACCGAGCTACTGCAGCTCCCTAAAATATAGGTTACTGTTATAGACTTTTCCTTTTTTAAATACAATAAGAGGTGGTCCTTGGCATAAATAGTATTCACTTTTACCACCTTATCAAATGGTTGATAACCTTAAGTCCCTAAGCTGTAAAATAACTAGGTAAGAGTTGTAACCCAATTCTGATTTATATTATCTCTTTCACACACTATGTAGATATCGCATGGATGGCATGATTACAGAGAGTAAATATGGACAAGAGATTAACTGCATAAATTTATCAACATCAATACAAATTTCTGATTCTCTAATGGACTGAAATAATGCTAAAACATTCTTATTTGACAATATGATAAAAGATTTGTGCAAATGTACTCAGTAGTTTTAATTACTCAGCTTAATTCATCATTTCCCATCACAGTTCATGGTAGCACTGTGATATCATCCTGATCAATAAAGAAAACCTTGATAGTTCAAAAGGCATGCATAAATAATTTCAAAGATGAAACTACTTTGGATATATTTCTCAATATACAGTTTTGGAAAAATAAATTTAAAAAAGGGGAATCAATCTTGTAAAAAAAAAATGTAATCCATAACTCTTTGTAGGCTTTTGTAGGCATTTCGAGTGTATCCTGAACCTTTCAATGTTTTTTTCTGGACTCCCAATTTTCTCGGACAGTGCATCCTGTGTACTCTTAATAACTAGCTCTGGAACCCCCATTTTTTTATGACATAGTTGGCAAGACAAATAATTTAGGCTTGGTTCGCCAATAACAGGTGGTCTTATAATTTAAGCGCAAGTCTAAAACTGTAAGAGACGTTGAAAATAAATGATGTATTAACTTACAGACTAACCTTTGTTCTTTTCATCCGTAATGAAACTGAAACTAAACTGGATGTATTTCTTTAAACCAGAAATCTTACCACCCTCCCTGGATAGAAAAATTGAAGAGTTCATGAGTACCCATTGTACTGAGATGCTGAATATGCAGATATTTTCAATGTAGGCCCAGGTGTGCCTTACAATTGGCAGAGTATGCATACATTTTAATGGGAACAAATATGAAATAATCAAATGCATTTTTATTACATTTGCAGCTCAATATTATGGTACTGAAGTACAACAGAAGTCTGACCATTTATCACATACACATATAATAAGATTTTGTGCCTTGGCACACAAGCACTTCAACACATTTTACCTATAACCAATAATCTATTATATTGTCTACTTAATATAACTTATGTACATGCATGGTCTTCTTTATGTCCACAGAAAATATATTGTTTAAATTGAAGTATTTGGAAATGACATAAATTAATTCCTAATAAGAAGTGGGGTTCAAGGGTATGTTGGGCAAATAGAGATTTGACAAGTTCAAGTTTCTTTTTTTTCTCACAGTAACACATATATTGTAGTAAACATAATGACCTGATTACTGGCAAGAATTCCAACTTGAGTAAGCACCAAATTTGGTTTTTCATCAGCACTTAATGAACATGATGGTAGGAAGAGGAAATAACACAATATACCAGGTTATCTAGTAAAGGGTCTGCACCAGTCGCCACACTGAACCAGTTACCACATGATTGTTAATTGTTCTAAATTCTATGCAGTATTTTTGCTAGTTGTGGACACAAAATGTACCTTGCCTTACGTGTTAATGTTTCCCTCTGCTTGCTGAAAATATATTGCACATAGTCAGGAGTAAGTATTGATCGTGCAGTAAATGGTTCCATGTGATAACTGGTGCAAACCTTCAACATAAACATAAACAAAGAATGTTCATATACAGAAGTGAAGGAGGTACACTAAACTAAAATCTGATTGTTTTTAATGTCATGTTTTAATGACTACTGATGAACTCCCTCAAGTTTTTTCTCACTGGGCCCCCCTGTTTTCCTATCAATGCCCTCAATTTCTTGAGAGTTACAGTCCCAGACTCCAAGTGTCAAAGGCCTATGGAGATCCAAGTCATGTTGTTGAGGGACCATCCACCCCACCAACCTTGGTCAAACAAGTGGTTATCTGCTATTTTGTTATGACCGGCCACATGTACTATAATCCTATCATTGCTTATAATTTACCTACAAATAATACATACCGCTCCTTACAATTTACCTATAAATATCCTCAACCCACCGTGGTTCGTGCCCTTAATGTGAATTTTAACACTTGCATTATAATATTCTGAGAAACTATTAAAATCACCATGTGTTCAACTATATCTACTTAATTTATTCATCACTGAAAAATGTTTATAAACTCTCTAAATCATTTGCGAGCTACTGTTTTTCTGAGCGTGTCAAAATTTGTCTATTTCTGCAAGTTCGGATATGGTTTGTGCCCCTGAAATAAAGGCCATGTGATGTAAAATTGGAATGTAACAATTAGGCCAAAGTGTGGAAATAGATCATTTATAATGTCTCTGTATTTTCATTAATTGCATTTGTAATATATTTCATTGCTTTCGTACACATATTGACTGCAATAAAACATAAAAAATGATGCCAAAAGTATTTTTTTAAAATATATAAAAATAGGATGCATTTTTTAAAAAAATTTCAAGTTATTTCGATATAATTATCATATTTAAAGATACGCTGAACTTTAAAAAGATTTTTTTTCTTCAGGCTATGTCACAACAAAGATTTTTTCCCACTATATTATCCTCAAACAGCCATATTTTGTGACCTTAACATGAATTTTCATGCATTCGTTATAGTATTGTGAGAATCTATTCAAATAACCATAGAAAATGTTCAACTATATCTACTTCATTTAATCATCATTACAAATTATTGGCATTTATGTACATTAGTTCAGAATTACCGTTTTTCAGAGCATGTGTAAGTTTACTTATTTCCGGAAGTGCATCCATGGTTTGTGACACTAAAAGGTCACGTGGCATATGACCGAAATGTGCCAGTTAGTCCAAGGTATGGATATTATCAGTTTATTGTATCACCGTGTTTTTTAAATAAAATATAAAAAAATTTAAAAATGAATATTTTTTCAGTTTATTCTATATGCAGTTTGTGCACTTACATTACTGCTTGCTTGTTCTTTACCATATAAGTACATGAATCAATAGAGAGAGAGACAGACAGAGAAATTTAAAAATAGACACTGGTGAATGGATACACATTTTATTATAATAGATTCAATGTCTTTTGATGTAGAATATATGTTTATTATGAAATAATACTGAAACAAAAAAGTCCATAATGAATATACATTTCCAGTGTAAATTTTTCTTACATTGTATAAGAACCACACATGATTAAAACCAAATATTTACATTGGCTTGCCATTGTATAAATTCCCAAAGTGGGTTTTCCTGTTCAAGATATGTAAACAAAGCCAACATGTGATTAGCGGACCTATCTTTAGCATATAATACAAAATTCAAGGCCAAAATGTGGCCAAAATGTCGGATACAAATAAGGCATTAGTGAAAATATTGATATTCATTCTGATTTTTTTAAATTAGATGCAATTACCTTTTTAAATCTCATTTTGTCTGATTTTACTTATTAAGTACTTGCTGTCACTCTTGAAGAAAGCTGGTGACACCGTTGATGACGCACACGTCGTTAATCAAACGAACGAACGTTGATGACGTCATTATCTCGAAACAAGCGCATTAGGTCGCGAGAAACATGGTGTACGATTGAAGGATACTAACGAAATCATATTAGACGATACAATAATCCAATAAAGAATTTCATACTGCATGCTATAGAAACAAAGTTTTTACATTGCCTTTGTCGTCTGAGATATCTGTCATGGATTTCCTACTAATAAAAAGGTAAAGAAAATCAACATGTGAACAGCGGCCAAGGCTTGAACAGCTAACACTCACGCCAGGGCCACATACTTGAGGCAAATATTGCATTAGTAAAATTGGCCATTTTCATTGGTTTTTTTAATTGTTAGCAGGGTCGACGATAATACATGTACATGTATTATTTACAGGTAAATTGCAAGTAACGGTTACGAGCCCTTGGGCAGTGGCCAATCATACTGGAATTTGGCAGAAAGATAGACCAAAAAAAGGGGTGAAAAACAGCTTGTTGGTCTGCACCACTCCCAAACCGTACGCCCACAGGCTCTCCCCTAGATATTCTTCTATTTTGTCTTCTTTTTTTATTTAATTTTGTTCTTAATTTCTTTTTATTTTGTATATTTATAGCAACTCACCTGGCGCTAAATGATAGCCAGTTTGTACTGGGAGACCAGTCAAGGGATGTAGCCAGCTTGTTGTCTGTTCCCGGTCACTGTCAACAAAAACAACATTTTATCAGTCTGTAGGTCAAACTTAAATTACAGTTGTATTCCATAAGAATAGAAGATTAGATTACATACTTACTTTAAAAAGAATACCCTCCCGTCTCTTGTAACTCCATAACTGCAATTCGGGGGTAGCCGATCCCCTAAAAGTTTGGTGGCTGCCATGTTTGAAAACTTGGAAAATACCTCCCGCTGTTACGTTGTCCTCCCGTGGGAATTCCTTACATTGTTTTGACCATATATGTATCACGCAACAAATGTTATGTGGTAAGAATTCACATCGTCCTCTGTTGTTTAATTATTTACAGTAATTAATTCCGCTTTGGTATTCGAAATGTAAAGCCTCTAGCAAGTTATGAGTAGGTGTTACGGTAAATGCTCTCACGGTTGACTGGTTTAAATTGTCACACGGGTGTAAACATGTATGGTCCGTTTCATAAAAACCACTGTCGAGTCGCCCGAGTGAGCTCCTCTGGAAATGTGTACTGTAAAATTTCTCAAAAACCAAACTGGGTAAAATAAATTGTCAACTTGCAAACTATTAATGTTACTCATTAAACTGAGTTTCGTAGGTCTGTGTATCGTAGAGGTAAAGAATCCAAAATTTAAAAACAGAATTAGGTTTCATGAAATAAGATTAAATCAGAGTAAAGTTAAACTACTTATTAATATACTCGTAACCTACAATAACAATGTTAATAATAAACAACTTTACTCTTTCCATTTAGTTAAAACGGTTAAAAAATTCAAAACCATGCAAAAAAAAACCCCCATAATTCTTTTATGCCCAGCAACAGAATATGTGTTACCCTTGTCTACATGTCTGTCTGACCTTGTTTAAGTTTTGTATTCAGAGATGTACAACTTGGTATGTAAATGCATATTAGTGACTGTGAGTACAATACAACCCTGCCAAAATTAGGTATCTCTAACCTATATGCTTCAGTGACTTCGGTTAAATTTTGCACTTAGGTCAGTTTCTCAAGGCATTATTGGTTACAGTCATGCTACTTGATATGTAGATGCATCATAATGATTACAACACTATTGTTCTAATAGTAACTCACTGTGACCTATATTTCATGCTTCAGTGACATCAGTTTAAGTTTTGCATTTAGGTCAGTTTCTCATGAATTATTAATCAAAGAGTCATCCAACTTTGTGAATGTGTCTTGTTGAGCACAATATCACCTGACCAAAATTAGGTCACAGTGACATACAATTTGTGCTTCAGTGAATTTGGTTAAGTTTTGCATTTAGGTCTGTTTCTCAGGCATTACCAGCATCAGATCCATACAACGTGTGGATATGTCTTGACGTGTATAATGCTACCTTCAAAAAAAAGGTCAGTGACCTATATTTCACACCTCAAAGACTCTAGTTAAGTTTTGCATTTAGGTCATATGCTTGGGATGAATCAAAATAAGGGCTTTGTGCAGGGATGGGTAGTCAACACAAATACCAACATGAAGAAGAAATAATGAAGGAAAAACTGGACTGATTGGAGAGGGTACAACCCTTTTAGCCAACCTACATTTAAACATGCTTCTAAAATATATAGTTTCACCCAGTTAATGGGATGATGGACAGCTGTTAACTGATAATAGTTGAAATGTTGCTGAAGATCTAGCAGGTAGCTATTATGAATCTGCAATTTCATCCTCAAATAACCAGGTCTGACAAACTCCACCTCTCTACATTCATCCTCAGATACACAGGACTGACAAACTCCTCTACATTCTTTCCTCAGATACCCAGGAATGGCAAACTCCATCTCTCTACATTCATCCTCAGATACCCAGGACTGACAAACTCCACCTCTCTACATTCATCCTCAGATACCCAGGACTGACAAAATCCTCTACATTCTTTCCTCAGATACCCAGGACTGGCAAACTCCACCTCTCTACATTCATCCTCAGTTACCCAGGTCTGACAAACTCCCCTACATTCTTTCCTCAGATACTCAGGACTGGCAAACTCCATCTCTCTAGATTCATCCTCAGATACCCAGGACTGACAAACTCCACCTCACTACATTCATCCTCAGATACCCAGGACTGGCAAACTCCACCTCTCTACATGCATCCTCAGATACGCAGGACTGACAAACTCCACCTCTCTACATTCATCCACAGATACCCAGGACTGACAAACTCCTCTACATTCATTCCTCAGATACCAAGGACTGGCAAACTCCAACTCTCTACATTCATCCTCAGATCCCCAGAACTAACAAACTTCACCTCTCTACATTCATCCTCAGATACCCAGAACTGACAAACTCCTTTACATTCTTTCCTCAGACACCCAGGACTGGCAAACTCCACCTCTCTACATTCATCCTCAGATAACCAGGACTGATAAACTCCTCTACATTCTTTCCTCAGATACCCATGACTGGCAAACTCCACCTCTCTACATTCATCTCCAGATATCCAGGACTGGCAAACTTCACCTTTCTACATTCATTCTCCGAAACCCAGGACTGAAAAACTCCTCTACATTCTTTCTTCAGATACCCAAGACTGGCAAGCTCCACCTCTCTACATTCATTCCTCAGATACCCAGAACTGACAAACTCCTCCACATTCTTTCCTCAGATACCCACGACTGGCAAACTCCATCTCTCTAGATTCATCCTCAGATACCCAGGACTGACAAACTCCACCTCTCTACATTCATCCTTAGATACCAAGGACTGGCAAACTCCATCTCTCTACATTCATCCTCAGACACCCAGAACTGACAAACTCCACCTCTCTACATTCATCCTCAGATACCCAGGACTGACAAACTCCTCCACATTCTTTCCTCAGATACCCAGGACTGGCAAACTCCACCTCTCTACATTCATCCTCAGATACACAGGACTGACAAACTCCTCTACATTCTTTCCTCAGATACCCAGGACTGGCAAATTCCACCTCTCTACATTCATCCTCAGATACACAGGATTGACAAACTCCTCTGCATTATTTCCTCAGATACCCAGGACTGGAAACTCCACCTCTCTACATTAATCTCCAGATATCCAGGACTGGCAAACTCAACCTTTCTACATTCATTCTCCGAAACCAAGGACTGAAAAACTCCTCTACATTTTTTCCTCAGAAACCCAAGACTGGCAAGCTCCACCTCTCTACATTCACTCCTCAGATACCCAGAACTGACAAACTCCACTACATTCTTTCCTCAGATACCCAGGACTGGCAAACTCCACCTCTCTACATTCATCTTCAGATATCCAGGACTGGCAAATTCCACCTTTCTACATTCATCCACCGATACCCAGGACTGACAAACTCCTCTACATTCTTTCCCCAGATACCCAAGACTGGCCAACTCCACCTCTCTACATTCATCCTCAGACCCAGAACTGACAAACTCCTCTACATTCTTTCCTCAGATACCCAGGACTGGCAAACTCCACCTTTTTACATTCATCCTCCGATACCCAGGACTGACAAACTCGTCTACATTCTTTCCTCAGATACCCAAGACTGGCAAGCTCCACCTCTCTACATTCATTCCTCAGATACCCAGAACTGACAAACTCCTCTACATTCTTTCCTCAGATACCCAGGACTGGCAAACTCCACCTCTCTACATTCATCCTCAGATACCCAGGACTGACAAACTCCTCTACATTCTGTCCTCAGATACCCAGGACTGGCAAATTCCACCTCTCTACATTCATCCTCAGATACACAGGACTGACAAACTCCTCTGCATTATTTCCTCAGAAACCCAAGACTGGCAAGCTCCACCTCTCTACATTCACTCCTCAGATACCCAGAACTGAATAACTCCACTACATTCTTTCCTCAGATACCCAGGACTGGCAAACTCCACCTCTCTACATTCATCTTCAGATATCCAGGACTGGCAAATTCCACCTTTCTACATTCATCCTCCGATACCCAGGACTGACAAACTCCTCTACATTCTTTCCCCAGATACCCAAGACTGGCCAACTCCACCTCTCTACATTCATCCTCAGACCCAGAACTGACAAACTCCTCTACATTCTTTCCTCAGATACCCAGGACTGGCAAACTCCACCTTTTTACATTCATCCTCCGATACCCAGGACTGACAAACTCGTCTACATTCTTTCCTCAGATACCCAAGACTGGCAAGCTCCACCTCTCTACATTCATTCCTCAGATACCCAGAACAGACAAACTCCTCTACATTCTTTCCTCAGATACCCAGGACTGGCAAACTCCACCTCTCTACATTCATCCTTAGATACCAAGGACTGGCAAACTCCATCTCTCTACATTCATCCTTAGATACCCAGAACTGACAAACTCATCTACATTCTTTCCTCAGATACCCAGGACTGGCAAACTCCACCTCTCTACATTCATCCTTAGATACCAAGGACTGGCAAACTCCATCTCTCTACATTCATCCTCAGACACCCAGAACTGACAAACTCCACCTCTCTACATTCATCCTCAGATACCCAGGACTGACAAACTCCTCCACATTCTTTCCTCAGATACCCAGGACTGGCAAATTCCACCTCTCTACATTCATCCTCAGATACACAGGAATGACAAACTCCTCTGCATTATTTCCTCAGATACCCAGGACTGGAAACTCCATCTCTCTACATTCATCTCCAGATATCCAGGACTGGCAAACTCCACCTTTTTACATACATTCTCCGAAACCCAGGACTGAAAAACTCCTCTACATTTTTTCCTCAGAAACCCAAGACTGGCAAGCTCCACCACTCTAAATTCATTCCTCAGATACCCAGAACTGACAAACTCCTCTACATTCTTTCCTCAGATACCCAGGACTGGCAAACTCCACCTCTCTACATTCATCCTCAGATACCCAGGACTGACAAACTCCTCTATATTATTTCCTCAGATGCCAAGGACTGGCAAACTCCACCTCTCTACAATCATCCTCAGATACCCAGGACTGGCAAAATCCACCTCTCTACATTCATCCTCAGATACCCAGGACTGACAAACTCCTCTACACTCTTTCCTCTGATACCCAGGAACTCCACCTCTCTACGTTCATCCTCAGATAACCAGGACTCACAAACTCATCTACATTCTTTACTCAGATACCCAGGACTGGCAAACTCCATCTCCCTACATTCATCCTCAGATACCCAGAACTGACAAACTCCACCTCTCTACATTCATCCTCAGATACCCAGGACTGACAAACTCCTCTACATTCTTTCCTCAGATACCCAGGACTGGCAAACTACACCTCTCTACATTCATCCTCAGATACCCAGGACTGACAAACTCATGTACATTCTTTCCTCGGATACCCAGGACTGGCAAATTCCACCTCTCTACATTCATCCTCAGATACCCAGGACAGCCAATCTCCTCTACATTCTTTCCTCAGATCCCCAGGACTGGCAAACTCCACCTTTCTACATTCATCTTCAGATATCCAGGACTGGCAAATTCCACCTTTCTACATTCATCCTCCGATACCCAATACTGACAAACTCCTCTACATTCTTTCCCCAGATACCCAAGACTGGCCAACTCCACCTCTCTACATTCATCCTCAGACCCAGAACTGACAAACTCCTCTACATTCTTTCCTCAGATACCCAGGACTGGCAAACTCCACCTTTTTACATTCATCCTCACATACCCAGGACTGAAAACTCTTCTACATTCTTTCCTCAGATACCAAGGACTGGCAAACTCAACCTCTCTACATTCATCTTCAGATACACAGGACTGACAAACTCCTCTACATTCTTTCCTCAGATACCCAGGACTGGCAAACTCAAACTCTCTACAATCATCCTCAGATACCCAGGACTGGCAAACTCCACCTCTCTACATTCATCCTCAGATACCCAGGACTGATAAACTCCTCTACATTCTTTCCTCAGATACCAATGACTGATGAACTCCACTTTTCTACCTTCATCCTCAGATACCCAGGACTGATGAACTTCACTTTTCTACCTTCATCCTCAGATACCCAGAACTGACAAACTCAACCTCACTACATTCATCTTCAGATACCCAGGTCTGACAAACTCCTCTACATTCTTTCCTCAGATACTCAGGACTGGCAAACTCCATCTCTCTAGATTCATCCTCAGATACCCAGGACTGACAAACTCCACCTCACTACATTCATCCTCAGATACCCAGGACTGGCAAACTCCACCTCTCTACATTCATCCTCAGATACGCAGGACTGACAAACTCCACCTCTCTACATTCATCCTCAGATACCCAGGACTGACAAACTCCTCTACATTCATTCCTCAGATACCAAGGACTGGCAAACTCCAACTCTCTACATTCATCCTCAGATCCCCAGAACTAACAAACCTCACCTCTCTACATTCATCCTCAGATACCCAGAACTGACAAACTCCTCTACATTCTTTCCTCAGACACCCAGGACTGGCAAACTCCACCTCTCTACATTCATCTCCAGATATCCAGGACTGGCAAACTTCACCTTTCTACATTCATTCTCCGAAACCCAGGACTGAAAAACTCCTCTACATTCTTTCCTCAGATACCCAAGACTGGCAAGCTCCACCTCTCTACATTCATTCCTCAGATACCCAGAAATGACAAACTCCTCCACATTCTTTCCTCAGATACCCACGACTGGCAAACTCCATCTCTCTAGATTCATCCTCAGATACCCAGGACTGACAAACTCCACCTCTCTACATTCATCCTTAGATACCAAGGACTGGCAAACTCCATCTCTCTACATTCATCCTCAGACACCCAGAACTGACACACTCCACCTCTCTACATTCATCCTCAGATACACAGGACTGACAAACTTCTCCACATTCTTTCCTCAGATACCCAGGACTGGCAAACTCCACCTCTCTACATTCATCCTCAGATACCCAGGACTGACAAACTCCTCTACATTCTTTCCTCAGATACCCAGAACTGGCAAATTCCACCTCTCTACATTCATCCTCAGATACACAGGACTGACAAACTCCTCTGCATTATTTCCTCAGATACCCAGGACTGGAAACTCCACCTCTCTACATTAATCTCCAGATATCCAGGACTGGCAAACTCAACCTTTCTACATTCATTCTCCGAAACCCAGGACTGAAAAACTCCTATACATTTTTTCCTCAGAAACCCAAGACTGGCAAGCTCCACCTCTCTACATTCACTCCTCAGATACCCAGAACTGACAAACTCCACTACATTCTTTCCTCAGATACCCAGGACTGGCAAACTCCACCTCTCTACATTCATCTTCAGATATCCAGGACTGGCAAATTCCACCTTTCTACATTCATCCTCCGATACCCAGGAGAGACAAACTCCTCTACATTCTATCCTCAGATACCTAGGACTGGCAAACTCCACCTTTTTACATTCATCCTCCGATACCCAGGACTGACAAACTCGTCTACATTCTTTCCTCAGATACCCAAGACTGGCAAGCTCCACCTCTCTACATTCATTCCTCAGATACCCAGAACTGACAAACTCCTCTACATTCTTTCCTCAGATACCCAGGACTGGCAAACTCCACCTCTCTACATTCATCCTTAGATACCAAGGACTGGCAAACTCCATCTCTCTACATTCATCCTTAGATACCCAGAACTGACAAACTCATCTACATTCTTTCCTCAGATACCCAGGACTGGCAAACTCCACCTCTCTACATTCATCCTTAGATACCAAGGACTGGCAAACTCCATCTCACTACATTCATCCTCAGACACCCAGAACTGACAAACTCCACCTCTCTACATTCATCCTCAGATACCCAGGACTGACAAACTCCTCCACATTCTTTCCTCAGATACCCAGGACTGGCAAACTCCACCTCTCTACATTCATCCTCAGATACCCAGGACTGACAAACTCCTCTACATTCTTTCCTCAGATACCCAGGACTGGCAAATTCCACCTCTCTACATTCATCCTCAGATACACAGGACTGACAAACTCCTCTGCATTATTTCCTCAGATACCCAGGACTGGAAACTCCACCTCTCTACATTAATCTCCAGATATCCAGGACTGGCAAACTCAACCTTTCTACATTCATTCTCCGAAACCCAGGACTGAAAAACTCCTCTACATTTTTTCCTCAGAAACCCAAGACTGGCAAGCTCCACCTCTCTACATTCACTCCTCAGATACCCAGAACTGACAAACTCCACCACATTCTTTCCTCAGATACCCAGGACTGGCAAACTCCACCTCTCTACATTCATCTTCAGATATCCAGGACTGGCAAATTCCACCTTTCTACATTCATCCTCCGATACCCAGGACTGACAAACTCCTCTACATTCTTTCCCCAGATACCCAAGACTGGCCAACTCCACCTCTCTACATTCATCCTCAGACCCAGAACTGACAAATTCCTCTACATTCTTTCCTCAGATACCCAGGACTGGCAAACTCCACCTTTTTACATTCATCCTCCGATACCCAGGACTGACAAACTCGTCTACATTCTTTCCTCAGATACCCAAGACTGGCAACCTCCACCTCTCTACATTCATTCCTCAGATACCCAGAACTGACAAACTCCTCTACATTCTTTCCTCAGATACCCAGGACTGGCAAACTCCACCTCTCTACATTCATCCTTAGATACCAAGGTCTGGCAAACTCCATCTCTCTACATTCATCCTTAGATACCCAGAACTGACAAACTCATCTACATTCTTTCCTCAGATACCCAGGACTGGCAAACTCCACCTCTCTACATTCATCCTTAGATACCAAAGACTGGCAAACTCCATCTCACTACATTCATCCTCAGACACCCAGAACTGACACACTCCACCTCTCTACATTCATCCTCAGATACACAGGACTGACAAACTTCTCCACATTCTTTCCTCAGATACCCAGGACTGGCAAACTCCACCTCTCTACATTCATCCTCAGATACCCAAGACTGACAAACTCCTCTACATTCTTTCCTCAGATACCCAGAACTGGCAAATTCCACCTCTCTACATTCATCCTCAGATACACAGGACTGACAAACTCCTCTGCATTATTTCCTCAGATACCCAGGACTGGAAACTCCACCTCTCTACATTAATCTCCAGATATCCAGGACTGGCAAACTCAACCTTTCTACATTCATTCTCCGAAACCCAGGACTGAAAAACTCCTATACATTTTTTCCTCAGAAACCCAAGACTGGCAAGCTCCACCTCTCTACATTCACTCCTCAGATACCCAGAACTGACAAACTCCACTACATTCTTTCCTCAGATACCCAGGACTGGCAAACTCCACCTCTCTACATTCATCTTCAGATATCCAGGACTGGCAAATTCCACCTTTCTACATTCATCCTCCGATACCCAGGAGAGACAAACTCCTCTACATTCTATCCTCAGATACCTAGGACTGGCAAACTCCACCTTTTTACATTCATCCTCCGATACCCAGGACTGACAAACTCGTCTACATTCTTTCCTCAGATACCCAAGACTGGCAAGCTCCACCTCTCTACATTCATTCCTCAGATACCCAGAACTGACAAACTCCTCTACATTCTTTCCTCAGATACCCAGGACTGGCAAACTCCACCTCTCTACATTCATCCTTAGATACCAAGGACTGGCAAACTCCATCTCTCTACATTCATCCTTAGATACCCAGAACTGACAAACTCATCTACATTCTTTCCTAAGATACCCAGGACTGGCAAACTCCACCTCTCTACATTCATCCTTAGATACCAAGGACTGGCAAACTCCATCTCACTACATTCATCCTCAGACACCCAGAACTGACAAACTCCACCTCTCTACATTCATCCTCAGATACCCAGGACTGACAAACTCCTCCACATTCTTTCCTCAGATACCCAGGACTGGCAAACTCCACCTCTCTACATTCATCCTCAGATACCCAGGACTGACAAACTCCTCTACATTCTTTCCTCAGATACCCAGGACTGGCAAATTCCACCTCTCTACATTCATCCTCAGATACACAGGACTGACAAACTCCTCTGCATTATTTCCTCAGATACCCAGGACTGGAAACTCCACCTCTCTACATTAATCTCCAGATATCCAGGACTGGCAAACTCAACCTTTCTACATTCATTCTCTGAAACCCAGGACTGAAAAACTCCTCTACATTTTTTCCTCAGAAACCCAAGACTGGCAAGCTCCACCTCTCTACATTCACTCCTCAGATACCCAGAACTGACAAACTCCACTACATTCTTTCCTCAGATACCCAGGACTGGCAAACTCCACCTCTCTACATTCATCTTCAGATATCCAGGACTGGCAAATTCCACCTTTCTACATTCATCCTCCGATACCCAGGACTGACAAACTCCTCTACATTCTTTCCCCAGATACCCAAGACTGGCCAACTCCACCTCTCTACATTCATCCTCAGACCCAGAACTGACAAATTCCTCTACATTCTTTCCTCAGATACCCAGGACTGGCAAACTCCACCTTTTTACATTCATCCTCCGATACCCAGGACTGACAAACTCGTCTACATTCTTTCCTCAGATACCCAAGACTGGCAACCTCCACCTCTCTACATTCATTCCTCAGATACCCAGAACTGACAAACTCCTCTACATTCTTTCCTCAGATACCCAGGACTGGCAAACTCCACCTCTCTACATTCATCCTTAGATACCAAGGTCTGGCAAACTCCATCTCTCTACATTCATCCTTAGATACCCAGAACTGACAAACTCATCTACATTCTTTCCTCAGATACCCAGGACTGGCAAACTCCACCTCTCTACATTCATCCTTAGATACCAAGGACTGGCAAACTCCATCTCACTACATTCATCCTCAGACACCCAGAACTGACACACTCCACCTCTCTACATTCATCCTCAGATACACAGGACTGACAAACTTCTCCACATTCTTTCCTCACATACCCAGGACTGGCAAACTCCACCTCTCTACATTCATCCTCAGATACCCAGGACTGACAAACTCCTCTACATTCTTTCCTCAGATACCCAGGACTGGCAAATTCCACCTCTCTACATTCATCCTCAGATACACAGGACTGACAAACTCCTCTGCATTATTTCCTCAGATACCCAGGACTGGAAACTCCACCTCTCTACATTAATCTCCAGATATCCAGGACTGGCAAACTCAACCTTTCTACATTCATTCTCCGAAACCCAGGACTGAAAAACTCCTCTACATTTTTTCCTCAGAAACCCAAGACTGGCAAGCTCCACCTCTCTACATTCACTCCTCAGATACCCAAAACTGACAAACTCCACTACATTCTTTCCTCAGATACCCAGGACTGGCAAACTCCACCTTTCTACATTCATCTTCAGATATCCAGGACTGGCAAATTCCACCTTTCTACATTCATCCTCCGATACCCAGGACTGACAAACTCCTCTACATTCTTTCCCCAGATACCCAAGACTGGCCAACTCCACCTCTCTACATTCATCCTCAGACCCAGAACTGACAAATTCCTCTACATTCTTTCCTCAGATACCCAGGACTGGCAAACTCCACCTTTTTACATTCATCCTCCGATACCCAGGACTGACAAACTCGTCTACATTCTTTCCTCAGATACCCAAGACTGGCAACCTCCACCTCTCTACATTCATTCCTCAGATACCCAGAACTGACAAACTCCTCTACATTCTTTCCTCAGATACCCAGGACTGGCAAACTCCACCTCTCTACATTCATCCTTAGATACCAAGGACTGGCAAACTCCATCTCTCTACATTCATCCTTAGATACCCAGAACTGACAAACTCATCTACATTCTTTCCTCAGATACCCAGGACTGGCAAACTCCACCTCTCTACATTCATCCTTAGATACCAAGGACTGGCAAACTCCATCTCCCTACATTCATCCTCAGACACCCAGAACTGACAAACCCCACCTCTCTACGTTCATCCTCAGATACCCAGGACTGACAAACTCCTCCACATTCTTTCCTCAGATACCCAGGACTGGCAAACTCCACCTCTCTACATTCATCCTCAGATACCCAGGACTGACAAACTCGTCTACATTCTTTCCTCAGATACCCAGGACTGGCAAATTCCACCTCTCTACATTCATCCTCAGATACCCAGGATTGACAAACTCCTCTACATTCATTCCTCAGATTCCCAGGACTGGCAAACTCCACCTCTCTACATTCACTCCTCAGATACCCAGAACTGACAAACTCCACTACATTCTTTCCTCAGATACCCAGGACTGGCAAACTACACCTTTCTACATTCATCCTCAGATACCCAGGACTGACAAACTCCTCTATCTTATTTCCTCAGATACCAAGGACTGGCAAACTCCACCTCTCTACAATCATCCTCAGATACCAAGGACTGGCAAACTCCACCTCTCTACATTCATCTTCAGATACCTAGGACTGATAAACTCCGCTACATTCTTTCCTCAGATATCAATGACTGATGAACTCCACTTTTCTACCTTCATCCTCAGATACCCAGGACTGATGAACTGCACTTTTCTACCTTCATCCTCAGATACCCAGAACTGACAAACTCAACCTCACTACATTCATCTTCAGATACCCAGGACTGACAAACTCCTCTACATTCTTTCCTCAGATACCCAGGATTGGCAAATTCCACCTCTCTACAATCATCCTCAGATACCCAGGACTGACAAACTCCAACTCTCTACATTCATCCTCAGATACACAGGACTGACAAACTCCCCTACATTCTTTCCTCAGATACCCAGGACTAGCAAACTCCATCTCTCTACGTACATCCTCAGACACCCAGGACTGGCAAACTCCACCTCTCTACATTCATCCTCAGATACCCAGGACTGACAAACTCCTCTACATTCTTTCCTCAGATACCCATGACTTATAAACTCTACTTTTCTACCTTCATCCTCAGATCCCCAGGACTGATGAACTCCACTTTTCTACCTTCATCCTCAGATACCCAGGACTGATGAACTGCACTTTTCTACCTTCATCCTCAGATGCCCAGAACTGACAAACTCCAACTCTCTACATTCATCCTCAGATACCCAGGACTGACAAACACCTCTACATTCTTTCCTCAGATACCCCGGACTGACAAACTCCTCTACATTCTTTCCTCAGATACCCAGGACTGGCAAACTCCACCTCTCTACATTCATCCTCAGATACCCAGGACTGACAAACCCCTCTATATTCTTTCCTCAGATACCCAGGAACTCCACCTCTCTACATTCATCCTCAGATAACCAGGACTGACAAACTCATCTACATTCTTTACTCAGATACCCAGGACTGGCAAACTCCATCTCCCTACATTCATCCTCAGATGCCCAGAACTGACAAACTCCACCTCTCTACATTCATCCTCAGATACCCAAGACTGACAAACTTCTCTACATCCTTTCCTCAGACACCCAGGCCGGGCAAACTCCACCTCTCAACATTCATCCTCAGAAACCCAGGACTGACAAACTCCGCTACATTCTTTCCTCAGATAAACAGGACTGGCAAATTCCACCTCTCTAAATTCATCCTCAGATACCCAGGACTGACAAACTCCTCTACATTCTTTCCTCAGATACCCAGGACTGACAAACTCCTCTACATTCTTTCCTCAGATACCAAGGACTGGCAACCTCCACCTCTCTACATTCATCCTCAGATACCCAGGACTGACAAACTCCTCTACATTCTTTCCTCAGATACCCAGGACTGGCAAAATCCACCTCTCTACATTCATCCTCAGATACCCAGGACTGACAAACTCCACCTCTCTACATTCATCCTCAGATACCCAGGACTGACAAACTCCTCTACATTCTTTCCTCAGACACCCAGGACTGGCAAACTCCACCTCTCTACATTCATCCTCAGATACCCAGGACTGACTAACTCCTCTAAATTCTTTCCTCAGATACCTAGGACTGGCAAACTCCATCTCTCTAGATTCATCCTCAGATACCCAGGACTGACAAACTCCATCTCTCTACATTCATCATCAGATCCCCAGGACTGGCAAATGTCACCTCTCCACATTCATCCTCAGATACCCAGGACTGACAAACCCCTCTACATTCTTTCCTCAGATACCCAGGACTGACAAACTCCACCTCTCTACATTCATCCTCAGATACCCAGGACTGACAAACTCCACCTCTCTACATTCATCCTCAGATACCCAGAACTGACAAACTCCTCTATATTCTTTCCTCAGACACCCAGGACTGGCAAACTCCACCTCTCTACATTCATCCTCAGATACACAGGACTGACAAACTCCTCTACATTCTTTAATCAGACACCCAGGACTGGCAAGTTCCACCTCTCTACATTCATCCTCAGATACCCAGGACTGACAAACTCCTCTACATTCTTTCCTCAGATACCAAGGACTGGCAAACTCCACCTCTCTACATTCATCCTCAGATACCCAGAACTGACAAACTCCACCTCTCTACATACATCCTCAGATACCCAGGAGTGACAAACCCCTCTACATTCTTTCCTCAGATACCCAGGAACTCAACCTCTCTACATTCATCCCCAGATAACCAGGACTGATGAACTCCACTTTTCCACCTTCATCCTCAGATACCCAGGACTGGCAAACTCCATCTCTCTACATTCATCCTCAGACACCCAGAACTGACAAACTCCACGTATCTACGTTCATCCTCAGATACCCAGGACTGACAAACTCCTCTACATTCTTTCCTCAGATACCCAGGACTGGCAAACTCCACCTCTCTACATTCATCCTCAGATACCCAGGACTGACAAACTCGTCTACATTCTTTCCTCAGATACCCAGAAAGGGCAAATTCCACCTCCCTACATTCATCCTCAGATACACAGGACTGACAAACTCCTCTGCATTATTTCCTCAGATACCCAGGACTGGAAACTCCACCTCTCTACATTCATCCTCAGATACCCAGGACTGACAAACTTGTCTACATTCTTTACTCAGATACCCAGGACTGGCAAATTCCACCTCTCTACATTCATACTCAGATACACAGGACTGACAAACTCCTCTACATTCATTCCTCAGATACCCAGGACTGGCAAACTCCACCTCTCTACATTCATCCTCAGATACCCAGGACTGACAAACTCATCTACTTTCTTTCCTCAGATTCCCAGGACTGACAAACTCCATCTCTCTACATTTATCCTCAGATACCCAGAACTGACAAACTCCACCTCTCTACATTCATATTCAGATGCCCAGGACTGACAAACTCCTCTACATTCTTTCCTCAGATACTCAGGACTGGCAAACTCAACCTCTCTACAATCATCCTCAGATACCAAGGACTAGCAAACTCCACCTCTCTACATTCATCCTCAGATACCTAGGACTGACAAACTCCTCTACATTCTTTCCTCAGATACCCATGACAGATAAACTCTACTTTTCTACCTTGATCCTCAGATCCGCAGGACTGATGAACTCCACTTTTCTACCCTCATCCTCAGATACCCAGGACTGATGAACTGTACTTTTCTACCTTCATCCTCAGATACCCAGAACTGACAAACTCCACCTCTCTACATCCTTTCCTCAGATACCCAGGACTGGCAAACTCCACCTCTATACATTCATCCTCAGATACCCAGGACGGACAAACCCCTCTAAACTCTTTCCTCAGATACCCAGGACCTCCACCTCTCTACATTCATCCTCAGATAAACAGGACTGACAAACTCATCTACATTCTTTACTTAGATACTCAGGACTGGCAAACTCCATCTCGCTACATTCATCCTCAGATACCCAGAACTAACAAACTCCACCTCTCTACATTCATCCTCAGATACCCAGGACTGACAAACTCCACCTCTCTACATTCATCCTCAGATACCCAGGAATGACAAACTCCTGTACATTCATTCCTCAGATACCAAGGACTGGCAAAATCCAACTCTCTACATTCATCCTCAGATCCCCAGAACTAACAAACTCCACCTCTCTACATTCATCCTCAGATACCCAGAACTGACAAACTCCTCTACATTCTCTCCTCAGACACCCAGGACTGGCAAACTCCACCTCTCTACATTCATCCTCAGATAACCAGGACTGATAAACTCCTCCACATTCCTTCCTCAGATACCCAGGACTGGCAAACTCCACCTCTCTACATTCATCTCCAGATATCCAAGTCTGGCAAACTCCACCTTTCTACATTCATTCTCCGAAACCCAGGACTGAAAAACTCCTCTACATTCTTTCCTCAGATACCCAAGACTGGCAAGCTCCACCTCTCTACATTCATCCTCAGATACCGAGAACTGACAAACTCCTCTACATTCTTTCCTCAGATACCCAGGACTGGCACACTCCACCTCTCTACATTCATCCTCAGATACCCAGGACTGACAAACTCCTCTACATTCTTTCCTCAGATACCAAGGACTGGTAAACTCCACCTCTCAACAATCATCCTCAGATACACAGGACTGGCAAACTCCACCTCTCTACATTCATCCTCAGATACCCAGGACTGACAAACTCCTCTACATTCGTTCCTCTGATACCCAGGAACTCCACCTGTCTACGTTTGTCCTGAGATAACCAGGACTGACAAACTCATGTACATTCTTTACTCAGATACCCAGGACTGGCAAACTCCATCTCCTTACAGTCATCCTCAGACACCCAGAACTGACAAACTCCACCTCTCTACATTCATCCTCAGATACCCAGGACTGACAAACTCATCTACATTCTTTCCTCAGAAACTAAAGACAGGCAAGCTCCACCACTCTACATTCATTCCTCAGATACCCAGAACTGACAAATTCCTCTACATTCTTTCCTCAGATACCCAGGACTGGCAAACTCCACCTCTCTACATTCATCCTCAGATACCCAGGACTGACAAACTCCTCTACATTCTTTCCTCTGATACACAGGAACTCCACCTCTCTACGTTCATCCTCAGATAACCAGGACTCACAAACTCATCTACATTCTTTACTCAGATACCCAGGACTGGCAAACTCCATCTCCCTACATTCATCCTCAGATACCCAGAACTGACAAACTCCACCTCTCTACATTCATCCTCAGATACCCAGGACTGACAAACTCCTCTACATTCTTTCCTCAGATACCCAGGACTGGCAAACTTCACCTCTCTACATTCATCCTCAGATACCCAGGACTGACAAACTCATCTACATTCTTTCCTCGGATACCCAGGACTGGCAAATTCCACCTCTCTACATTCATCCTCAGATACCCAGGACAGCCAATCTCCTCTACATTCTTTCCTCAGATCCCCAGGACTGGCAAACTCCACCTCTCTACATTCATCTTCAGATATCCAGGACTGGCAAATTCCACCTTTCTACATTCATCCTCCGATACCCAATACTGACAAACTCCTCTACATTCTTTCCCCAGATACCCAAGACTGGCCAACTCCACCTCTCTACATTCATCCTCAGACCCAGAACTGACAAACTCCTCTACATTCTTTCCTCAGATACCCAGGACTGGCAAACTCCACCTTTTTACATTCATCCTCAGATACCCAGGACTGAAAACTCTTCTACATTCTTTCCTCAGATAACAAGAACTGGCAAACTCAACCTCTCTACATTCATCTTCAGATACACAGGACTGACAAACTCCTCTACATTCTTTCCTCAGATACCCAGGACTGGCAAACTCAAACTCTCTACAATCATCCTCAGATACCCAGGACTGGCAAACTCCACCTCTCTACATTCATCCTCAGATACCCAGGACTGATGAACTCCTCTACATTCTTTCCTCAGATACCAATGACTGATGAACTCCACTTTTCTACCTTCATCCTCAGATACCCAGGACTGATGAACTGCACTTTTCTACCTTCATCCTCAGATACCCAGAACTGACAAACTCAACCTCACTACATTCATCCTCAGATACCCAGGACTGACAAACTCCTCTACATTCTTTCCTCAGATACCCAGGATTGGCAAATTCCACCTCTCTACAATCATCCTCAGATACCCAGGACTGGCCAACTCCAACTCTCTACATTCAACCTCAGATACACAGGACTGACAAACTCCTCTACATTCTTTCCTCAGATACCCAGGACTGGCAAACTCCACCTCTCTACATTCATCCTCAGATAACCAGGACTGACAAACTCCCCTACATTCTTTCCTCAGATACCCAGGACTAGCAAACTCCATCTCTCTACGTACATCCTCAGACACCCAGGACTGGCAAACTCCACCTCTCTACATTCATCCTCAGATACCCACGACTGACAAACTCCTCTACATTCTTTCCTCAGATACCCATGTCTGATAAACTCTACTTTTCTACCTTCATCCTCAGATCCCCAGGACTGATGAACTCCACTTTTCTACCTTCATCCTCAGATACCCAGGACTGATGAACTGCACTTTTCTACCTTCATCCTCAGATACCCAGAACTGACAAACTCCAACTCTCTACATTCATCCTCAGATACCCAGGACTGACAAACCCCTCTACATTCTTTCCTCAGATACCCAGGACTGACAAACTCCACTACATCCTTTCCTCAGATACCCAGGACTGGCAAACTCCACCTCTCTACATTCATCCTCAGATACCCAGGACTGACAAACCCCTCTACATTCTTTCCTCAGATACCCAGGAACTCCACCTCTCTACATTCATCCTCAGATAACCAGGACTGACAAACTCATCTACATTCTTTACTCAGATACCCAGGACTGGCAAACTCCATCTCCCTACATTCATCCTCAGATGCCCAGAACTGACAAACTCCACCTCTCTACATTCATCCTCAGATACCCAAGACTGACAAACTTCTCTACATCCTTTCCTCAGACACCCAGGACGGGCAAACTCCACCTCTCAACATTCATCCTCAGAAACCCAGGACTGACAAACTCCGCTACATTCTTTCCTCAGATAAACAGGACTGGCAAATTCCACCTCTCTACATTCATCCTCAGATACCCAGGACTGACAAACTCCTCTACATTCTTTCCTCAGATACCCAGGACTAGCAAACTCCATCTCTCTACATTCATCCTCAGACATCCAGGACTGACAAACTCCACGTCTCTACATTCAACCTCAGATACCCAGGACTGACAAACTCCTCTACATTCTTTCCTCAGATACCAAGGACTGGCAACCTCCACCTCTCTACATTCATCCTCAGATACCCAGGACTGACAAACTCCTCTACATTCTTTCCTCAGATACCCAGGACTGGCAAATTCCACCTCTCTACATTCATCCTCAGATACCCAGGACTGACAAGCTCCACCTCTCTACATTCATCCTCAGATACCCAGGACTGACAAACTCCTCTACATTCTTTCCTCAGACACCCAGGACTGGCAAACTCCACCTCTCTACATTCATCCTCAGATACCCAGGACTGACTAACTCCTCTAAATTCTTTCCTCAGATACCTAGGACTGGCAAACTCCATATCTCTACATTCATCCTCAGATACCCAGGACTGACAAACTCCACCTCTCTACATTCATCATCAGATCCCCAGGACTGGCAAATTTCACCTCTCTACATTCCTCCTCAGATACCCAGGACTGACAAACTCCACCTCTCTACATACATCCTCAGATACCCAGGACTGACAAACCCCTCTACATTCTTTCCTCAGATACCCAGGACTGACAAACTCCACCTCTCTACATTCATCCTCAGATACCCAGAACTGACAAACTCCTCTATATTCTTTCCTCAGACACCCAGGACTGGCAAACTCCACCTCTCTACATTCATCCTCAGATACACAGGACTGACAAACTCCTCTACATTCTTTCATCAGATACCCAGGACTGGCAAGTTCCACCTCTCTACATTCATCCTCAGATACCCAGGACTGACAAACTCCTCTACATTCTTTCCTCAGATACCAAGGATTGGCAAACTCCACCTCTCTACATTCATCCTCAGATACCCAGAACTGACAACTTCCACCTCTCTGCATACATCCTCAGATACCCAGGACTGACAAACCCCTCTACATTCTTTTTTCAGATACCCAGGAACTCAACCTCTCTACATTCATCCCCAGATCACCAGGACTGATGAACTCCACTTTTCCACCTTCATCCTCAGATACCCAGGACTGGCAAACTCCATCTCTCTACATTCATCCTCAGACACCCAGAACTGACAAACTCCACGTATCTACGTTCATCCTCAGATACCCAGGACTGACAAACTCCTCTACATTCTTTCCTCAGATACCCAGGACTGGCAAACTCCACCTCTCTACATTCATCCTCAGATACCCAGGACTGACAAACTCGTCTACATTCTTTCCTCAGATACCCAGAAAGGGGAAATTCCACCTCCCTACATTCATCCTCAGATACACAGGACTGAAAAATTCCTCTCCATTATTTCCTCAGATACCCAGGACTGGAAACTCCACCTCTCTACATTCATCCTCAGATACCCAGGACTGACAAACTTGTCTACATTCTTTACTCAGATACCCAGGACTGGCAAATTCCACCTCTCTACATTCATACTCAGATACACAGGACTGACAAACTCCTCTACATTCATTCCTCAGATACCCAGGACTGGCAAACTCCACCTCTCTACATTCATCCTCAGATACCCAGGACTGACAAACTCATCTACATTCTTTCCTCAGATTCCCAGGACTGACAAACTCCATCTCTCTACATTTATCCTCAGATACCCAGAACTGACAAACTCCACCTCTCTACATTCATATTCAGATGCCCAGGACTGACAAACACCTCTACATTCTTTCCTCAGATACCCAGGACTGGCAAACTCCACCTCTCTACAATCATCCTCAGATACCAAGGACTGGCAAACTCCATCTATCTAAATTCATCCTCAGATACCTAGGACTGACAAACTCCTCTACATTCTTTCCTCAGATACCAATGACTGATGAACTCCACTTTTCTGCCTTCATCCTCAGATACCCAGGACTGATGAACTGCACTTTTCTACCTTCATCCTCAGATTCCCAGAACTGACAAACTCAACCTCACTACATTCATCTTCAGATACCCAGGACTGACAAACTCCTCTACATTCTTTCCTCAGATACCCAGGATTGGCAAATTAAACCTCTCTACAATCATCCTCAGATACCCAGGACTGGCCAACTCCAACTCTCTACATTCAACCTCAGATACACAGGACTGACAAACTCCTCTACATTCTTTCCTCAGATACCCAGGACTGGCAAACTCCACCTCTCTACATTCATCCTCAGATAACCAGGACTGACAAACTCCCCTACATTCTTTCCTCAGATACCCAGGACTAGCAAACTCCATCTCTCTACGTACATCCTCAGTCACCCAGGACTGGCAAACTCCACCTCTCTACATTCATCCTCAGATACCCACGACTGACAAACTCCTCTACATTCTTTCCTCAGATACCCATGACTGATAAACTCTACTTTTCTACCTTCATCCTCAGATCCCCAGGACTGATGAACTCCACTTCTCTACCTTCATCCTCAGATACCCAGGACTGATGAACTGCACTTTTCTACCTTCATCCTCAGATACCCAGAACTGACAAACTCCAACTCTCTACATTCATCCTCAGATACCCAGGACTGACAAACCCCTCTACATTCTTTCCTCAGATACCCAGGACTGACAAACTCCTCTACATTCTTTCCTCAGATACCCAGGACTGGCAAACTCCACCTCTCTAGATTCATCCTCAGATACCCAGGACTGACAAACCCCTCTACATTCTTTCCTCAGATACCCAGGAACTCCACCTCTCTACATTCATCCTCAGATAACCAGGACTGACAAACTCATCTACATTCTTTACTCAGATACCCAGGACTGGCAAACTCCATCTCCCTACATTCATCCTCAGATGCCCAGAACTGACAAAATCCACCTCTCTACATTCATCCTCAGATACCCAAGACTGACAAACTTCTCTACATCCTTTCCTCAGACACCCAGGACGGGCAAACTCCACCTCTCAACATTCATCCTCAGAAACCCAGGACTGACAAACTCCGCTACATTCTTTCCTCAGATAAACAGGACTGGCAAATTCCACCTCTCTACATTCATCCTCAGATACCCAGGACTGACAAACTCCTCTACATTCTTTCCTCAGATACCCAGGACTAGCAAACTCCATCTCTCTACATTCATCCTCAGACATCCAGGACTGACAGACTCCACGTCTCTACATTCAACCTCAGATACCCAGGACTGACAAACTCCTCTACATTCTTTCCTCAGATACCAAGGACTGGCAACCTCCACCTCCCTACATTCATCCTCAGATACCCAGGACTGACAAACTCCTCTACATTCTTTCCTCAGATACCCAGGACTGGCAAATTCCACCTCTCTACATTCATCCTCAGATACCCAGGACTGACAAACTCCACCTCTCTACATTCATCCTCAGATACCCAGGACTGACAAACTCCTCTACATTCTTTCCTCAGACACCCAGGACTGGCAAACTCCACCTCTCTACATTCATCCTCAGATACCCAGGACTGACTAACTCCTCTAAATTCTTTCCTCAGATACCTAGGACTGGCAAACTCCATATCTCTACATTCATCCTCAGATACCCAGGACTGACAAACTCCACCTCTCTACATTCATCATCAGATCCCCAGGACTGGCAAATTTCACCTCTCTACATTCCTCCTCAGATACCCAGGACTGAGAAACTCCACCTCTCTACATACATCCTCAGATATCCAGGACTGACAAACCCCTCTACATTCTTTCCTCAGATACCCAGGACTGACAAACTCCACCTCTCTACATTCATCCTCAGACACCCAGGACTGACAAACTCCACCTCTCTACATTCATCCTCAGATACCCAGAACTGACAAACTCATCTACATTCTTTCCTCAGATTCCCAGGACTGACAAACTCCATCTCTCTACATTGATCCTCAGATACCCAGAACTGACAAACTCCACCTCTCTACATTCATATTCAGATGCCCAGGACTGACAAACACCTCTACATTCTTTCCTCAGATACCCAGGACTGGCAAACTCCACCTCTCTACAATCATCCTCAGATACCAAGGACTGGCAAACTCCACCTCTCTACATTCATCCTCAGATACCTAGGACTGACAAACTCCTCTACATTCTTTCCTCAGATACCAATGACTGATGAACTCCACTTTTCTACCTTCATCCTCAGATACCCAGGACTGATGAACTGCACTTTTCTACCTTCATCCTCAGATTCCCAGAACACAAACTCAACCTCACTACATTCATCTTCAGATACCCAGGACTGACAAACTCCTCTACATTCTTTCCTCAGATACCCAGGATTGGCAAATTCCACCTCTCTACAATCATCCTCAGATACCCAGGACTGGCCAACTCCAACTCTCTACATTCAACCTCAGATACACAGGACTGACAAACTCCTCTACATTCTTTCCTCAGATACCCAGGACTGGCAAACTCCACCTCTCTACATTCATCCTCAGATAACCAGGACTGACAAACTCCCCTACATTCTTTCCTCAGATACCCAGGACTAGCAAACTCCATCTCTCTACGTACATCCTCAGACACCCAGGACTGGCAAACTCCACCTCTCTACATTCATCCTCAGATACCCACGACTGACAAACTCCTCTACATTCTTTCCTCAGATACCCATGTCTGATAAACTCTACTTTTCTACCTTCATCCTCAGATCCCCAGGACTGATGAACTCCACTTTTCTACCTTCATCCTCAGATACCCAGGACTGATGAACTGCACTTTTCTACCTTCATCCTCAGATACCCAGAACTGACAAACTCCAACTCTCTACATTCATCCTCAGATACCCAGGACTGACAAACCCCTCTACATTCTTTCCTCAGATACCCAGGACTGACAAACTCCTCTACATTCTTTCCTCAGATACCCAGGACTGGCAAACTCCACCTCTCTACATTCATCCTCAGATACCCAGGACTGACAAACCCGTCTACATTCTTTCCTCAGATACCCAGGAACTCCACCTCTCTACATTCATCCTCAGATAACCAGGACTGACAAACCCCTCTACATTCTTTCCTCAGATACCCAGGACTGACAAACTCCTCTACATTCTTTCCTCAGATACCCAGGACTGGCAAACTCCACCTCTCTACATTCATCCTCAGATACCCAGGACTGACAAACCCCTCTACATTCTTTCCTCAGATACCCAGGAACTCCACCTCTCTACATTCATCCTCAGATAACCAGGACTGACAAACTCATCTACATTCTTTACTCAGATACCCAGGACTGGCAAACTCCATCTCCCTACATTCATCCTCAGATGCCCAGAACTGACAAAATCCACCTCTCTACATTCATCCTCAGATACCCAAGACTGACAAACTTCTCTACATCCTTTCCTCAGACACCCAGGACGGGCAAACTCCACCTCTCAACATTCATCCTCAGAAACCCAGGACTGACAAACTCCGCTACATTCTTTCCTCAGATAAACAGGACTGGCAAATTCCACCTCTCTACATTCATCCTCAGATACCCAGGACTGACAAACTCCTCTACATTCTTTCCTCAGATACCCAGGACTAGCAAACTCCATCTCTCTACATTCATCCTCAGACATCCAGGACTGACAAACTCCACGTCTCTACATTCAACCTCAGATACCCAGGACTGACAAACTCCTCTACATTCTTTCCTCAGATACCAAGGACTGGCAACCTCCACCTCTCTACATTCATCCTCAGATACCCAGGACTGACAAACTCCTCTACATTCTTTCCTCAGATACCCAGGACTGGCAAATTCCACCTCTCTACATTCATCCTCAGATACCCAGGACTGACAAACTCCACCTCTCTACATTCATCCTCAGATACCCAGGACTGACAAACTCCTCTACATTCTTTCCTCAGACACCCAGGACTGGCAAACTCCACCTCTCTACATTCATCCTCAGATACCCAGGACTGACTAACTCCTCTAAATTCTTTCCTCAGATACCTAGGACTGGCAAACTCCATATCTCTACATTCATCCTCAGATACCCAGGACTGAAAAACTCCACCTGTCTACATTCATCATCAGATCCCCAGGACTGGCAAATTTCACCTCTCTACATTCCTCCTCAGATACCCAGGACTGAGAAACTCCACCTCTCTACATACATCCTCAGATACCCAGGACTGACAAACCCCTCTACATTCTTTCCTCAGATACCCAGGACTGACAAACTCCACCTCTCTACATTCATCCTCAGACACCCAGGACTGACAAACTCCACCTCTCTACATTCATCCTCAGATACCCAGAACTGACAAACTCATCTACATTCTTTCCTCAGATTCCCAGGACTGACAAACTCCATCTCTCTACATTGATCCTCACATACCCAGAACTGACAAACTCCACCTCTCTACATTCATATTCAGATGCCCAGGACTGACAAACACCTCTACATTCTTTCCTCAGATACCCAGGACTGGCAAACTCCACCTCTCTACAATCATCCTCAGATACCAAGGACTGGCAAACTCCACCTCTCTACATTCATCCTCAGATACCTAGGACTGACAAACTCCTCTACATTCTTTCCTCAGATACCAATGACTGATGAACTCCACTTTTCTGCCTTCATCCTCAGATACCCAGGACTGATGAACTGCACTTTTCTACCTTCATCCTCAGATTCCCAGAACTGACAAACTCAACCTCACTACATTCATCTTCAGATACCCAGGACTGACAAACTCCTCTACATTCTTTCCTCAGATACCCAGGATTGGCAAATTCCACCTCTCTACAATCATCCTCAGATACCCAGGACTGGCCAACTCCAACTCTCTACATTCAACCTCAGATACACAGGACTGACAAACTCCTCTACATTCTTTCCTCAGATACCCAGGACTGGCAAACTCCACCTCTCTACATTCATCCTCAGATAACCAGGACTGACAAACTCCCCTACATTCTTTCCTCAGATACCCAGGACTAGCAAACTCCATCTCTCTACGTACATCCTCAGACACCCAGGACAGGCAAACTCCACCTCTCTACATTCATCCTCAGATACCCACGACTGACAAACTCCTCTACATTCTTTCCTCAGATACCCATGACTGATAAACTCTACTTTTCTACCTTCATCCTCAGATCCCCAGGACTGATGAAATCCACTTTTCTACCTTCATCCTCAGATACCCAGGACTGATGAACTGCACTTTTCTACCTTCATCCTCAGATACCCAGAACTGACAAACTCCAACTTTCTACTTTCATCCTCAGATACCCAGGACTGACAAACCCCTCTACATTCTTTCCTCAGATACCCAGGACTGACAAACTCCTCTACATTCTTTCCTCAGATACCCAGGACTGGCAAACTCCACCTCTCTACATTCATCCTCAGATAACCAGGACTGACAAACCCCTCTACATTCTTTCCTCAGATACCCAGGAACTCCACCTCTCTACATTCATCCTCAGATAACCAGGACTGACAAACTCATCTACATTCTTTACTCAGATACCCAGGACTGGCAAACTCCATCTCCCTACATTCATCCTCAGATGCCCAGAACTGACAAACTCCACCTCTCTACATTCATCCTCAGATACCCAAGACTGACAAACTTCTCTACATCCTTTCCTCAGACACCCAGGACGGGCAAACTCCACCTCTCAACATTCATCCTCAGAAACCCAGGACTGACAAACTCCGCTACATTCTTTCCTCAGATAAACAGGACTGGCAAATTCCACCTCTCTACATTCATCCTCAGATACCCAGGACTGACAAACTCCTCTACATTCTTTCCTCAGATACCCAGGACTGGCAAACTCCACCTCTCTACATTCATCCTCAGATAACCAGGACTGACAAACTCCTCTACATTCTTTCCTCAGATACCAAGGACTGGCAAACTCCATCTCTCTACATTCATCCTCAGACACCCAGGACTCACAAACTCCACCTCTCTACATTCCCTCCTCAGATACCCAGGACTGACAAACTCCTCTACATTCTTTCCTCAGATACCCAGGACTGGCAAACTCCACCTCTCTACATTCATCCTCAGATACCCAGAACTGACAAACTCCTCTACATTCTTTCCTCAGACACCCAGGACTGGCAAACTCCACCTCTCAACACTCATTCTCAGATACCCAGGACTGACAAACTCATCTACATTCTTTCCTCAGATACCCAGGACTGGCAAATTCCACCTCTCTACATTCATTCTCAGATACCCAGGACTGACAAACTCTTCGACATTCTTTCCTCAGATACCCAGGACTGACAAACTCCACCTCTCTACATTCATCTTCAGATATCCAGGACTGGCAAACTCCACCTTTCTACATTCATCCTCCGATACCCAGGACTGACAAACTCCTCTACATTCTTTCCTCAGATACCCAAGACAGGCAAACTCCACCTCTCTACATTCATCCTCAGATACCCAGAACTGACAAACTCCTCTACATTCTTTCCTCAGATACCCAGGACTGGCCAACTCCACCTCTCTACATTCATCCTCAGATAACCAGGACTGACAAACTCATCTACATTCTTTCCTTGTATACCCAGGACTAGCAAACTCCATCTCTCTACTTTCATCCTCAGATACCCAGAACTGACAAACTCCACCTCTCTATATTCAACCTCAGATACCCAGGACTGACAAACTCATCTACATTCTTTCCTCAGATACCCAGGACTGGCAAACTCCACCTCTCTACATTCATCCTCAGATACCCAGGACTGACAAACTCCTCTACATTCTTTAATCAGATACCCAGGACTGGCAAACTCCACCTCTCTACATTCATCCTCAGATACCCAGGACTGACAAACTCCTCTACATTCTTTCCTGAGATACCCAGGACTGGCAAACTCCACCTCTCTACATTCATCCTCAGATACCCAGGACTGGCAAACTCCTCTACATTCTTTCCTCAGATACCCAGGACTGGCAAATTCCACCTCTCTACATTCATTCCTCAGATACCCAGGACTGACAAACTCCTCTACATTCTTTCCCCAGATACCCAAGACTGGCCAACTCCACCTCTCTACATTCATCCTCAGACCCAGAACTGACAAACTCCTCTACATTCTTTCCTCAGATATCCAGGACTGGCAAACTCCACCTTTCTACATTCTTTCCTCAGATACCCAGGACTGAAAACTCTTCTACATTCTTTCCTCAGATACCAAGGACTGGCAAACTCCACCTCTCTACATTCATCCTCAGATACCCAGGATTGACAAACTCCTCTACATTCATTCCTCAGATTCCCAGGACTGGCAAACTCCATCTCTCTACATTCATCCTCAGATACCCAGAACTGACAAACTCCACCTCTCTACATTCATCTTCAGATACCCAGGACTGACAAACTCCTCTACATTCTTTCCTCAGATACCCAGAACTGGCTCCACCTCTCTGCAATCATCCTCAGATACCCAGGACTGGCAAACTCCACCTCTCTACATTCATCCTCAGATATCCAGGACTGACAAACTCCTCTACATTCTTTCCTCAGATACCCAGGACTGGCAAATTCCACCTCTCTACATTCATCTTCAGATACCCAGGACTGACAAGCTCCTCTACATTCTTTCCTCAGATACCCAGGACTGATAAACTCTACTTTTCTACCTTCATCCTCAGATACCCAGGACTGATGAACTGCACTTTTCTACCTTCATCCTCAGATACCCAGAACTGACAAACTCCACCTCTCTACATTCATCCTCAGATACCCAGAACTGACAAACTCCTCTACATTCTTTTCTCAGATACCCAGGACTGGCAAACTCCACCTCTCTACATTCATCCTCAGATACCCAGGACTGACAAACCCCTCTACATTTTTTCCTCAGATACCCAGGAACTCCACCTCTCTACATTCATCCTCAGATAACCAGGACTGACAAACTCATCTACATTCCTTACTCAGATACCCAGGACGGGCAAACTCCATCTCCCTACATTCATCCTCAGATACCCAGAACTGACAAACTCCACCTCTCTACATTCATCCTCAGATACCCAGGACTGACAAACTTCTCTACATTCTTTCCTCAGATACCCAGGACTTGCAAACTCCACCTCTCTGCAATCATCCTCAGATACCCAGGACTGGCAAACTCCACCTCTCTACATTCATCCTCAGATATCCAGGACTGACAAACTCCTCTACATTCTTTCCTCAGATACCCAGGACTGGCAAATTCCACCTCTCTACATTCATCTTCAGATACCTAGGACTGACAAGCTCCTTTACATTCTTTCCTCAGATACCCAGGACTGATAAACTCTACTTTTCTACCTTCATCCTCAGATACCCAGGACTGATGAACTGCACTTTTCTACCCTCATCCTCAGATACCCAGGACTGATGAACTGCACTTTTCTACCTTCATCCTCAGATACCCAGAACTGACAAACTCCACCTCTCTACATTCATCCTCAGATACCCAGAACTGACAAACTCCTCTACATTCTTTTCTCAGATACCCAGGACTGGCAAACTCCACCTCTCTACATTCATCCTCAGATACCCAGGACTGACAAACCCCTCTACATTTTTTCCTCAGATACCCAGGAACTCCACCTCTCTACATTCATCCTCAGATAACCAGGACTGACAAACTCATCTACATTCCTTACTCAGATACCCAGGACGGGCAAACTCCATCTCCCTACATTCATCCTCAGATACCCAGAACTGACAAACTCCACCTCTCTACATTCATCCTCAGATACCCAGGACTGACAAACTTCTCTACATTCTTTCCTCAGATACCCAGGACTGGCAAACTCCACCTCTCAACATTCATCCTCAGAAACCCAGGACTGACAAACTCATCTACATTCTTTCCTCAGATACCCAGGACTGGCAAATTCCACCTCTCTACATTCATCCTCAGATACCCAGGACTGACAAACTCCTCTACATTCTTTCCTCAGATACCCAGGACTGGCAAACTCCACCTCTCTACATTCATCCTCAGATAACCAGGACTGACAAACTCCTCTACATTCTTTCCTCAGATACCAAGGACTGGCAAACTCCATCTCTCTACATTCATCCTCAGACACCCAGGACTGACAAACTCCACCTCTCTACATTCCCTCCTCAGATACCCAGGACTGACAAACTCCTCTACATTCTTTCCTCAGATACCCAGGACTGGCAAACTCCACCTCTCTACATTCATCCTCAGATACCCAGAACTGACAAACTCCTCTACATTCTTTCCTCAGACACCCAGGACTGGCAAACTCCACCTCTCAACACTCATCCTCAGATACCCAGGACTGACAAACCCCTCTACATTCTTTCCTCAGATACCCAGGACTGGCAAATTCCACCTCTCTACATTCATCCTCAGATACCCAGGACTGACAAACTCTTCGACATTCTTTCCTCAGATACCCAGGACTGACAAACTCCACCTCTCTACATTCATCTTCAGATATCCAGGACTGGCAAACTCCACCTTTCTACATTCATCCTCCGATACCCAGGACTGACAAACTCCTCTACATTCTTTCCTCAGATACCCAAGACAGGCAAACTCCACCTCTCTACATTCATCCTCAGATACCCAGAACTGACAAACTCCTCTACATTCTTTCCTCAGATACCCAGGACTGGCCAACTCCACCTCTCTACATTCATCCTCAGATAACCAGGACTGACAAACTCATCTACATTCTTTCCTTGTATACCCAGGACTAGCAAACTCCATCTCTCTACATTCATCCTCAGATACCCAGAACTGACAAACTCCACCTCTCTATATTCAACCTCAGATACCCAGGACTGACAAACTCATCTACATTCTTTCCTCAGATACCCAGGACTGGCAAACTCCACCTCTCTACATTCATCCTCAGATACCCAGGACTGACAAACTCCTCTACATTCTTTCCTCAGATACCCAGGACTGGCAAACTCCACCTCTCTACATTCATCCTCAGATACCCAGGACTGACAAACTCCTCTACATTCTTTCCTCAGATACCCAGGACTGGCAAACTCCATCTCTCTACATTCATCCTCAGATACCCAGAACTGATAAACTCTACTTTTCTATATTCATCCTCAGATACCCAGAACTGACAAACTCCATCTGAGCATTTTGGGACTTGTGATGATACAGAAAAAAAATATAAACTTAATGACGACCTTTTTTAATGACCTTGACCTTGGCTCAGGATCAGAGGTCCATGGATATGAAAAGCAGAGCTTCCTAATTCTACAGACCAGTTATATATATATATATATATATATATATATATATATATATATATATATATATATATATATATATATATATATATATATATCCCTCCCAAGGTTGGAGACATATAACCTCACAGAAATGCTTTAACCAAAACCTTAATCAATGCTGCTGCTGCCACAATTAGTGATACCAATGTCTCACCTATGCTAAAGCAGGTAAGACACACAAAAACAGAGATTCTGTAACTTCCACTATGTACAGCAAAAATGTAATGTAACTTAAATATAAATCACTCAAGTATTTTTTATCACTCTAATTGCTCAGTCATTCAAGTGACTTGCTCAGTCCCATTAAAAGCATTTTTTTGCCTGTGACCTTAGAAAACTTGAAACAACTGAAAATCTGAACCAAAAACATGGACCTGCAGCTATTAAAGATTTTGAAGATCCACTGTATTATATATTCTCACATTAAACCCAGGATATGGAACTTTTCATGACTCTGATTGTACAGTTAGTATTTATTCATGCATTATTAGATTGAAAATCTAAGAGAAACATGTCATTTATTTTGTTGCTGGACATCAAGCTTTATAATTCAAGTCAAAATATCCAAAGCAGCGAACATAAAATAAGGTTCAAGAAACAAGGGTAAGCAACACTTTAAATACCCTTAAAATAGGGCAACAATAGTAATCTCCCTTACAAAACATGTTTTCACTATACAAAATTTATCCTTAAATTGTCAGTTGAAGGTTTTACCCTCTCAGATATACTGTATATACTTGCTAATAAGTAAAGTCCAACTGCAAACAACATAGACCCTGATCTGCCATTGCATACTGTGCTGGCAGATCAAGGTCTATGTTGTTTGTTTTAGTGATTGCTCCTAACCGACGTCATAGACCCAGATCTGCCAGTGCATTATGCAACTGCAGATCTGGGTCTATGCAGTTTGCAGTTGGACTCCTTTTATAAGAAATTATATATGGTATCCATGTTTACTCATTTAATAGGGCAAGAGGGCATTAACAATAATATGAAAGGGGCAATCACATTGCATAAGTGAATATCTGATGAGTTGTGGTATGGTACTATATGGTTACAAGGAGGTCTACAATCTATAAAATGTGGCCCAGGTTCCTTACATTTAGAGGGAAAAAATCATTGACCCAATATGCTTTTTTTTTTTAAAACAAAAAATTCCGAAATGTAGCTTGTCAAAATGTGAAAATAATTCCACATTGAGAATGGGGAACAACATTTGGCTCCAAACAGGTCCAGAAAAAAACCTGGGTGAACTACACTGATATAGTGCATTTTGCGAAGTTCATTCATTGTATTTTATGTTGGGAACACTTCTATAATTCCATCCTATGTAACTTTTACTGTAAATTTATAATTACTCCAGTTTTGATGTAAAATATATGTTAATGTCTACCAGGTGTCCTTAATTGGATGAACTTTATGTAAATCCCACATTTATATGAAATTCAGAGAAGAGAATCTTATAATCTTGCAACATTTAGCTTAAAAGATTACTTTATCTATAGTACACCTGCTATAAGTAAGGGTCAAGTTTGATACATGTGTGCACTTACCCCTTGGCCGAGGGTTGCATCTGTCAATTAGCTACAGCATAACTGAGGTTCCAGTGGGCTGCTAACCAGTTCTATCACCAGCTAGGCATGGATTGTTACATACAGTATAGACTCGTTTATAAGTCGAGTCCAAGTGCAAACTGCACACACCCAGATCTGCCGTCGATTAATGCACTGGCAGATCAGGGTCTATGCAGTTTGTCAGAAGTAATCAGTAGAACAACACAAACCCTGATCTGCTGGTGCATTATGCTATGGCAGATCAGGGGCCATTTTGTTTGCAGTTCGACTCAACTTATAAGTGAGAATATACATTAACTGAGTGGCTATCTATGAGTGTGCTCAATTGAGTATGGCCAACAAAATGAATTTACTTTATAACACATGCAAATTCAACTCTATAACTTCAAAATTTTCTATCGAATTTACATTCAATTTTCACACTGATCTTATTAGTTATGTTTCAATGATTTTTCAAAATGAAAAACAGATTTTAAAGAAATATATATGTAATTGACGGGTCAATTTTTTAGGAACATTCATTGTAGATAGTAGATGCTAGCTGAACATGCCTGCTGATTTTTCCACAAACTGCAGAACTGTCATACCTTTTATGGATTTATTTAGGCAGAAATAGTATTTTGCTGATTTCTCAAAACTTGTGGACAAATTGGCCAAAAATGTTATTTTGCTGTTCATATAAGTACATTAAAATACAGCACTTCATCATTATAGGGTCCTTCATTATAACACTGTTTTTTTTATAAGGTAGGTATGGTCATATATCCCATTTTATTATGTACTGTAGTAGTAAAATTATATATATATAACATACTTTATTATTAGGCAATTTCACTTTATGGCAGTATACTCCATGGCTCCCATGGACAGAGTTATAATGAGGGAGTATTGTATTTCATCATCATAGGCACTATTCATGCACACATTATCACTAAACAAACAACTTTGCAAATAATAATAATAATAATAATAATGAGGACTTTGTATAGTGCCTAATCTTTAGAAGCTCTAAGCGCTTTACAACATTAGATAACACCTAAAAAAAAACATAAAAAAAAACATATATAATGATATGATTACGAAAAACAAACACCATGAAATTAGAAAACAAAATAAGGATAGATATAATAGGTATTACAAAGTTCTATTGTGAAAAAAAAAATGAACTGAAAAGGTTTTACAAGTGTCTCTAAATGCTCACAGGATGAAAAAATATAAATTTGGCAGATTTGTTAATAATTTAGTGTGGTTACCCTACAATTGGCAGAGAGGTTATGAACAGTCCTCCAATACGAAGCACTAAGTTATTTAGTATGAGAAATATTGGGTTGGATTCAAGAACTACTAGAAGGGCAAACTCTCAATTTGTACCACTGAGGACATGGCGAGATCCCCATCAAGTTCTTTAGCATGAGAAATACTGGGTTGGTTTCTAGGACTGCTTGAAGG
Source organism: Margaritifera margaritifera (assembly GCA_029931535.1). Taxonomy (NCBI): domain Eukaryota; kingdom Metazoa; phylum Mollusca; class Bivalvia; order Unionida; family Margaritiferidae; genus Margaritifera; species Margaritifera margaritifera. The sequence goes on along the minus strand of JAQPZY010001623.1, from coordinate 1,546,512 downwards.
GTAAACTCTCAATTTGTACCTCTGAGGATCAGTTGAGATCCCCATCAAATTATTTACTCTGAGAAATATTGGGTTGGATTCTAGGACTGCTTGAAGAGCAAACTCTCAATTTGTACCACTGAGAAATGGTGAGATCCCCATCAAGTTATTTAGTATGAGAAATATTGGGTTGGATTCTAGGACTGCTTGAAGGGCAAACTCTCAATTTGCACCTCTGAGGAATGGTTGAGATCCCCATCAAGTTATTTACTCTGAGAAATATTGGGTTGGATTCTAGGACTGCTTGAAGAGCAAACTCTACATTTGTACCACTGATGACCTGGTGAGATCCCCATGTTCATCACATGCCAGGTGCTAGGTTTACTGGCTGCTGATCCAGGATTGAATCTGAAACTTTATTGTAGTCAATAATAAATCCAAGTTGTGCTGACTTGCATCACATATTCTCTGTGGCTCCATGGCTTGGGGTGGTCCCTTGAGCACCATAGAACTTCAAGAAAACCACAGATCTTGGATGGGTGGCCACTTCCCTCTCCAAGTGCTAGAATGGGGAGGGGTTGGTATTTAACACAGGAACATTGAGCAATTGAAACATCCTCATTTCTTTCTAATGCAAGTCAAATAACTTTGACTCACTGAAAGAGACCCAGAAGTAATCATAGTGATACTTCCCAAATTGCTGAGTTTGTGGCAGATGAAAATTTCATTGGATATGCTATAAATTGATCCTCATAATGAATGATGGCATTAAAAATAATATTCAGTGACATTTCAACAATCAATGAAATACCAGTTGATTTAATTTTTAAAGTTCATCCTATAACTTATTAATGAAATAAATGTAAGAAATTATTAAGTTTCCATAACCTCAAACCAATGCTGCTTTGTTATTAGTAATGATACATCATCAATTCACTGTGATGTCAACAAGGTTAATAAGACATAATAACCATGGGCTTGGAGGCAGTTAAAAAATGGCCACTACAAGGGCAGTTCAAAATGGCCACTATTTACAAACGCTGTCTTTTTTAGGATGCAATGGAAAAGGCCAAGGACATTTGAATTGGTACATGGAGGGGCAAAGCAAGTATATTAACCCACCATTTATCATTTCCCTTGGTCCTCCAGTCTTCTAAGTCATAAAGTCGAGTCTGAGGAGTCATCTATTCCTACAGGAATAATTGCAATTACCGGTAGGTTGTTAAAACCAGTCATGCAACAACTAATTACGAAGAAAAAGAACAAAGAATTTTATTCTGCTAATTTAACCATGCCAACATATTGTTTGTTAATAATAAATTAGCACGCAAATTTATGTAAACAGCATCATCTTTATGCATCTTTGCACTATTTTATTTGCCAATATATAATGTACTTAATGAAAGAAATGTGTACATCTTGAACTGCTGTCATATAAATACTGGCAGGTCAAGGTCTACTGTTTGCTTAAATGCATCAGTAAAACACACAGAATACATCCTAATTCTGTGGGTAGGTCTGAGTCTATGTTGTTCACAGTGTAGGGGTGGGAGATGTGTATTACAAGGGTAAATATGGTATGTAAAAAAATTAGACTTCAAATGAGGTAGCTGGATAATAGGACAGTACCATCTATACTTGCTTATAAGTCAAGTCTAACTGCAAACTGCACACACCCAGATCTGCCATAACATATCTGGATCTATGCAGTTTGTTAGGAGTAATCAGTAGAACAAACAACACAGACCCTGATCTGCCAGCGATGGCAGATCAAGGTATATGTTGTCTGCAGTTGGACTCAACTTATAAGCGAGCACATATGGTAGGTACTGGAGTCATTAAAAAGAGAAAATAAAAAATAAATCAAGAATTTTATTCTGTTTATTCTTACAAAAGATAACAAAACTGAAGGTGTCTATTGAGCAGCATTTCTGAAATATATCTATTAAAACTTGTATACAACTTGGAAAATTTAATAAGAGAGAAAAAACACTCAAAATAATGTATTGTTGAGGGCTATTCTGGGTTTCAAAATAAAGGCATGGAAGGTCGGAAGGCAATATACCCATCACCTATCACATTTTGATTGAAGATATATCAAACTTATTCAAGAAAATGCAATAAAATTGATAAGTACAGTAACAATTTGATTAGTGTGCTTTCCTAACTCCCTACCTTACCAGACTAATATTTCTGGGATTACCTTGATCAGTGTGCTTTCCAAACTCCCTACCTTACCACACTATTATGTCTGGGATTACCTTGATTAGAGCGCTTTCCTAACTCCCTACCTTACCACACTATTATGTCTGGGATTACCTTGATTAGTGTGCTTTCCTAACTCCCTACCTTACCACACTATTATGTCTGGGATTACCTTGATTAGTGTGCTTTCCTAACTCCTTACCTTACCACACTATTATGTCTGGGATTACCTTTATCAGTGTGCTTTCCTAACTCCCTGCCTTACCACACTATTATGTCTGGGATTACCTTGATCAGTGTGCTTTCCTAACTTGGTACCTTACCACACTATTATGTCTGGGATTACCTTGATCAGTGTGCTTTTCTAACTCCCTACCTTACCACACTATTATGTCTGAGATTACCTTGATTAGTGTGCTTTCCTAACTCCCTACCTTACCACACTATTATGTCTGGGATTACCTTGATCAGTGTGCTTTCATAACTCCCTACTTTACCACACTATTATGTCTGGGATTACCTTGATCAGAGTGCTTTCCTAACTCCCTACCTTACCACACTATTATGTCTGGGATTACCTTGATCAGTGTGCTTTCCTAACTCCCTACCTTACCACACTATTATGTCTGGGATTACCCTTATTTAAATATGTCTCAGATTGCTAATCAAAAGTTAACATTAAAAATTACCAACAATGACAGCATAAGTCAAAGTTGCTATGAAAGTGGTTCAGTTTTGGACTTAAAAAAATAGAAATTTAATATTTTAGCAATTTATTTTATATCAATTGTTTTTTCACACAAATCTCAAATGACCTTATGAAAAAACTTGCGGAATGGTGAGGAACTGCTCACAAAAATATACCACCATCTCTCCCACATCCCACCTCTATCCCATGATGGTGATGAGTCTATAGTGCATGTACATTGATTTGTCAACATGTATATCTTCTGATGATAACCATAATATGTACTAAGTAAATAAACTGCATTACGTTACCAGACAAAAAGGGCAATAAGTCTAACAAAAATTCCAAGAGCAATGCAATTTGTCGATATGCACATCTTTAGGTGATGACCATAATATTTATTTTATATTTAAGTTTCATGGTAATCCATCAAACACTGGGGGACTAATTATGCTAATGATATTGTGCAATACACTGTTACAAGACACAAAGGCCAATAACTGTAAAAAAAATTGTGGGAGCAAAGCGATTTGTCGATATCTGCATCTTCAGGCGATGACCATAATATTTACCAAATTTTACAGCAAATCCAGTAAAAACTACAAGATTAGTTAAGCTAATGAGTACCATTCAGAATGTCAAATGGTAGATTTTTCATGAAGAATTGTTTACTTGAGTCAATTTTCACATCTGCATATAACATTTAGGACTAAAATAGTGAACTGAAGTCACACCACTTTGGTTCAACTCTCCAAAAGTCACATTGACAAGAACTTTTGATTTTGTACCCAAGGGGCCCTGGGTGGCCACATGGTCTAAGGTGCTTGCCTATACAAATCACTCACATCTCACTTCTGTCCACATGGGTTCAAGTCTTGGCTTGACCAATGTGGGTATGTGAGAAAGTTTGCTAGTAGCTTCCTGCAACAAATATACTGGCTGCCATGTATAGCCTTTCATGTGCTGAAAAATGGAATTAAACCCACAAAACCACAAACCACTTTGGTACCCAAAGACTGCCTCTGATTCTGACTTTGTGACAATTACCTGACATGCCAATTATCAATGGATTTTCACCCCATAATAAAAAACAAGTATATAAGTAGAACTACTGTAAATTCATTAATTTTCCTGGACTACCAATTTTCTTGGGTTACCAATTTTCATGGGCTACCAATTTTTGTTGCATTCGTGGTTGCTACAAACCACAAATTTAACGAACTAACAAACAATGATCCTTCTGTGCAAACAATAGGACACCTTCCCCAATCCATGAATTTAAGTACAGACAAAAATGATATTTTTCACAATTATTTTTTTCATGAAAACTGATACCCATCAATATAATTAAATTAAAAGTCTATTCTACCTCTAACTGAAAAAAGGTCCAATGGCAAAAAATATAAATATTTTGTCAGAACTTTTAAAAGAGAAAAATGGATTTCTAAAATTGCAGAAAATACAAGGAACATGCTGATCTATTACTCTCTTGTTAACTCATTAACCCCGGGAGATTTTTTTCATTTTTGCGTGAAATGGGGGTAGGCAACGCATTTTTGGGGTTACTTCTGAATGCAGCAAAACACATCTGCTTAAGAAAGTTTCTCGTTTAGCTGGATGCTTAGGTGTATCAGAAACATTGTTTTTGATTGGCTATTATGCTCGTACATGTGCAGAAGGGTAAAAGTTGGACTTTTTTTTGTTGTATTGGACCTCCTATTTTTGTGTCCTGGCCTCTTTTTACTCCAAATCTCAAACTTATCCTACTTTTTGAAAAGGTTCATCTGTCTGTGTGCAGTTCAGACCATTCTGCATTAGATCTAAGGCCAAAAAGTCTAAAATCCGGACACAAACTCCGGTTCCGAAACTGGCAATTTTCGACCTAAAAAAAATCGGGTCTCAAAAAAATGCATTTTTTCGCTGTACTTTTTAATGCCAGTAGAAAGTCTACATTATCTGGTATCATTGTAGAGCTACATCTGCCTACTTTCCTGCAAATCCATCCACTTTATTTTATCTTAAATGATGTTGATGTTACAGAGCTTGGAAGTAGGGTACAACCTCATGATGCGTAAACGTGGCGCTAGGGGTCAATGAGTTAAGCAAAGACTAAGGCATAATTTACACATCAAAATGTTACAGATCATAAAGTTTTGCATTCTTTCCTTACACTACGAATCAGTAGGTTTCTGTAGCTACAAATATTGAGCAATATAGAAGCACAATACAATAGTTTCCTGCTAAAATACATCTCTAAGACACCTCATTAATAGAATCAAATGTAGCCTCATAACATTTAAAACATATACTGGGAAATAAAAGTTTTGAAATTACATTAATGGCATCCTTCATATGCATAGGTGTGGGAGAGGGATATCCCACCTGAGAGTCAGAATGTGTAGGCAGGAACAAGGCTTTGTTGAGTTCCTGCCAACAAATTCTAATCCAACAGGTGGGACTTTCCTATCCCACACCAACACATATGATGGATTATTTTTCAGTCATTTTTCATAACAAAATAGTTTTGAGAAAAAAAAAGCCATATTATTGCTGCATACACCTCTCTCTTGATAATTCATGAAACCTGCTTATAACGTGGAGTCAGGTGGTGATTCCATTCTGTTCCCTAGAAAATACCATAACAATTGGCCCCTATTTGTTGAATGTGAAGAATATTGCGATCAAAACTGGTAAGCCTTGATATATCGCTCGTTTTATTGTCGAGAATGGCAGTTAGTGCCCGGAAATTTGAATCAACATCATGAAATTTGCAACTTTAAAAAAAAAGTCATTTTGTTGCATTTTCTTTACAAAAAATAAATTCTAAGTACACTGTAAAAATAACAATATTTGACGAAATTTTGATCCATGAAAATGTCAGAAATGACTACTGGTGGCAACACTTTAAGAAATAAATACCAGTTAAATAAGTTTTGTCAAGTGAAATTTCTGTTTTAGTGCTATCTTTTAATTCGGTTTCAGTGTAATCATCATAAATGCGATATGCCCCTTGTGTTCAAACATGAAAAGTGTCAATCTACCGCCACAGCTACATCCACAAACATTTCTGTGAGAACCAAATTAAATGCGGACTGTGTTTTGATCTCCGATTTGCGGAAGTGTTCGTTTTTTTTTACAATCAATTAAAAGTAGACCTGCTTTGTATTATCATGTTAATTATGTCTTTTGTATCAAATGAAATAAAGGGAGTGGAATTTTAAAACAGTTAAAAGGCATTCAAATCTTACCCGCATAAGAACTAGTGGTCATGGTAGTGTGTCAGGTCAACTCATTTCAACTGACCAATCAAACACTGTTATAAATATTATTATGTAAGTAACGTAATTAAAGTATCTAACATTAATCAGTGGTTTATCCTACTAATTCACAAATGTCATCAAGGATAGCAAGGGAAGCAAGCAAGAGGAGTACTCAGTCTATGAAAAGCTTTGTATCACAGATACGGTTCATTATCATTATGGATAAGCGAGTTCCAAAGTTTGTAGTGAACTTAAAATTCCTGAATTAGCACTCAGAGGTTTGCTCAGGGATGCGCAGAAATTTCACTATTACTTGCAATGAACGGTATCCCATTCTTAATTTTTCAGAGGTCCCTCCATAACATGCGCCCTTACTTATACTGCAGTCTGTGTTTTTGGACCCCATTGTGCGCGAGTTATTGTGGGAGAGGTATAACTTTAGAAATATAGAGTATTTTCTAACAGTTTTACATCCTTAGAAAGAGCATAATAAGTCAGAGATATCAATGTTTTTATCTGTATTGCAATGTAAGCAGTTACAAGAAATATGTTAATGGTAATCCTAATGTGTGGATCACTTGAGAAAAAACTACAAGGTTCCTTAATTTTAACAATCTTAACCATTACAAATAGCAAGATATTAAAGAAAATCAGTTTGTACATCCAACTTATCTGAAAAGATACAAGCTTGCAAGTATTATATGAATATTTCACATACACATTTATTATTTTAATTCTTTGGGGATTTCTCTGATCAAAAATACATTACTCAACACAGTCATATTTTATGTTTCAAAGATTTTCGGGAGTTGAATACAAGAAAAAAATCTTAATTTTTGGCATTAAAGGCCAATTTTTTTTACTGAATTTGTTTTGTACTTTACAGACTTTTACTTATCTAAAAAGGAATGCATGGCACATTTGGAAACTTTTTTCAAAAACAATTTTTGAAAGAAAATAATGTTTTTTATATTACATGTAATAAGATCACAACCATCCCAAGTGACTGATGGCAGAAAATGATTGGGACTGATTTTGATGCAAAAAATACAGGAATTTTACTGTAATTTACAGAATTCGGGTTGTGTTTGGCACAGTGATAGTAGTGGAATCAAAGCTTAGTGCGTAATGCCATATATATTCTGAATAATACAATCATGAAGCAATAACCAAAGTAATGATCCATCACATCAATTATTACTGACTCAGAAAAAAAACAATAACATCAAAACAGCATTATAATAAATCAATAATACTCAATTAGTATTAACACTTAGATTCATTAATCTGGGATTAATTCTGAAAAGCAATAAACTCAAAATAAAAAAAAAAGAATAAAAATTAAAACAATATTAAAATTTGGAAATGCGAATAAATACATCAAAATATTGGTGGCATTCTCTCAAAACGTTTAAATTATCAATTTTATCTGATGCTGAGAAATGGAGCTGCTTCCATTGAATTACCATCTATACTTGTGTATAAGTCCAATCCAACTGCAAACTACATAAACCCAGATCTGCCATCGCATAATGTGCAGACAGATCTGGGTCTATGCAGTTTGCTATGCGTAATCAGTAGAACAAACATAGACCCAGATCTGCTGGCACATTATGTGATGGCAGATCAGGCTCTATGTTATTTGCAGTTGGACCCAACTTGTAAGCGAGTGTGTATGGTATTATTATTATTATTATTATTATTATTATCAGTCAAATTCGAAAGTATGCCGAAACCCATTCTATGGCAAGTAAAAAGGAAAGTAAATTTTGATATTACAGTTAAAAGATATTGGGTCCTTGTCTACAGTATGTACGATCTAAATACACTTGGGCCTTTCTGCCAATGATCGGAAAAACACATTGGATATACTTGAGTAGCCACCACTGCATGTATACGTACCTTGCTCACTGCATGTACATGTACCTTGCTTACCAAATGACATCATGTGCACATCACACACCATCATAGTGTTCATGACAGTGACTAGATTGATATGAATTATTCATGGCCGAAGCACTATCCAAGTTTCTTTTCTCAAGCATGAACAAGAGAACTTTCTTTTATTCAACTTGTGCTAATCATTTCATACAGGTATCATAATGATTTAACATGGTTCTATTTTGCCTAGGATACTTTAACATGTGACTGAGTTCTCTGCCATTTTCCTGCAATTTCCCCTGTTTCCACTGTCTCACTCCATATAAGTATTTCCGAGTTGGATTTTGGTAAAAAAGCCACAATGCGTTCCGATTGCAGTATGTAGCCAAAAGTAAGCTCCCTCTGCTAAAATTTCCATATGCTTCTACAGTAAATTACTATTTAAAAAAAAGGAGAACAATAGGAATAATAATAACAATTGATGGATAGAGTTTGAGTGTTAGGAGTTGGGGGCTTTGAATTTCCAACAGTTTACAGCCAATGTTGAAATGGTGCAAACAATCAATGTCTTACTTAGTTATAATATCTCAGTGCAGGCAGGCAATTGACATCCAATTATCTTGTGTTCAGACAGTATAGTCTGACCAAACCATTGTACCAACCTAACACTGTGTATAAGCCTTGGGAACAACTGTCTGTCTGTCGCCTGCCATTGTTGTGATATTATGACTGCTTCAGGCATTGCTTGTTCGCTGTAAATCTCCATTTGCTGTAATTCTAATTAACTGAAAAATATATGAAGCCATTTAAACATTGGAGTGTTAAGACTATGGGTGATAAATTACAAAGGCAAAGTGGTATAAAAAGTTTTTGGAGTTTTAAAACTGAACACTTATTACTATAGTTCTGGGTTGAAATTTCTGTCACAAGAGATGTCTGTATTTTGGATTGATGTCCAAACTGCATTCAGGGCATGGGAACTCTTTTGTCAAGAATGGCTCATACCTGAAAAATTGAAGAGAACTTGTATGTATTAGAAAAAAAGATAACTTATTTGTTTTGTTCATGTACATGTGGTTTGTTTTTTTGTTTGACAAAAACACTTTACTGATAACCTTCAAGTATTTTCCAGTCCATTCTTCTTGTTGCCTCCTCCAAACAGTCCATTCTTCTCACTGTTTCCTCCAAACAGTCCATTCATATCACTGCTTCCTCCAAACAGTTAAGACAGAAGAATCTGGATAATTAGCACTGATGTGAAAATAAACACATACAGAAAATAAGTGCACACAGGCTTTCCAATATTTTTAAAGCAAAAATAAACACACCATTTTGTGTAAAAGAAAAGCAAACTTTAAACATTAAATTAGACTCTCCTGATGGTGATTTTGTCCCCAGTTAGGTGATTACCGGTAGTATAATCTATACTTCTGAAAATAAATCTATTAGATTAAATGAGGGCTCAAACTCAGTTACTTCCGTTGAATCCAACGGGTAGTACCATCACAAAAATAATTTTGTGTCACTCCTAAAGTCTGATCTTTCCCTACTGACCCAATCTTTTTGCCACTATGAAAACACTTTATCTTGATAAAATATTTATAAAAACTTGAAGTACTTAAATAATGAATTGTTCATTTAAATTTCATATATTGCAAAAAGACATGGGTAATAATTAGTCTAATAGAGCATTGTGTTTTCATTGTTTCTGACTTCATTTAAATAACTGCAATTTATTTCAAAGGAGAAGAAAACAAGAATCCCTCATAGGGACTGATGATCTACTGTCCGAAAGGAATTTCCAGGAATTCAATACAAGACCATTTGTTCTTTTTAACTGCTGAGTTTTGAAACCATCTTTAATATTCTTGAGTGATAAGATTTTCAAATTAGCTAATGTGGCAGCCATAATGGATGAAAGATTAGCACCATTTTCAATTAGGGTATACTAGACACCATTAGAAGACTTTTGGTGAAAACCTCATGTTGATATGACCATCCATTCAGAAGAATTAGAGACAAGATTTTCAATATATTCATTGTGGCAGCCATATCTGAGGTTGGATTGGCACCATTTTCATTCAGGACCAACTAGATATCACAATTAGTCTTCTGGTGAAAACCCCATGTCAATATGAATCTCCATTTAGGCGAAGTAGCAATAACAAGATTTTCAAGATGGATGCCATTGTGGCTGTATTGGATATCAGATTAGCACCATTTTCATTTAGTACCAACTAGACATCATAAGATCATAAGAAGTTTTCTGGTGAAAACCCAATGTTGATATGACTTTCCATCTTGGAAGAGCAGCGATAAGATTTTAAAGATGACCACTGTGGCAGCCATATTGGATATCAGATGGGCACATTTTTTTATTTAATAAACAACTAGACATCATAACAGTCTTGAGGTGAAAACCCCATGCTGATATGACTTTCCATTCAGGAAGAATAGCAAACAAAAGATTTTCAAGATGGTTGCTGTGGTGCCCATATTGGATGTCAGATCAGCACCATTTTCATTTAGGGCCAACTAGACATCATAAGAAATCTTTTATTGAAAAGCCCTTGTTGATATGAGCATCCATTCCACATGAAGTAGCAATAACAAGATTTTCATGATGGCTGCCATGGCTATATTGGACGTAAGATTGAAACCATTTTCATTTAGGACCAACTAGACATCATAAAAAGTCTTTTGGTGAAAACCCCACATCGATATGACCATCCATTCAGGAGGAGTAGTGATAACAAGATTTCAAGTTGGCTGCAATGCCGGTCATATTGGATGTCAGATCGGCACCATTTTCATTTAGGACCAACTAGACATCATACAAAAACTTTCAATGAAAACCCAATGTAGATATGACCATTCATTCAGGAGGAGTAGCAATAACAAGAGTTTCAAGATGGCCACCATGTCAACCTTATTGGATGTACAAGCAGAACCATTTTCATTCAGGACCAACTAGACATCATAAAACGTTTTTTGGTGAGAACCCCATGCAGATATGACTTTCCATTCAGGAGGAGTAACAATAACAAGATTTTCAAGATGGCTGTCATGGCGGCAATATTGGATGTCAGATCACCATTTTCATTTAGGAACAACTAGGCATCATAAGAAGTCTTTTAGTGAAAACCCCATCTTGATATGACCATCCAATCATAAGAAGCAGTGATAAGATTTTCAAGATGGATCTCTGAGCAGCACCATTTTTATTTAGGACACACTAAACAATGGGATGAATGCATACTTGCCATATTCCCAGACAGTGTTGGGGGTTTTTGAGACTCAAAAAGTGTGCTTTGAGGTCCCAAGGGAGGTCAGTGCGCTTGACCCCCCCCCCCCAAAGTGACGGCATCCAAATGTGAATAAGTTATCTTTTCAAATCAGCCTATAACAAATGACTGGAAATTCAAATCTGAATGAAATGAAAATACCATATGTTTTCTGTGAAGCATTTAATATACTTACAAAAAAAAAATGGTAGACTTAGAATTGTCAAATAACATCACCACAAACATGGCCACAACCTCACAGACATTAAATACAAAAATATACCAAGTTGCTGTCTTTAAAATCCATTGGACTGTGAAATGTAGTTTACATGTAGTCTTTATAGCTCTCAGTAGTCGGTCTGACGGTAATGCAAGTGTAATTTGTGTTCACAAATATGCCTACACTTTTCCTTCACGAATGTGCATCCACATCAATGTTGGCGCAAGCAATGGCCAAAGTTGCTTAAAGTGATAAAACCTGTAAGATGATAATGAATATCCATTTCAAAATAATGAATCTGGTAATCAAAACATTTAAGGTTTGTGGTAGTCGGCCGAGTTGCTAAAGTCTTTGACCGCCGCTATTGTAACGTATTTTCGAGGTTAAAGTCACGCCTACGGCAGTGAATATTTAATTTATTCTCAGACTGAATTAATGAAAAAAGGTACCAGTTTATGAAAATACACAATTTGTCATTTGATTAATGATTTAATACTTTTATATTCCATGGTGCAGTTCATTTCAGGTTAACCAGATATTCAAACATGTTGATGTTTTCATGAGTTACTTGATCACATGATAAAACATTTATTGCAATCATGATCATTTCCAAGGAAAATACAAGAAAGTTAAGGTGGCAAAACTGTCGAAGCAAATATGATTATCTCATTTGTCAGCACTTCTAGTGGATTATGTTCTACAATATTCCTTTGTCTCTTTAAAATGTTGTGTCCCCTACAATTCTGGAAGGTGAGGGACACGGTGTTCCCTGGCCTTTGGATCCTAGGTGCAACACTGCATTAGAGATTTTATTGTTCAACCTACCAAAATAATCATGTTTTGAATTTTATATATGGAGTAAAATTCCGACTTCAAAGAAACGTTGCCGCTGATCACAAACTTTAATAAAGACAGCTTCAACATTCTCATTCAATGCAGTCAGTGATGTGTATGTAATAGCATTTGTTTTTCAACACGCATCTGTTTGATGTATTTAACTTCAGACAAATTGGGTTGTTCCACTTAGTGTACTTTACCTATGCAAATTAGCCTAATGGGCTCTCCCTCAGCAGTGCTCAAAGGATTTGACACAACACATCACACTAGCTATTGTGAGGCAATCCAGTAAATCTCTGAATGGTGTCTGTTTGTCGCTGACCGCCTCACCTTTTAATTGTCCCAAAACATCTGTATAAACTGTCCCGAGGATAGTTTTATATGAGCTCAGCGCAAGACTATTTACTGTTTATACATACCACAGATTATGGGCATATATCATTGTGATCAAGAAATTTCCTCTTTTTTTTGTGGAATTTTTTTTTTCTTGCTAAGATTGCTGAAAATCGTGTTTTTCGAAACACGACCGTGTCGGGGGGTCTGGGAGTCCAAAAATCGTGTTTTTCGTGTGACACGTCGTGTTATGGCATGTATGTGAATGTGTGTATAAAGCTTCATGACATTCCTCCAAGTAGTTTAGGAGGAGTAGCAAAAACAAACTTGTGCTAAAGGATAGATGGATGTCAGACAACAGGCCATCCCATAAGCTCCTCTCTTCTATGACCAGCAGAGCTAAAAACAACAATAAGTCAATTATGGCTTTCTGGGAAAAACTCAAAAACATATATAATTTACATAAAATTTCCTTCTTTCTATATTTGTTTCCATCTTGATTTGTTTCTATTTTTCCTTTTAAATTTATTTTTATTTTCATTTTATTTGATTCTTCTTTCATTCTTTGATATTCAATCTGCAAGTAAGAAACTATTTTAGCATAATATAAAAATGTATTCTAATTGTTGGCAATTGTGAAATGATAAAATCAACTTTAATAATAAATATAATACTGTGAGCTTATTTTACTTTATTTGAAATTATTAGATTATTATTAATGAAAAAGCAATATTCACAAAAAATCTGACAGAAAAAGTATTCTTTTCCTAATTTTTCACACTGATTGAGAGTTATGTCAATCTAATTATCAAATGATATGGATCTTGAGACTTGTCTTTTTAAAAAATTTTAAAAATTAAAAAGTTATCAAATACATGTAGTTAAATCTGTAGTATACAATTTGTTAACTCTTTTGAAAATAATTTTCCAATAACAATTTTAAGCTCTGAAATTTGAAATTTTTTGATGAAATCAAGAAGTCTTGATATAAAGAAAGCCAAAACCTATTTCTAAATTCTTAATCTTTTATTAAACAAGAATCCTATGCAAATATCATTAAGCAGAAGTCTGAAGTTCAACTTTATCACAGTTTAAAATAAAAAAAGAAAACTATTAAGTTTTCAAAATTACATTATTAATGTCAGCCAAAAATAACTTTAAGCCAAATGTTAATAATGAAATTTTATTTTATATTGCTTGCAAAGTTATAATAAATAATAACAGTATATGCTATTTCAAATTAACTAGTGATAAGATTAGAGGTTGTCAGAATTATAAGGACTGGCATTTCCCGTGTTGCCATTTAAATGGGAGACAAGTGAAACAATGAAGACCATTGCATTAACAATATATAGACATTTTTCACTAGTTTCAAAAATAAACAGATATGCTTATTATCCAAACTGCACAGCATTCAAGAAAGACTAAATCATGTACATGTACATATACACGGGACACATTTTATAATTGTACAATAAACCAATGTAATAACTCTCAACGGAAAAAAAGAAAAATATTTTAGACAAGCAAACTATCATGTTCAAGGTTTAAGTATTACTTCTATTGACACTCTGGAATAGTAGAGGCCATTTTCATAATATGTCTGTCTGTCTGTTTGCTTGTCTGTTTATTTCTTCAAATGGTTTAAAGAAGGAGCCAGCAAAACAACATGTATATACCTTTTATTTTGATCAGAAAATGTTTTTCTATCAATCTAGGGTCAATATGAATAGCAACAATGTAAGGGAGAAACTTAGCTGCTATTACACAGCCAGTATGCTGATTTAAAAGTACGCAATCAAGTACAAGTACTTTGTTTTGTAAAGTCAGAGTATGAGTACAAGTACTTCTATGATTTTTTTGTTTTTTTTTTATAATTAGAAGTATGAGTATTTTTTAAAAACTATTCAATACTTCTGACATTTCAGCTGCATAGAATTCAGAAGTCTGACAATGCACTGCTTTGATAAAAGAGACAAAAATCACATCATGTTGCACTGCACACCAGACTCCTTTAATTTAGGCACAAGTTATTTTTAAAAAAACAAGTCACTTTTTCATCAAACCATATACAGTAAAGCCCCGCTATAGCACGCTTCGTTATAGCATGAATTCGGATATAACACAATCGTGGCATGGCTCCCAAACTTTCATATATTTTTTTCGTACATGAAAAAATAAATATTTTTTTCAAAGTATGAAAAATAATGTGTAAAAAATTAATTATTATTTTGAGGTAGAGATCGTGTATGAATTCGGATATAACACGATCATGGCATGGCTCCCAATTTTACAATAATTTCAAAAATTTCTTTAAGTACTGCAAAAGTGTTAATCTTAATATTTTTGAATCATGAACAATCTTGCTGCTAAAGGTTATTCAAATTATGGGGCAATGATTTATAAAAACATCTATAAAAAAAACCCCGCCAACACGTGCATTTGGCTTTGCGGTGTTATCAGACAATCGTCACGCAATCAACTGACCAGTGAATAACATCATGCATTCCCTATACAATAACCACGTTGTTCCTTAACAATTATTCTTGATGTAGTCTTTCAAAGAAATGGGTGTCAGAGTATCAATTAGTGGGTATTTACAACAGATAACGGGATACAGAAACGTAAAGCTATTAATGTTAAAATGAAGCTTGAAGCCCTGGGCAGGATTAAGTCCGGAGTTAAACAAATGCAGTGAGCTTCAGATTTAGGTCTTCACAAGTCAAGCAAACAATGTGGTGGAGTGAAAAAGTTTCTTACCCAAATTTAAAAATCAATTAATTTACCTATCTTTTTAAGGGAAGACAATAGACTATCAATGCCTGCTCAATCAACCATCATACATACCCACTGAAACAAGTTTATGGTCAGAATTGTCAGGAGCAGTTTTGGTAATTGCCACACAAATGAAACCCTTCCTCCCCCCCCCCCCCCCCCCGTCTTAACCCTTTTTATTTTCTAGCTTCAGATCATTCACATGTACACAGAAAACTGCCCTGCCAGTGATTGGAACAGAACCATTTAAGTTGTAGGGGTGGAGCAATTGGCTAATATAATAAAACATTATACTCCCCGCTTTCGCTCTGCAGTGAAGGAAAGTCTTAGTTATAAACAAAAGTTTAAATGAATATTTGGTTAATTTTATTTATTTTTTCCTCAGTACGTTAAAGAATGACTCAACTGTTTTTATGGAACTCATCAATGATTTACCCATACAATCAAATGGTTTACTCCTAATCTGGGTTCAGGCAGTTTTACATGTATACAAAAACCTGCAGAATTCTCATTGCAAGTACATTATGAGGTCAATACAGTACATTTGACCTCCTGTATGAATTTTCAGCTCAAGTAAAATGTACTTTTCAAGCCTAATACAGGTCTCTTTTTAGAAACTCCCAATGTCTGAATCATGCAGTTTATGGTCGGTCAGAAATCAGACCCTTTGGACATGTCCAGCAAATATGAATGTTGCGGGGAGAAAAAAAACTTTGTCATAAGTTTGCGTGAATGTATTTGCAAAAAATTAAATATTATGATTCGACTGGATCTATCAAACATTTTTTAAAATATAAATTATGCTTCTTTGTGCACATTTTTGATGGAATTACTATTATGGATACAACCAGATTCGACCGGTGAGTACATGTACTCTTAACTACTTAAGCTTAAGTTGCCGATTTCGTATTCATAAAAATAAATATTAAATATGTAATGACCACTTTAAGTTTTTGTTTAATATGGAACAATTTTATAACTGCATCAATGAAGTCCGTAGTATTGCCCCGCCACCCTTATTTAAGATGGTAACTGTACCAATGAAGCACGTAGTTTTGTGTCCGCTATTATACCCCCCCCCCCCTTTTTTTTTTTTGATGCATGCATCATTTTCTTCAGGTAAATGATATGGTTGGTTATAGCATGGTTCAGGACATGGCACAATTTCGTTTGTGGACCCCGACCATCATGCTATAGCAGGGCTTTACTGTATTTACCAACAATAACAAAGCAAACATTCATTCAAATAGGATTCATCTAAGAACCATTAAGTTCAAGAACATCAGGCTCAAATGACCAAGGTTAAATTTAATGTAAATCCTAAGTAAGATGTCCTCTATTTGTGCAATCTTAATTTTTTACTGAAACTGTTTAGGTTATAATTTTATAGTTTTTCTGGTACTTCAGGAAATGTTTGTTTTGTTTTTGTTGGTTTTTAAGGCACTTATAACACATTATTGGCTATATCATGCCAAGGAAATGGGTGTCAAGTGCCTTGCCCAGGGACACACCAAGGCACTAAACCGCAGCTGGCCTGGGCAGGTATCAAACCTACAACCCTTTGAGTACAAGTTCAACACTCTACCAACTAAACTACTACAGCTCCCTCAGGAAAAGACTTTCTTTCAAAAGAAGAAGCACTGAATGAGTTATTGTGCAGGGAATCTGAAACTGTATATCTAAGGATGTGTTTACTGCTGAGATGAATAAACACACATATGTATTTCAAAATGGAATAAAGTAAAACAGAAGACGACAAACTTCCAATTTAATGTTTGAGGTTTATTTGACAAAGACTGGGCCAAGATGCTGCAGTTTCCCAGTCAGGTGTGATGGTTCAGACACAAGAGGGATTAACAGTCTGGTCAAGTCAACTGATATAATATCAATGAGGCGTGACACTCTGTTTAATCAGAAACTTTCTGGTCAAGTCAACTGATATAATGTCAGTGAGGTGTGACAATGTGTTTAATCATGAACAGTCTGGTCAAGTTAACTGATGTAATATCAGTGAGGTCTGACAATATGTTTAATCATGAACAGTTTGGTCAAGTCAACTGATGTAATATCAGTGAGGTGTGACAATGTGTTTAATCATGAACAGTCTGGTCAAGTCAACTGATATAATATCAATAAGGTGTGACCCTGTGTTTAATCATTACTTTTACCAGACAATTTATCATCATTTTTACGATACAAGTTATACCTGGTCCACACCATGTGAACACATGCTTGGTTTGCCATAGAAATAGGGAATTAAACATTTTTTGGTCTTTTCTAGGAAATACAATTCTTTCTAGATCCACAAATAAATTTCATTAAAAATCAAAAACAGTTATCTTTGAGAATTAAACAATGCTTACACTTTCTGTTTTCTCTCAGATTAATTTAGTACATTTATAAACTTTACATTTTTAACTTAAAATATTAGAGAGAAAAGACTCAAAACTTTAATTGCCTAAATTTCTGTTGTACTCCAAAATGTACTCTGGAATACAGAGTACTTTTCCCATTTCAAAGTAAGAGTACAAGTACTTTAACTCCTTAAAAATAAGAGTATGAGTAAATGTATGAAAAATTAAATTGTCAGGACTCTAGAGTACAAAAGAAATTGAGTACAGTATACTCTGCCCCACGTCTTTGTAATCAGTTGTTCTTCAACATGAACAGACAAGTTTCACAATTGCCAATAGTCATGATAACACTGGTTATCATTTTCTCATTAATCGAAAGCAAGGTTTAGGGTGTATAGCTCAAATCTGTGTACCAATGATAACTGTGGACTACCATAGATAAACAGCCTCTTTAGATCTGTTATTGGACATGCATTGTTCAAAAACTTTAAAATAAAGGATGCATAAATAAAAATCATCCAAAAGTATCGGAGGATAAACATTCTACTTTGATTCCATCCCTAGATTTAAAATCATGACCATGTGTGATATTCATCCTTAAAACCAATGCACTAAGCCAGTTGGATTGTACACAAATAAATTACCTATAATGACCATTAAATGTCAATAATTACATTCGATGTTACTGGTACATTCTGGAAGTAATTTACAGTTCCATCAGCTGTTTGACTAATTAGGGACATACAGATATGGTTAAGGAAAATTCAATGGTGTTTGCCACAACAAATTGAGTTTTTCCATCAATTCTTTATGGAGGATTACATAAACTAGTATGGAATAAAGAAGGAATTTAGAAATAATTTTTTGGTAAAGGAAAAATGACTGCCTACACAAAATGTAAAAGTACACAGCAATCATTGTCTTTGATTGTGACTGGCAATATTTTGTGTGGACTCCAGCGTGGATGTATCTTCCCACTTGATTGACTATTGTAGAAAGTAATTATATACAGAATAATAAATGAAGTAAAATATATGGTATACATGTATATATTAACCATAAACAACATAGACCCTGATCTGCCATCACATAATGCGCCAGCAGATCAGGGACTATGTTGTTTGTTCTCCTGATTACTCCTAACAAACTGCATAGACCCTGATCTGCCAGCGCATTATGCATTATTTTGAAAGTTTCAATATTAATGATTAGCAATCAAATTAAACAGCATAATAAATAAAGACGGTTGATGACTGAAAGGACTGATGGCAAGATGGCACAATTAGAACAAGGTAAATAGATATTCAATATCATACTGATGACCTGAACTGGAGGAAAATAAACATCAGAAGAGTAAGGTTTAGGTGTTGAAGTTCAATTTGCAAACATCTGTGCACTTGTTTAGGTCCGCATGTTCTTATTTTCTGTAGATGCATATTTTCATGTATGCGCTAAAATTCCAGATGTTACAAAAACAGTTAGTCTCCCTACTGTGTTGTTTGTAACTTTTCATACCATCTATGTATTTGTACATTATTAATCCATAACAATTATTTTTATTTATCTTTTGTCCTCTAATTTTTTTACAAAAAAAACCATTTTTCTTATTGAAAGTGTGTACATTTTAGATATTAAATAATATATATGGGTGCATCACAAAATGGCCCCAATCACAACAATTTGCTCCAATGGGCCTTGAACAAAGGAACTTGTGTTGGGAAACCCAAATCGAGAGAAGATGGGCATTCAGGGGCAATGACTCCTCCTCTTTATGATGAACTAGAATGACTGAAATACAAGGACTCAACAATTCTAGCAACATCCCATGGAGATATGAAGTTGACTGACAACAGTCATAACTCTTTCTAAGATCAAAGAGACAAAACAGAACCCATAAAAGACACATCTAAGTCTACAAAACAATATTCACTCCAAATTGCATCAGAATATGGTGATTGACAAGGATCATAAATCTGTCCAAAACAGTGTAAGACGCAACAAAATCCATAAAAGGCACATCTAGGTCTAAGATACAATGTTCTTACCATATTCCATCAAAATATTTTGCATGGTTCTTGAGCTATGCTGACTGCAAGCAACATTCGAAGTTTCCATGTGAAGACAAGAATGTACTGGACAAAGGGTATAACTTTGTCCAAACTGGAGTAGATGAGACTAAACCCATAAAAAGGCAGATGTAAGTCTATGAGATAATGTTCATGTCAAATTGCATCAGATATGCTGAACGGTTCTTGAGCTATACCAGTTACAAGCAACACCCCATGTGAAGATATTAAGTTAATTGTCAAGGGCCAAAACTATATCCAAAATGGAGTCGATGAGACAAAACCCATAAAAGGCGCATCTAGGTCTATGAAACAATGCACAAACCAAATTGCATCAGAATATGTTGAACGGATCCTGAGCTATGCTGGTTACAACGATATGCTCTTGTGGTGACTTAAAATTGATGACAAAAGGGCAATAACTCTGTCAAAATTGGACCCAAAAAGACAAGTCCTTCAAAAGCACATCTACCTGTAATAGGCAATTCAGCTATGGAATGGCAACCAATTATGTGCAAGGATTTCAGAGCTTTGGTGTTTACAAGAAGTGTGAACCGATGGAATGATGGATTGATGGATGGACAGAAAAGGTGATTACTACAGGACTCTTGCATTATTGATGCAGGACCTTAATAATTAATAAAAAGTACAGACATTAGAGTAATCTGTTGACTTTGAAAGCAACATTAATTTACTGTTTTCCTTATACAACACTGCATGTACTTCCCCATCAAGCTTGTATGTAAAGATCTTTGGCAATGAACATTTTCCAAAATACATGTACAACTAATTAACTCTGATGGCCCAATAAAAGGGTGTAAATATTTGATCTATATGAAGATATAGTTACCAGAAATTAACAGCTAGATTCCTGCCTGCAGTTTTATTTGGGAAAGACTGGACTTCATGCCACCAAAATGCTGGCATGAATAACACCTCCCCCTCCTCAATGGTGCAGTTCATGGGATGTGCATCAGCAAATCTTGGAAACCTCTGAAACAACAGTACATGCATATAGTGAGAGGTCAAGGTACAAACACTGAAACAATTAAGTTTTTCTGCCAAATTTATTAAATTCTTCTACATTTTACTCTAAATTATTGCATGTTACCACATTTTCTGTATGTTTTCTAACCTCTGTAATAAGCTATATATTATATTAATTGTGGCCCCTTAAAGAAGGTAAAAAAACAATAATGCCTCTTATTGTGGGACACAATTTACAGGTCAATACCAGAAAGACATTTTACCATATACTTCGAAACAACCAGAATATAATGAACAATTACATAGCTCACTTCTATGAAGCTTGTAGTAATCTCCAGCAGCCAACATAATCATCAATTATCATGCAGAAAATAAAGTCAGACTAAAATGATCTTGACCACAAAATGTTGGCCCTTTAACGTGTTTAATAACCAAGGATTTTTACAAATTTGTTATCATTACATTTTTTTAACTCAGGTTCTACGATGCACAATTTTTGCACAAGCATTCAGTTGATTTTTTGTGTGCAACTTTTTAGAAAGTAGTGTGAATCCCTCAAGCTTAATTTTTTATCAGGACTATATAGCCTGTACAGTACTCCCCCATTATAATGCACTTTGCTATAATGCGATTCTGGATACGACACTGTAATGCTATGGACCACAAAACTAAAATTATACAAATTATTATTTAATTTTTTAAAATAATTTTCAAAATCTATCAGTTGATAACTTTACTTAAAAACTACTGAACTTGAATTGGACATCACTAGAACGTGTTTTTACAGTTGCTGTTTGACTCTAATTAGCCACTGTTGTATTCAGGCAATGTCAGATATTGTATTAGCAACAGGCTATTGCACACCCAAAATTACCCATGTCTCTAATAAGCCACTATTGTAATTGATCCATGTCAACTATTGATTTTGGTTACAGTACACAGGACTGTTGAATTTGTCTTTAGCACTAAAGTCACACCAGCAGATCAGCGACTTAATCTCTGCAAACACAGCTCGACAATCATATAAAAGACCAGCTTATTGTAGGTCATTGTTTATTGACAGCAATAAATCACAGAAACGATTAGCGGCGGCATATCTTTTGTACTTGCTTCCGCTTTCTGTGATCTGTTGCAGTGCAGCCCAACAAAACCCTAGCCATGTGATCCGATGAGCAGAAAAAACAAGGATTTAAAATAAATTAAGACAGAATAACAGTCCTTGAGTGCATAAACAAGACAGGAAACCACAAACTGTGCACCCTGGCTACTGGAAAATTTAAATCTCCACGCTGCTTTCATCATGTAAACATGAAAACACAGCCGTTTTTTATGTTCATAGTAAAAACTCATGGATGACAGCCACAATATTTGCAAATTGGTTTTTCA
The DNA here is from genome assembly GCA_029931535.1 of Margaritifera margaritifera. Classification (NCBI taxonomy): domain Eukaryota; kingdom Metazoa; phylum Mollusca; class Bivalvia; order Unionida; family Margaritiferidae; genus Margaritifera; species Margaritifera margaritifera. The sequence continues at coordinate 1,524,257 of JAQPZY010001623.1, read as the reverse complement.
AGGATATCATACCGCAAGTGATCCAATATTTAAGTAAAGGATTTGAAGAGAAGGGGATTCTATTACTTGATAATTGCCCCACCCACCCACCTGCCAAAAGCCTTGTAAGCAGTGATGGAAAAATTAAAGTTGTTCTTTTGCCGAAAAATATGACCTCCAAGATACAGCCTCTTGATCATGGGATTATTGCAACATTTAAGAAGAACTACAGAAGAGAACTTATAAAATATGTGGTGAACAGTGAAGTAGTGAAAACTTGAAGTTGGTGATGTATCTTGGGGGGAAAGCATGGGACAGTGTGACTTACAGGTGTATAGAGAGATGCTGGGAAAAGGAAATGAAGGGAGCTTTCCAAGATGCAAAAGAGCAAGAGGAGGATTGTGATTTTGAGGCATTCATGGAGGACGATGTTGAAGAGACTGAAGCTGTGCTACGAGGACATTTGAAATCGTTTGACAATGTTCAGTACTGGATCAACATTGATGGGGACTGCCCCACTGTTGAATGTAAGACTGATACTGTAATTGTCTCTGAGGCGCCAAAAGAGAAAACATATATCCCGATCAACAGGAAGTAGGATCTACTATTGAGAGTGATGAAGAGGACCTGCCGGAAGCACCCCCTGCCATTTCCAAAGCCATATTTGCATTCAAGAAAGGACTGATGTGGCTAGAAAGCCTGGACATCAAACCCCTGAAGATCATGCAGCTGAGAATATCATGGACTTTGCAAAATAACAAGAATGATCAGATCTCAAACAACATAAAATCACGAAATACTTCAAGTAGGGAATACACATCACGTGAGTGAACAGTGCTTATTCTATTTGGATTAGTACTTTTTGGGAACAAATGTGGGGTTTTTTCGGATATCATTGGATTTTAATGGAATTACATACATGTATGTAAGTCTGTTATCTTTTGTTATCTCCGTCATTCTGTGTTTTAGAATTGCTAAAAGCATGCTGCACATGGTGTGATGTAATTGAATCACAAATAAGCATATGTAACTGGTGTTTTTAACTGAAGACAAGATATTTTATTGACAAAAATGACTTGACATTACTCATGGCAATTTATTACAGATAGATGTTCATTTGTTTAATTGCAAAATGTGTTTAGAAGTGGTAAATATGTCATTGTGAGCTCTTAATTAAAAAAGAATCAAGCTCTTAACGTCAGGATGCATTGGTCTCAAGTGCAACCTGAATTTAATAATTTTTTTCTTCTTCACAATTGATGATAATTTTTCATCAATTTAAATCACTTTAAAGTTGATGACAATGCAGTTTTAGATAGAAATTATAATTGGCAAGTATCTTTATTAAAATGAGTTGTTTTAATGTTACTCATATGATCTGATGTCAAATGTACGACAATATGGGTTGAAAGAAAACAACCTGAAGCTTGGTATTATATCTTTATTTCCTTTTTAAAACATTATTATTGGACAGAATTAAATGCATAAATACCATGCAGTGAAAGAAACATACCTAATTTGTATAAACTAAAATTATTACTAGACGTCTGACTGGCGTTTTGTTTACCACACCACCCCCAACACACACGTACACTCATTCATATAATTTTCTATCATTTTCGCTATACTGCTGTTCAGTATATAACGTGGTCGGCAGTTATGGACCCAGACTACAGCGTTATAACGGGGGAGTACTGTATTGTGTGACATGCTGTTAAACCATATATATATATATATATATATATATATATATATATATATATATATATATATATATATATATATATACATACATACAGGGTCCATGCTACAGGATGATTCAGGTGAAATAGTCACCCTGAAGTCTGTATTTTGCCTAAACAGGCCCAAAAAGCTAACCTTGCATTGATTTCACAACATTCACCCACATCCACTTTTGTTTCAATACAATGTATTAAAAATCAATGTAAACATCAACTTCTGTGTCAATTTTCCTTTCAAAGAGAAAGGTGGTAAGTTAGAAAAAGAAGTGATATGATCTATGGTTAATTCATGTGCTAATTTGGTGATCATAAAATTCCAGAAATTACATTGCTATCCACTGAATTCCTGCTGAAAATTCACCAATGATCCTTTAAAAAATTGTATTGCTGGTTTTAACAGCACTTTTAACACATTATCAGCTATATATTGCCGAGGAAATGGGACCCAATTGTCTTTCCAAAGGACACACCAAAAAAACAGGTGAAAATTCTAATTTTTGTAGCCCAATCAGAAGTGAATTATGACTCAGTGGACATATCCAGGTCCAGTATTAATAAAGTTAATAATTTTATCTGATATTTCATCCTATAAATGTATGAAACGATGACTTCTACTATGGAATCTGTTGCCCAGTCTCCCCTCCCCAAAGTTAAATGGTCAGCCCTTTTAAAACAAATGTGTTGAATCAAAAAAGGACAAGTTTTTAATATTTCTATACAGTTTAAATAGTATTTCATTACTATTTTAATCACATGACATGAAAATTTGCAAAAAACAGAAGTTTAAAGTGACTATTTTGAACATTATACATTCTGAACTGTGTACACTCACTTCTCCCTATTTTCACCACCTTTGCCCCATTCTGGCTGGAGTGAGAAGTCATATCATCCAAATATTAGTCTAACATGGACCCTGACACACATACATACATACCGTGACGTGATGGACATAAAAGACATAAAACAAAAAAAAGAACTTACTTTTATGTGATATCAAAGTAGAGGTACTATAATAGTTGATACAAAACAGTGATTAGTTTTGTTTTCATTTTCTTTTACTCATTGTTCTTCAAATCTGCTTTAGAAGCTAAATTGTCTTCCAAATCTAGAAGCCAGATTTTACTCACAGGCTTTGAACAACCTTCAAGTGACAGCCTGTATTAAAAGCCTAGTTCATGCCTCAGTAATTACTTTGATTAGCCACCCCAACTGAGGCCTCATAAGAAAAGCATGCAGTCCAGTCATCTAATTCTTATACTCATTCACATGTACAATACATAGTTAACCTGTTGAGAGTGATCAATCACAATATATCGGTACAACATGTAGTCATTAATATGGATATTTATTCCTACTTCCAACTGCATTGGTCAGAATGGCCTTCTGATTAGGCTAGGATGTAAACAGCATGGAAAAATCCATGTGGTCATGAGCTAAACACAAATACTTAGGTAACCTATTTTAGTAAAGCATAAAATGTAGGTCACAGTGACCTTTAGTGGTAAGGATGTAGTAATTAACAGAGATGCATCCAATTAACATGTTTCATGATTTAAATATAAACAGCACCCAATAAATGAACTTTATACACAAAAGTCCAACAAAGTCAATGAAGCATAAACTTTTGATTACAGAGACCTCTTTTTATAATAAAGGTGTATAAACTTTAGGTTACAGAGACCTTTTTTGTAATAAAGTTGCAGTATTTATCAAGATGCATTCCCTCACCACGTTCCATGATTCTAGGAAGGATGGTATGCATACAGCATGCCAAAAACTCATGTGGTCATGAGCTAAATGCAAAAACTGAACCAAAACCAGTTAAAGATGAAATATAGGTCATTGAGTCTGATAACTCAGCCACCACACCTGTATTTGTATTGATGGATTGTTTGAAGTCTGATCTCATCTATTCATAAAAAACTGCAATTTTATTGTCGACAGATTTGCACATATCAACTGTTTTCAGACACCAGTATTTCTAGAGTTATGTTCAGCTGAAGAGACCTTTCTGCAATCTGTGTAGCATATTTCCATATCTGATGTTTGACAACTTGTAATTCCATGTCGTTTTGTGGATTTTAACAGCAATTTTAACACATCATTGGCTATATCATGTTGAGGAAATGGGAGCTAAGTGCCCTTCCCAACAACACACCGAGGCAGCCAACCTGGGCTGGCCTGGACGGGTATCAAACCCACAACCCTTGGATTAAAAGTCTGACACTCTACCAACCGAGCTACTGCAGCTCCTCAAAAATAACACAACACAACCTCCTGTAGCCATTTCAAATTACTGGTTAACATGGGCTGAAAACTGGCTGTTCTACCAATATCGAGGAACCAATTAGAGGCAACTTCACTTATTCAAAATGGTTGCTATGGTCATGTGACTGAAGCATCTGTGGATTTGTCATGTGATTGTCATGAGATGAATATCTCCTCATTTGACTATTAACATGGTTCAACAACATATCAAATTACAAAATGGATGGATTAATTCTACAATGTAACCCAACTGCTCAGAAAAATGTCAATTAATCTGCCAATTTTGTACTCTGACACATTGTTGAACCATTTATAATAGTCACATGATGAGATATTCACATACATGTGACAGAACTAGGATTTCAAACCAGTAGATTTACAAATTTTGATCAGTAGATTGGCCTCTAAACCAGTAGATTTTTATCAGCATAAATTTTACGTTTCAAGGGATGGAAAACAAAACAAGTGCTTTCTTGTGCCATAATATGTATTCTCTTCATACTAATATAAAATAGCAAGTTTGAACATGAATCAGATTCTGATTCTGATGGAAAATGCTACAATAATAATAACTTATTATGAGTCAATATACGGTTGAATAATAAAAAAGGAAGAGTTGTTTATCTGATAGTTCACTGCAAAGATTTTTCTTTTATAAAAACCAATGGCATTTTTAGTTTCCTTCACAAGATCACTGTCTAGTGATCACTGATGACACTCGTTGTGATTATTAAGCTTCACACTTAACAGGTTCTCAATAGTTCTTTGGTCCAGATTCCCGATGAATCACTTTGTTTTTTGCGAAGAATGGAGAATGTCCTCTCTGTATCAACATTATAATGTTGTAATGACAGGACAACCACACTCAGAATGCAAAGAAATTCTAACTTCAGTTTCCCTGTTGCTGGGCTTGCAAGGTTGCTGACTACTATCCAACACCACTCCAAGCTATGTTCACCTTGAGGAGGAAGTCCCTAACTTGGACTGAAGATATATTCCTGAGCTTCATCCTCAAGGGCTTCTTCACTTCATGGTTCAGATCCAAAAATCTGTTGGCAAGTTTCACCACTGTTAAAGATAGATTTAGACTTGAAATAAAAATGAAAAAAAATACATGATGTATTTATGCTTTTAGGAATAATTTATCCGAACTTTAAAATTAATTATCTTGTAATATATTTTGAACATATATTTTATCTAGGGCTTGAACTAAATTTATGTGCATGAAAACTTCATATAGTTTATGAAATACAAAAGATGCATACCTTTGAAACACAATGCAAACTCTGGACCTTTGCTGCTCACATGCACACACTTAAACTCTGATATCCAAGCACTTTTGAACTTGTAATATTTCTTAGATGGTGGTTTATAAGCATTGGGAGAAAGCACACATTTAGAATTAAACAAAACATGTAAGAACCATCCTCTTAAAACATCTGGAACAATACAATAACAATTAAACAGGACAAAAATCAAAATACTTACTCTAGTGTGTATGCCAAAATTATTTTGTATGGTCAGTCTCTTCATTTTATCTCCCCTCTGCCAAGGGTCAGCCGATTTTCATCAAAGTCTCAAAAGACATCATGGACCACCTTTCATCCCTTTATTACTTATAACACCTTAAAAAAACATCCCGCATTTGGCCTTAAACTCCTCAAATTCCAACAATAAGGTAATCAATTAACAGCTTGCTGTGTACACAGCTGTTCTTTAACAATTCTAATCCTATTACTCTGCAATGCATCATCGCACCAGTCATTGTACTGTGGAATATTTCCGGTCGCCAGTAGACTGGTTCTGGCTGGTTTCTCTAATTTGTTGACAGAATGCGTAAAAATACAGTTTTTGGATATTTTTATTTTAAAAAATTCAAAATTCTTATAATTTTCAAAAGCGGTAGATTTTAACTATTAAACGGTATGTGCGATAGACATCCTTTAAAACTGTATTTCTGGCCTACCACCAGTAGAACAAATGTTAGTATTCATCACGTGACAGTGAAATAAATTCAATCAAACAGTATGGACATTAAGACATCTTAAGCATGTGTATGCTTTTCACTTTGTTACACTAACAGGTTTTCACTAATAATAATTTATATACTAGTACTTACTGTAAAGTCCGGCTTTAGAATATCAACAGGAGACATAACCATGGATGTGCTGTCCAGCAAAGCCTTGCGCTGGAACTCCCCAGTACTTCTGTTGAATGACAGAATGGCCTCTGGAATATGAGCTTCATATAGATGAGTGTTCTCATGTGGTTCAAACAATGTCACCTGTTTTCTTCCACTTATCTACAATTACAGACGATTTAAAACAATTCACCCTAATTTGTGATGAATTTCAAACAATTAGCTAGCAATGATCTATGAGATACCTTAAATTCAAGAATGAACGGTGTAGTATACATTTATGTGTCTCTGGTTAGTTATCTCTAAACCACGTAGAAAATTGTTAGTAGTCACTGGAGACAGAAAAACAAAAGAATCCCATACAGGATGGGGACTGTATCACAATTTAAAACAGCCAAATTACTTTTTATTCTAACCTTGGTGACAATGGAACCGATGAATAGTCTTACGGAAAAGTTATACAGATTTATGCCACCATGTTTTCTTAAGACACTATAAGCAGGAATCCCCATAGGATTTTGAAAATTAGAGTCAGGGACTCCTTTGTTGAAAAAAGTTGGAGTCTCAGTCCTAAAAATACGAGTCCCAATAACGTGACCCTTTTTCCATGCAATAATTCTGGGAATAATGTGTGTATTATTTTGTCACCAATTCAAATATCATCAGATTTCTAATGCTCATTCATTGTGAAATATTTAATATTGAGAAAAAAAAAAGAAAATCTAAGGCAACTGAGAACAGAGAGAATTGTGATTGTGATGTTAAAGCTATAGCAATTCTCGATGGTTTCAACTTAGCATTCTTTAATTTTGTGCAGTTAGAAAGAATCTAGGAAGTGATTACAGATTTTCCAAGACACTTGAGAAAGAAACATATGACTATATTCCATTCATCTGTTTTCATTTCATATTTAAGCAACACAACATACTACATTCACTTTTTTCTTACACAAACTTTAACAAACTTCACTGCATGTTTAAGATCAAAATCCTAAGGTTTGAGGCTTTCCTCCATCACTCTCATCAACTGGCATATTAGTTCTTTTGTACTTAGCCTGCTTGATCAGCAAATAAATTATCCTTTGAGGCCTCATGCCTAGTGAAAGTCAAGCTTTGTAAGTTCCGTGTTCCATGGGTTGAATTGAATTCAGCATACAGCTAACAATGTTCCATCGTTTGCTCATTTTGAGGCCCATGTGAATGTCCATTTCTATGATTCATTTCATGAATCTCTCAGTCTCTAAAACATTATGATTTCTGTTATCAGATATATAGCCATTATCTACTTTCTGTCAGCCAACCTCATGACAATCAGTCTCATATGCACCCTTGTGCTTGCTACCAAAGAAGACTCTGAGGTTGCTATCGGAAAAGCACACATTTGATAATTGCTCTAAAATGACAGTATCTGCATATTACACTGAAAAAAAGCTGATTTCTTTTATGATTAACATGGGAGTTTCATTACTCCAACAAACAAAATAAACCAATTATATTTTAGGGAAGAATACCAAGATGCCCCAAAATCTTTTCAATATTTTTCTAAATATGGTATATGATAAAATGTAAGTGTTCCAGACATTGCTAATGGATTTAAAGTATGATTGATTCAAGTGTGCTGAATGATGCTTATCAAAGCAAGATTTAAACAAACATGTGCATGTAATTAGTTTATTGATCAAACTGATAATAAGGTAATGACAGTCAATTATCAGGTGCCTTAATCTCCTTATCAACAAAATTCTGGCCTATGTGACTTCATCTAATCCCTTTAAAATCACTTTAACTTTTTGATAACCTGGACCCTAATTGATTGATGCTCACTTTATAAAAAACAGATCAAATAAAAGAGAAGTTCATCAAAATAAAACACGCATACCACGGACTCAGCTGTTGAAATTTTCATGCATCCACAATGAAGAATATGTGTACTTTCATGTGAACTTTGGCATCTCGGAGAACCCTGTATAAATTTAGTTATTAATTATTAAAAACTGTACGGCCAATTAAAATAATTAACTTTTATGGTGTTATTCATTAAACGCTGAAACAGACTCTCTTCTCTTGTTATCTTTCTTTTTGCTTTGATTTAAACCAAAATTGTAACCAAAATTTGTTTTTTCATGTAAGAAAAATAAACACTGATTTTAAATCCATATTCACCTGGGAATTGAGGATACATTTGGTTTGGTGTTTTATGGCACATCAACACAAATGGGTTATTTAGTGCCAAGGCAATTGGAGTAGAGTGTCTTGCCCAAGGACACACCACAGTAGCAGACCCAGGCTGATCTGATGGTCGGATTCAGACCTGCACCCTTTTGGTCACAAGACCAGCATGCTAACCACTGAGCCACTGTGGCTCTTGCCTCAATCAGTCACCTCTTATGACATACAGGATGGTGCATCAGGTCTATTCTATATCCCAAGCCTGCTGGGGGCTGGTAATTGAGGATATTTCATATATTTGCACACTGGAGCAAACAGCAATATTACACTTTTTCATTAGGAAAAATTACCTAACATTTTGTGACACTATCAGAAACATTTGTTTACCATTAATAAATTACACAGAGAGATTTTTAAAAATAATTTTAGCACTGTTTATTTAAACTGAAACAGCAAATTATTCCAAATGAAGACTGATGAAAATATATTGTACCTGACAGAGAAAATTATCATATGGGTCAAAGTGTAGTTTTCCAAGTGTATTGCCATCACTAAGCCACATGTTTAAATGCTCTCTCTTTAAAAGATCATTGAAGAAAGGCATCCCCTGGACATCTTCTTGTAGTTCAGGCATGTGTTGTGGAATAGAGGAGTATTCCAGATATGCTGAGATATTTTTCTTGCTTCCATTTGATACCGATTCAACAATGTCCATAAATTCAGAGAACTTCATATTTGCTGTAGCTGGACGGACTACAACCAGATCTGGAAATTCCAGCTGTTGTCGAACATGACTTGGAATTTTAAAAGTATGAAAATTTTCATACAATGCCGCTTTGTCTATGCCTTCATATTCACCTGCTGGTGTAAGTTTTATATGTACATCTCTGTCCCCATATTCTTTCCTTAGGAATAAATTACTCCATTTTTTTAATGCTGGCCAGTCATCTATTGCACCCTTGATTATAACAGGCTTTGAGACTTTCAGATAATTGTGGAAGAATTCCTCTATACTTCGTAGGTTTCTTTTTTCACATTGATGTATAACATTCTTTACTGAATATTCCTGGATGTTGGTATATGTATAAGCTTCTTTATTGTTTTTGATTTTATTGGATGCTTTCTGTGACGAATCTTTATTTGGGCAAGATTCTTCTCCACGAAAATCAGAAAGCAAAGATCTGTTCTTTTCGAACAGTTGGCCCATTGTCATGTTTGATACATGTCCCACATGGAACAATGTGTTTAAAATTTCTTCTCGATGCAAACCAGTTATAGACAATCCACCCGATGGTAATCGATATGTATTGCATATGGTATTGACGTATTCTACAAGAGTTTCATAACTGTATGCACCAGTATACAGTTCAGCTGTAGGAGGACCTGGCGGTCGGGTTGATAAACAGGTCCTTTCATGTACTCTTTGTGGAAAAATTAAAATTGATACATCTTTATCGCCTGTATCTTTCATTGTTGGAAGGTTTTTTATTTTAAGTGCTTCACCTGACGGCCATACAAAATTCGACAAATCTATTTTCCCTATCATGACACCATGCTCTTCCCAAAATGCCACCGCGGCCAGTTTCTCTACTATCATTATCAGCTCACTGTCCGCATTTTCAGCGACAACGACAACGTTAATGAAATTAATTCTATTTTGAATTTCAGCCGGCGTTAATGTGTCTAGAAAACCTGATGAAAGCTGACAAATGACTAGAATTTGATTTAAAGGTATGACCGATGCTAAAAATACATTGAATAATATTTTCCCCGTGCAACCACTGTAGCCTGCCATATTTACAAAACATTGCTAAATGGGAACGAACTCCATCGAGCATAATATTGTCTGAGCTAATGTACGGAACCCCGAAACCTAAACCGTTCAACGTAACAGTTGCATTTCGCCGCTTTAAATGTTTCTTAATACTAAAATACCCATGTTTCTTAGCAAACAGATATGATGCTGTATAATGATAACAAAAAGAAAATGTACCTATGTATTCTACTGAGGTGTTTTTAATTTTTTCGAAAATATTACAAATTCTAGTAAAAACATATATTGTAAATCATAATTCCCTGTTACCATGAGCAAATGATGCATTTAATATTTACAATTATATTCAAAAGCAATGTGTATATACTTAAACAAGAAATAAGCAAAATAAAAGAACATGATGGAATAATTTAATGTAGTAAAAATGCAAAATTTGAAATCAATTTGAGTGTTACAAACATAAAAAAAACGGACAGATGATACCTTTTTACACTGATAATTTCATTTTACGGCAAAAATATAAATTTAAAAGCATTTTAAAATGTTAAAAAATATAGGTCTATCAATGCAAATAATATGAGGGTATACAATTAAAAAATCCACCCCTCCATACAAGAGGTAAAATAACTAAGGTAAATTCAAAGTTAATCCTCTTTTATAAAAAGAGCCTTGCAAGAGCTTCTGTCACTTTAGAGCATTTAAAATGGAAAGCAACCGAAACTGCGAAAAAATTCACAGTTCCGTCCATGTTTACCGTTTTAAAAACATAGGCTTTAAATAATCATTACAGAGCAAAAATAAAAAGTTCAGTTTTATACTGAATAACCAAAATCAAATATCTGGGGGGGGGGGGGGGGGGGGACTCAATCTATCGAAATCAGTTGTAGAAGAATGATGACGACTATGATGACACTGCAGAAGAAGATTATGATGTAACAAATTATTGATTCTTCGTGCCATGTTGATATTTTTTTTAATGGCTTTCTTTGTTATATTTGGATTTGTATTATTTTATTTTAGGGCCCTAACTAAAATACTTTGATTTAGCTCTGGTGACGATCTGAACAATAAAAGTTTAATCCAGTTTACATAATAATAGCCTACGCGAATATGGGGCTACCACTTGACTACCTAAACAAAAGGGATTTAATTGCCTCTGTGTAATTAAGTAAGAACTGTGGCATTAATGGCTTCTTTAACTTCAGAATGGAAGAATTTGTTAATTTAAATTTTAAAAAATCTATTTCCGCGATAACATGAAATTTCCCTTTGTACCCATAACTTTGTTTTTTAGTACCAAAATAACACTATAGGTACAAGGGTGATTTAATGTTAAAAATGTCTATAAGATTAACAGTAGATGGCTCTATGGCGGCTGTGGGAAATGTAATGTTAAAAATGTCCATAGGTTTGAACATACACCACCTACTGACAAGCACCCAGACATACTGACCAAAACGCCTTCTTACAAACCAGCACGCAGCGTGAAAGGGTATGTAAAATAGGAAGTAGAGTAAGAAAGAGTAACACCTAGAGTAGATAAAATTGCATTTTACACTCAAGCCTACATACATAAACAACCAAAGTGGGGTGTAAGGAGAGAAAAGGGTAGGAATATTCACATTTGGACACAAACATACCATCACATACTTATAGACTATCACACGTGGGGTGTAATATTCACACAAATATACCGTCGCTCACTGACTCACTCATTCATACCTATCCAAAGATGGGATGAAAGGAGAGAAAATGGTAGGGATGCTCACACACAAACATACTATCCAACCTATACACTGAGAGGGACTATAGCCTTCTATAGATATTAAACAAGAGAGAGAGAAGAACAAACACACAGTTACGGATACGCATTGGCTTACTTGTATAATCCAGGAAGTGTGTTACATCATATCCAATGTCAATGCTGTATAGAACCAAGTGAGGTTTACAATTTGTAATACTGTTTTCGTTTTTGTTGTCCCAGATTTAATTCGCTAACTAAACCAGCTGCCTGTTGTTGCTTCGATAAGCATTGGCCGAAAGTGTGTTGCAAAATATTCAGTGTCAGATTGGTTCACTTTGTTACAAATGTTTTTGTCGGTCTAGGTTTAATACGCTGAGTGAAATGTTACCTATGGTAATGCGCTGTTGGTGAAGAGAGGAGAGAGTTAGTTTGCCACGCTGTCAAACTAAGTCAGAATTTGGCGTTAAGATAAGGTTTTCTTGTACTGTAAGGTTGTGAAATTTTCTGTTTAAGTTTGAAAACCGCAAAACTTAAGTGCATTGCTGTTGTTCATCAAAATTTTTTTTTACTAGCTTATCGAAGATTTTTCATATTTTTCCTCAAACGTTTTTTACAACTCCTTAGGATTTCCTACGTGATGCCCGTGATATGCGGCTTTCATTCCTTAATTTAGAATAAAAGTGACTATTTCGTGCCAAACCTGTTCTCTCTCTCTCTCTCTCTCTCTCTCTCTCTCTCTCTCTCTCTCTCTCTCTCTCTCTCTCTCTCTCTCTCTCTCAGGAAACAAACATAGCTTGGTTGACAAATTTCAAAGGTTTGTAAATCTACTGTTTACAAAACATCAGTGAAGGGGCAGAACGCATCGGAATGTGTACAATGTCTATCAAAGGCTACCTGTTGTGACAAAGTTTTTTAAGACTTCGAAAAATATCTCATCTATCGGTCTCTCTCTCTCTCAGTTGCGACGGCTGTCGCGATGGAGGTAAATCATACATAGATCGATCATGCACTCGTTAGTGAAGGCAGGCGCGAAATTCAATGGGTCATAAACCGATGTCAGTACTTGAATAAACATCTGATTTGATTACATTTGTTAAATAGGGAAACATTTTTTAGGTATGTTAGAGGACTCTCACTGACGATACAGTAAGAGTGATAATGCTTAATTATTCCATCCTCTGTTCCAAATTATTTTATAGATGAGAGAAAATTCATATCAGTTATCGTTGAAAGTATATGATTATCAACAAGGTTTTTAAAATCAAACAGAGCAAAAGTATGACTGCATGCATACATACTGTAGTACTTTAAAAGTACTCAAAGTAGTACGAGAGAGAGAGAGAGAGAGAGAGAGAAATTCATTAGTGAAAATTGCTCTGAAGCATCCTAGGATTATTTTAACATATCACCTGCGAGCAAGTTAACTTCGCTTTTAAGCAGGAATTTTTTGTTATAAGGCAGAACGTTCACAAGAGCTTTGCAAATGATTTACTGATTTGCTTGCTTGTAAGCATCTCGCTTAATAATTTCTTATAGGCATACATTCCGAACCTGTTTACAGTATACTGTTAGAACCTACTAGGGGATTCTACATTGGATAGATAGAAGAAAAAAAATGGACGGATAGAGAAGAAAACCTACGTTCTAATGAGCAGACATTTCATTCAACGTACAAATTAGTGACGCTGGTATATGTCAACTGCTCTTTTGAATATTTGGATTTGCTATTGTGAAGAACCATGTAAGCAACAAACAAACGAACTATATAAAAAATATAAACATAGCGCCAATATAACAGCAATAACGAGCGCATAAAATTCACATCGTATATTGAGTGTCTGCGCTCGTTATGAAAATAATTTTTGTCAGCAAAAATACAGAGTGTCTCTAGTCCTATGGAAAGAAAATGAAATAAGAGTTTTTGTTGCAATAGTTGTGACTTTTGTCCTTTATACTATTTAAACTTAAAAAAAAATTAAACAGAAACCTTTGTTTTTGGAAGAGCTTATAGAGTTGGGTTTTTTTTTTTTTTTTGCTCAACCATTTTGTATCTACAATACCTCGATGTTCTTAAGTTCTTTTTTGTTTGTAACCTGTCCTGTCTCGTCCCTAATATCGCAAACATACGACCTTATAATCAAAAGTTGTAAAAGTATTTAAATTATTAGTTTATTGAAATGATTAAATCAAGATCTAAGCGTATTAATCAGCGAAGCATGCCAAAGTGCACACTTCTCTTTCCTCGCACAAGAAATCAATGAAAAATCGAGAGAGAGAGAGAGAGATGAAAGACCATTTAAAAAGTTTTTTTTTAAAAAAAAAAAAAAAAAAAAACCACAAACCAACCAACACCATTTTATTACATAATTTAAAAAAAAAATTAGCTCAGCTAATTCAAAAATCAACAAAGAAAGAATGAAGGAGGAGGATTATGGCCAGTCCATCCCTCTTCATGTACAACATATTTTCAAAATGACAAATACCAAAAACTGTTAAACATGAACGTATTTACAAGGCTGACAACGTTGAGGAGTAAGACTGGACTTCCAATGATCTAGAACAGTGTCATTTTGCCATCGATGGGCACTACGTTTCTGAGCTAAAGAAAACAGATAGTCATAATGATCACTAAACCACATTTCATCGTTTCCAGTGAAATCACGTCCTAAACAAGTCAATAAATGTTCTAATGCGAATTCAAGATAGAGTTGATGAAGAAAAAGCACTCAATAGTGTCCACACAATATCGAATTCCATCCTTGTAATTTCTTCGTACACAGACACTTTGGTAGTCATTACTCCCACACAATTCAGTGCATCACTGATTACAGAAGTCGTGGCATCGCGAGTTTTATAGTGTGTTCGCAGTTGATCAATGTCTGACCATTTGAACTTTTTCAAGGTAATAAACCTTTTTATAGCATTCAGATACCAATGATTTAAACGCCTATGCCTTTTAGGATGCAATTGTTCTTAACGTTTCACTTGAAGCTGTACAAAGTCCCTGTAAATGCAGCTCCAAAGATAGATTCTGAATGCGCTCTTTTAACCTATCGATGATGAAAGTCCTTAGATACGGTCGTCTCGGCTGACCAAATGAATGTAGTGACAGCTCAAAGACCACTGAGGATGTTTTTCGTAGGGTGAATCTATATACTCCCATTCGTGGAGTTTCACACCCCAACTGAAACACTGTTCTTGGTCTCCTTGTCCCAAGTAGACAAATCTGCTCTCGCTAAAGATTTTGGAATAGATCCTTCCAGATATTTAGGCCATTTCCCTTTGCACGTCTGGAATCGACTGGCAAAATCACAATATCCAGGCAAAGCCAAGGAAACGTGTATTCTTCGTTGAGTCGTGATTCTCAATGAGCTTGTGGTGATCAGTGTCTTGTGAGTGCACGGATGACATCCATAGATGGTCATACGGACTCCACCCCGTTCGATAGTTGACACAGCATCACTCTTGTCGTAAGGCACAGCATTACATTCTACTTCATTGAACTTGGAATCAGTGGATCCATTCGATGATTTCTGTGTCGAATTCATCTTTCTCGGTGAACGTCTTTGCTCAAAATGATTTTTCTTCCTTTAAACTTTTTTTTTTATATAAGAGGACGATACCCTTACGGGACTGTGTTGTGACAAATCTGATACATTTTTTCCAATGGACGACTGACGATTTGGTGATAAGACAAATGTACAATCTTGTGAGGATCGACCATTTTGACACAAAAGTCTTGATCTTGATCTGACTTTAAAGCTTCTTTTAACACGTCAAAGTTCACCACTTGACTCGAACGATAGTTGAGGGTTAGTCCTTTCACTCTGCATTTAGTATGAAGTTGTCTTTTCTTATATCGGTACTGGTAGCCGTCATTTTTGGGTTCGCCACTAGCAAAACTCAGAATAGTTTCTTCGGGACGTTTGCCTGTCCACGCTCCTAAACGTTTGTCTTCGATGCGAGGGTAATAGTCTATAGGTCAACCAATTTACACGCAAATATCGATGTAAAAGAAAAGGATGCGGTCTCCTAAAGGATCCGACACAGAATACAATTTTAAACGGGCATTGGCTGTCACTTAAGCAGCAATGATGACATTGCCAAACTCGTCGGGGGGAACAAACTCCATGACTTCTTCGTAATTCACTAATATAAAATCTTCACATATGATGTTTGATGAGTTTTCTTTTATCCTCGATGAGCTGAAAGTATTGACTTGGATCCACCAAGTATTCAGTCTTAGGCAACATCGGGCGTTGATTCAGTTTTCCCCACAAGCAATTCAGCATGACTTTAGCAAACGATCGTCTTCCTTCGTTCTGTTCTACGTGTTCCAAGTCGATGCATTGTATGGATAGGTACCATTGTTTGAATTCGTCTTTTTCGTCTGGAGTGTGACACTAGAAAGGATAGCCGCTGGCTTCTTGTTTCAATTTTAAAAACTCGTTGTTGTAGCCTGAAAAAATCCCCGACTCATGTCGTCGTCCTGTTGGTATTGTTCTGTCGTAGGAAAGTGCCAAATTTCGTGCAATTGTTTCAATTGGTATCTACGATCGAGAGCATGTTAATGATCATCGTGGCAACAAGGCTGCAGTTGATTACACGTTTTAGCACACGTACGACTTAAGGGAAACATCAGTTTTCCGCGGCAATGATGAGGCAACACGGGATGGTACAAGTTCGTATGTGGAAGAACTTGACATTTGATCAAACCTTCGCGCTGGCGAATGTGTTCGACCTCAATGTTTTCTGTCAAGATGTCAGGGTTACAGGTAGAAAATAGAGCATATTTACACAGCGAAGGATACAAGGAACACACATCTATATATTTGATCTGTTCTATTTGAGATTATGACAAGCGTGTAGCATTGGCCCGTCCTCCAAACAAACTGTCGCGTGGATTCAAAGGTTAATTATCTGCTACATCGTACTCTTCAACGATGCGTTGAAATTCCGGATCTGTTTTGAAACGTCGATAGTAGTCATGTTCCCACATTTCAACCACTTGGTTTCCGTGACATTCTGAACTCTGGCGTCGTTGGTAAGTTCTGTCGCACAACTCTTCCATAGTAAACCCTGTCAAAGAATTTTTCAGGTTTCAGTGAGGATAACAGGTGGGACACTCATAAAATAAACATCCGTTAAATTCGTATACGATCTGTGGGTCTTATAAATCCCAACTATCCACGGAATAACATCCAGTCTTCTTTTCTTCACCGTTTCTAGCATGTTGTATCCACTTGTCTTGAGTTTCACACAAGTAATGTAACCAACGCAAAACTTTGTCTGAATATCGATGGCTGACAGATTGATACGACTGAGGTGGTATGCTGTCTAGTTTGCTCTCAGGCATGAACTTCTTTCGGTACACTAATCCACACGCTTTGGCAATGGTAGAAGCTTCCTTTAAGGGATCGATACCACCGCGCTCAAGCAATAACTGTCGAAATTTTCCAAAACACGTAAAATATTCATATCGGACTGACAATATTTCAACATCTCTTCTTGAAAATCAAAAGGGCCTGAAGAGTAAGCTTGGTACCAAGTGTACAAAGCTCGTTGTTCTGTTCGCATTCCATCGGGGTCGTAGTAATGGGATTCAGCCAAATACAAGAGCACCACGTGTTGATTTGCTTTGGTATTAAAAGAAAATGTGGAAAATAGTCTTTAGCCATTTCTGTAATTGCAAACATTCTATGCATTTTACTTAAAGGCATACCCAAATAACTCATGGAATCTTCGGAAACAATACAATGCCAACAGTAACAGCAGATTAAAAGAAAAGACGACAGTATAATATGCATATATATATATATATATATATATATATATATATATATATATATATATATATATATATATATATATATATATATATAACGTATGAACATATATAACATATCACAGAAAGGAATACATTTGAAAATGTAGATATGAAATATGAACGTTTTATTGTTAAAAGCATGCACAAGGTCATATTTATTAATGAAGATATCAGGAAGTGAGGGCACTAGAAGTTATAATTAAAGCTGAATTTGTTTTTTGTTTTTTTTAATCCAAGAACGTAAGTAATTAAAATAAGCATTATGGGAGCAGGATTTAAACAAGAGAAACTTAGTGAAATAGGTAACCTTAAAGCTGAATTCCCTCTGACTGTTAAATAGAATGACTCACCTTACTGACACGGGATATTCAATTTCAAAGGGTCTTTGTTAACTTAGTGTCAAAACCCGTCTGAAACGGTTTAGGGGTCCAACACCGAATGCTGGCTGATTCGGCCCAAACTACGGGTTGACTCGGCTCAAATGCCAGACTGATTCGGACAATGTGAAATATTAAAAGGAAAGCAATAGAACACACATACCTTATTTATTTTAGTAGTTATTTTTGTTTTCGCAAACATAGTAAGAGAATGTAAAAGGTTGATTCTCAGTTCTTAAATTTACACAAGATAGTTATTAGCAAATTTCTAACCTAAATCAGAACAAAACAGATATAAGCTATCGCATTTAGATTTATTTTTAACCAAAATAACTTTTCAATGTTTACAATAAAGAAAATATAAAGTTATTATTTGAATTAATATATATGAAAAACATTTTGAAACTTCATAAATCAGGCCAGTATAGCCGACTTTCAACACTATCAAACAGTAATGCATATAAATGTACCCATGGTTTTTATTGATTTCTCGTGCAAATCGTGCTTTCCTTGCGAAGTATTTACCCCCCAAAATTTTGTGTAAACAGTTGTTGATGAGTTACACAATAGTATTACGTACTTTACTGTTATCGTTGAATTTTTATCTTTTGAGTAAAATCTCGAACCAGCAGACCAACTTGTTTTCATTTTAACCTTTGAAACATTTGAAAATATTTAACTTCAAGCACATATTAAATCCATTAAATATTGATTTCTAAACAGATATTTTATTATATTAATACTGTTACGACTCTAGGTCTAAAATATGTAACAGAAAGAAAGTGACACCAATAAAATCAAGTAAAATCAACAAGCAATTTATTTCCAGACATTTAAGTTAAAATTAAAAAGACACTTACAATTTGTGAATTACATTCCAAATAATCCTAATGTCCTAATCACAAGTCCAAAATACTAGGATGTTCCGAATGAATCCCAATAGCCTTGAATGTCCTGATGTACCACAAAGATGTAATCCATAATGTATTTGAAGGAGTTCACATAAATCTCAAAATCATGTATTAATCTAAAAGTCAATGAGCACTTTGGGAATTCCAATTAATATTTTAAACAAATAATTCCTCTCAGATTATATCTGATTTCAACAACACAACTATAATTACTATAATAGATTCCTTACAGACTGATCCTTAGAACCGGAATTCTAGAACAGGAATGAATTTTTTTAACCAAAATCTGTATATAAATACACATGCCTACATGACCTATATCACAACAGAATAAGAGTATTTATAATGGAAAAATACTGGCCTACCTGACATATGTCACAAAAGTTTAATTGCGAAATGCCAATGAAATTACCGGATAACCTAACACATGTCACAACTTGCAAGCATGGACAAAAGTTAAGTATGTATTTTCAAATAACCATACAACCTACAATCATAAACAAAAGTTAGGTATGTAAACATCATACATAACAATACATATATAATATAATAACACTTCCATTTAACCAAAGATCACAAAGTTATTTCAAGTCAGCATTTAATTATAGCGGCGTTGATCAAACGGGTTTTGCCAGATCATGGTCAGATGATCCCATTATTCATGTTCGCAATTAAATTAATTAAGGACGCGCTGATCAAACAAAGTAGTAAACAAACGATGCTAATATAATGTTTAATTATAGCGGTATTAATCAAATATATTTTGCATATTGATGGTCAGATGCTCTCACTATTATTGTGTGCAATTAAACTAATTTAATAATAATATGCTTCTTTTTATCTTTGCTCTTGTACAGTATATACTTTCAATAATAACGTGGATACAATTAAATAATACATTATAAATTCAGCTAATGAAAATAACTTACGGTGCTCATTGTTGTATTATATAAGATTTATTTAGTATCAAGATAAATTCTACATAAATCAATTTTTAAAAAAAAAAGGCATTAACATACTCAGACCAGTATATATAGACGAAAAAAATCATAACTAAAACATTAGCATATTGAGATCAATATATATATATATATATATATATATATATATATATATATATATATATATATATATATATATATAGATATGAAAACTAATTACCTGCATGGCCACTGTTTTCTCTATTTTTTTCAGTGTTAGTAATTTGCAGAGTATACGAGTATAGAAATAAATTCTACATAAATCTAACAAAGGAATTAACATACCTAGTCCGATAAATCAGACCCCCAAATCTGTGTTGATACTGACAAATGATGGAAGATTTGTTGATCCCCACAAATAGTCCATCAGTATGAAGACAGATTTGGGGGTCTGATTTATCGGACTACAGTATGTGTAGATAAAAACAATGTAACAAAAGCAATAACATACTTAGACGTATATATATATATATATATATATATATATATATATATATATATATATATATATATATATATATATATATATATATATATATGTTACAGCATGGGCAATGTTTTCACGATTGCATAAAATTAAATGATTCATTATGTACGTTATCATTTATTTTATTTTTTATTTTGATTGTTACGAGGTCCACAAGATTAGCAGAATATAGACGTATGATATTGTATTGAATTAAATCATACACTGGACAGGACCTCAGTTTAATTTTTTAGTATATATGATACTCTAGTAAAGTGTACAGGATAATATAATAAATTCTAAATAAATCTAACAGAAGCATTAACATACTCAGACCAATATATATATATATATATATATATATATATATATATATATATATATATATATATATATATATATATACGAATTTTTTTTTACCGCATGAGAACTGTTTTCACGGTTTCTTTTTCAATGTTAGTAATTTTATTATTTCTCAATAAAATAAACTATTTAAATTTTGCACAAAGGCGAATGAGCTGCTTTGAAAATATTTCACTATTAAATTACCGATGCAAGATAAACAGTCTTACATTATTTCATTTCATTATATATAACAACGCCATTATCTCGCGTAAAATCGTGATTTTGTTTCCTTAAGTGCAGATTTGAACTGCTCAACCTACCTGGGAAATAATGAGAAATATCATATTTTAAACAAATCTAAATGTCACATTTAAATCCAAGACGAAATGTAATAATACATGGTCCGAATCAGCCTGGCATTTGGTTCAAATCAGCTTGTAATTTGGGCCGAATAAGCTTGGTCCGAATCAGCCAGTTACCTCCAAGACTATACCAACAAGTTATTCTCCGCCTTTTTGTTCCTTTCTGACATGACTGGTGGCGGAGAACAACTATATGAAGACATGATTCGTGCTGGAGGGTCAGTTTATTCATGCGGATTATCGGGATTTAATGCCATGGATCAATAGAAGAGGTATTATACTCAGTGGTATACTATGGGTAAATGGCGCCCGTGGCGACGATCATGGCCCAAAGCCCTGAATTTTTATAAGCTGGTTTTGGCGCCCCAAGACCTCTGGCACGCGGGGCAACCGCCCCGTCCGCCCCCCACCCCCCTTCGTTAATACGCTACAGATTATACTTACCGTCTGCATACAATGGTCAGTCGAAATAAATGTCTTAATTAGTAAATTAGTAGCGGTCGGCCTGATAATCCGCCTGAATAACAATGGTGACACTCCAGCACGAATCGTGTCTTCATACAGTTGTTCTCCGCCGCCACCGGTCGTGTAAAGGAAAAAAAAAAAAAAAAAAAAGGTGGAGAACAACTTGTTGGTCTAGTCTTAGAGGTAACTAACTGGATGATTCGGACCAAGCTTATTCGGCCCAAATTACGAGCTGATTCGGACTAAATGCCAGGCTGATTCGGACCATGTGAAATATTATTATATTTCGTCTTGGATTTAAACGTGATATTAAGATTTTTTTAAATATGATATTTCTCACAAGACCAGCTGGGATACCTACCCTACCAATTTCCTACCTCCCCGGTAGACTCCCTGAATATTTTATAAGCAAATTTAAAGGGATGCTTTCGTAAAGAGGTTTGATCTATAGAAATCACTCTTGGTGTTCAAAGGACTATTGCTGCTTGCTCAGTAATTTCGAATACTGTAGTTCGATGGAATAATATACATAATTAAGTATACAAGACTACACATTTATTGATAAAATTGAAAAACGAATAAGTCTTCAAAAATATCAGTTGCATATACGTGGTGAACAAGTTCATCTTTATAATGATTGCCCAAAAAAGTTAAGACCATTTCACAGATATTGAAGACCCGATTTTTTTTTTTTGTTTCTTTTTCTTACCACCCGAGATTTTCCGTGTCCATGTCTGGGCGTACTTTTTTTTTCTTCTTTAGGTTTAGGTTCGCGTCCGGATTAACAATTGGCCAGCTCGTGTTTCTCGTTTCAGGTGCAACGTGTTTGAACGCCCCTCCAGTAAAACTGACTTTATAACGTTTATACGACAATGGCACCCTCTGAATTATGGGTGAGTATTATGCTTACGAGTGGGAATTTTTTAAAAATAATTTACGGTGATGTCCAGAAATGTTGTCTCGCTTGGTTGAGCGAACACTCGACCGTCAGGTTAACCTCCCCGTCGGTGTAGATTGTGTTTGGTTTTAATGGCACTTTTAACACGTTAATGTCTATATTTTGCAGAGGAAGCGGGATCTAGGTGCCTTTCCCAATACAAAGAGGCAGCCGACCCGGGCTGGCCTGGGCGGGTATTAAACATGCGACTCTTAGATTGGGAGTCGGACGCACTACCAGTTGTGCTAATAGAAAATATTTCATTTTTTATACAGAAATAACTTTAAAATTGTATTAATCAGAATACAGTCGCTGTGAACTTGCTGTTTGCAATTTACGCATTGCCAAGCGTCTGTTTAACATTCATTTGAACCGGTGACACATGAGTATGGATCCCTCCTTGCTGTGTATATGTGTATGCAATAATATCAAGATTGCTCAAGATTTTCTATTGAAACTTGACCATATAATTATGAAATGTGCAAATAATCAAAGGCGGCTGCAATTGTTTTCACTTGGCAAAAATAATGAAAGCAATGAACAAAACAGTGGCATCTCTTTATTTAGCGTGCATTACTCTCAGTCCATTAGCTTTCAAAAAAAAGTTCTTTTGTTAGCTTGGTGTTTATTTTGAGTTCTTGTTTAGACACACGATGAGCCACCTATCCTCCCTACTCTTGTAAGTTTGAGTAATTCTTGGTATAGAATTTCAGCTGGCTAAGTTATAATAATATTGTCTGTACATTCTTATTGATGTGTTTACTTTCTGTGCAGTGGTTCATAGTTACAGCCTCGTACATTTTTTGCTGTTTAATCGTATAATCCTTTTTTTAAACTTACACATTTACACAATATTCAATCTCCCTTCACTTTGTAGAGATTACATGCTTCTGTTATATTAATAATTATTAATTTTTTCGATGATATTTTACCCCAGGTTATACCTCTTAAAAAAAAAAAAACACATTTGAGGTATTCCTTTGTTTGGTAAGTAGTAAAGCTAAGTAGTAAGCTTAACCTTTATTGTATTAGAAAATTTATTTTTTTGCAGACATTTTTTTCTTTCAGAACAATGTTACAGTCTGTTGGGAAGAAAGCACAGTGGGCTACAAATCCAACCTGTTTGTCATGCACAAAATGTGTATGTATGGATGGATGTTTGGTTGTCTTTGGCCCGATCATTTTTGGGATCTGGCTGAAAGACGAAGAACTTACAGAGGAAATAAGGTTGTTCTTCCTCCTTTTTTCCTATACCATTTGTAGGATCTCGGAATGGATGCATACATCTATAGATAGTAGGCATTCTGTTGATGGGATTGAGTGTGCCCCCCCCCCCAATGAAGAGGGAGAAGCAGCACCTTCCCAGAAAGAGTGGGGTAGAGCAGCGTCTTATCATGGCGAGTGATTGTGTACCTCCCCCCAACCATTAGGGGAGCGCCAGCATCCTCTTATGGTGACAGGCAATTCGCACACTCCTGATAAGGATATGCAGCATTCCAGTTCCTTAGTTCCTTTAGTTCTGGGGAGGATTCCTCTCCCAGATCACAGTCACCATTTGGTTCGGAGTCCAGTGACTGGTCACATAATGCCCCATCTGACTAATCATTGCTTTCCCCCCTAAACATTTTTGTGAGAGGAATTGTTCAAAATGGAGACAACAGCAGCAGTCTAGAACACAATCAGGCTTGGTGACTGGGGAGTCTCCATTGACCTTGAGGATGTGTAGTTTCACATACGTCCATTTTTGAATCGAACTGGAGATTTTCCAATTTCGAGCCCTGCTGTTTGGCCTAGCCTTGGTACCCAGGGTTTTTACCAGAGTGATGGGAGTAGTAGCTGGTCGCTTCTGGTCTTGAAGGATCCCCCTACTACAGTATTTCAAGGATTGGCTGCTTCACAACAGCAGCAAAGAGTCCCTCTTGCAACATTTGTCCTGCTGTTGGTTGTTGGTTGTGACATGGCTAGGACTTGTGCCAAACCTGGATTTACATGGAAATGAGCTTCCTCACTTAACCTGTACCACACAGAAAGAATAGACAAAATCCATGCTCTTTTGAGGACTCTACAGGGCAAGACTTCGTTGTTGGCCCGACTTTACCTTTTACTCCTGTGGACTTTGAACTCCATGGCAGACCTGGTTTCCCTAGAGAGGCTTCACCTACATCCTCTCCAGTTTCTCGTTCTGGTAACCTGGAAACCGCACAGGGATTCTTTGTCAGCCTGAATTTCTATGGGGTCATATTTTCAGTACCATCTGAACTGGTGGGTTCAATCGAAACAGATACTTGAAGTGAGTTCCACTGCATGCCCCCAAACCCTACTCATATCTGTACACGGATGCGTCAGAGTTGGGTTGGGACGCTAATCTAGAACTAGAAGGTGTACTTCTCCAGGGTCTTTGGTGTCTGGAGGAAGTTTTTCTTCACATAAACAGTTTGGAAATGAGGGCTGCGTTTTTAGCCCTGCAAGGGTGCATAGGCCAAATAAGGAGGCGTTGCATGATGATCTCCTCAGACAACACATTGGTGGTTGCATATCTCAGACAACAAGGAGGTACTTGTGCAACTTCTCTTTGTGTGGAGGTCTGGAACTTTCTATGCTGGGCAGAATCAGAATGTATTACCCTCTGAGTTCACAATATACAGTACCTGGCAAGAAATATATTCTTGCAGACTGTCTGTCCAGGACAGACAAGGTAGTTCTTATGGAGTGGTCTCTGCATCAAGCAGTAGCAGAGCCCCTATTTAATCAGTGGGGGAGGCCTCTGGTGGACTTGTTCCTCACAAAACTGAACAACAAACTCCTGTTTTAAATACCGTATTAAAAATTTGAGCAAATTTTGAAATATCTTTTATTATATTGTCAGATTATTATAATAGTTTCAGCATTATTTCAGTCCATTAGAAAATCATAAACTTTTATTAGTTTGAATAAATTTAAGCAATATATATCTCTTGTCCACATCAAGCCTATGTAATCCAGGTAACCTGGGTTGGATCAGATTGATAGGTCATGTGATCATGTTATGTAGTATGTAAAAGTGTTAAAGATGACATTTATCGTTTCCTTTATTTCCTTTTCTGTCGAACCCATGTTTGTGGGATGCAAGACATAGCAGTCACTTTTACAGCAACATCATCATCGTCAGCAGTTATGGTTTTGGTTTAAGTTTTTTAGTTGCCTATATTTCCTAAACCCCTTTAAACATTCTCATCATACTTGACATGAATCATTATGAAGCTAAGACAGTTCATTCTTTGACCTTGGAGTCAAGGTTACAGTCGTTGTAAATGTGCATTTAGGTTTTGGTTAAAGTTTTTTCCTTTGCTTATATTTCCTAAGCCCCTTGATGGATTTCTTCATGCTTGAGATGAATCAGAATGAGGCTGAGACATTTCATTCTTTTACATGCACTTGCCCCTTTGACCTCGGAGACAAGGTCACAATCATAGAAAATGTGTGTTATGGTTTTGGTTAAAGTTTTTCCTTTGCTTACATTTCCTAAATCCTTTTTCTTCATACTTGGGATAAATCATTATGAAGCTAAGACAATTCATTCTATGACATGCTTATTTGCCCCTTTTACTTTGTGGTCAAGGTCACATTCATAGAAAATTTGTGTTAAAGCTTTTTCTTTTTCTTTATTTCCTAACCCAGTGATAGATCCTCATCATGATTAGCATGAATCATTATGAGGTTAAGACAATTTAAGTTATGACTTAGCATGAATCATTATGAAGCTAAGACATTTTCGCTCGTCTTTTGGACATTGGGGTCAAGGTCACAGTCACAGAAAATTTGCATCAAGGATTTGGTTGAGTTTTGTTAATTTGCTTGTATTTCTTAAACCCCTTATTGGATTTTCTTCTTCCTTTAGATGATGTCTGAAGATAAGACAATTCATTCTGCAACATGCTTGCTCAACCTTTTGATCATGAGGTCAGGGTCACACATTTTACAGTAATGCTTGATCTGGGCTCGACATGCAGGCCCTGGCCATGTTTGTAAAAGGACACAGTACATGTTGATAAATCAGTCTCTCTCGATCTAATTTTATTCCCCCATCACCACCCTGCCCTATTTTGGTTTTCTGCATGATTATTTATGGCTTAACCTGATTGGGGGTGCATGTCCTTGAGTAGAGAATTAATTATTTTGATTTGGGGGTCGAACTGGTCACTGGAGCCCTAATTGTAACTTTTAGTTTCCACAGGATGAATCAGTTCAAATCAAACTTCAAAGGTGGACTATACTTGGATAGAGGCAGTTCACTATTCTGACTAGAAGTTCATGGTCATTGGAGCTGTAATTTTGATTTCTACTTCCAGATATGTAAAGTTTCATACAGATATCCTCTGTCTAAGTATACCACCATCAGATGTATAGGGTGATGCATGCAGGTAGAGGTATTGCACCCTATAGGCCTTTCCAGTAGACAGTTCTTCCATATTTACCTCCCCCTGTTCGCTATGTGTCACTATACGTGTCCGCCATCAAGGTAAAGATTCTACATATGCCAAACATGAAATTGACAGAATAAAACAGGACATGCTACAAACACTTCCATATTTCTTTATTGCTATAAATCAACTTTATTTTTGCATAAATCTTCTAATGTATACTCTCAAATACAACAGAAAACAGCTACATCAGAATGTTAAGTAAAACAAAAAGATATACATTAATCAGGACACTTGTGTTCACAAAATGAAGGTCCTTATTTCTGAAAAATTATTGCGCAGAAAAATTGAGCAATTACTGTCCATTTAATTTAAATGAAGCTAGAAATTTAATTTAAAAGAAGTTGTCCAGTTTTAACTTTCAAGAGAATTCTGAAATTTGACAAGTTATCTGTAAAAGAAAAAGATACCAAAATGCCCAAGTAATTGGAAAATCACTCATTTAATATGTTTCATGGTTTCATTGTTTACCTGTCTGATATGTAATCACAAACTAGAATTTTATATATAATAATAATAATAATAATAATAATAATAATAATAATAATAATATTGACTTTATTTAAAGAAGAAGCTCATTTGGTCAACTGACCAATCTTCCAGGAGGCCTTCTAGAATTACATGTATATGTTGTACAATTTTTAAAAGTTGTGGTGTGTTTAGACAACAATGCTATTGAAAACTAGATAATTGATCTACTGCTACACTAAAATATGTACAAGGCATTCAAGATGAGTACATAAATGATTCATACAAAGATTAGTAGTGAACCTGAGTAAAACATTACAGGTGAGTACATAAAGAACATTGTTTTAAAGAAGAGTAGTACTGAATAAACACAAAATCATACAAATGTTTGTTTCTGTAAATTCTGACTAAGAAGCTTCTTGAAATCAAGGGAAGAGTCAGCTGACCTTATGTATATTGTGGAATGGAATTCCATCATAAAATGGTTCCAGAAAAAGCAAAACTCTTTTTATAAAACTCTGAATTTGGTTTAGGTAAATATAAATTGTTGTTTGAGATGGATCTTAGTTCATATGTATGTACATTTTCCACAAATTTAAAATTACATTGAAGATAATCAGGAGCCAACTCATTTAAGGATTTGTAGACTAGTAAAATCCTTTTGAAGCTGAGTTCTCTGTTGAAATGGAAGCCAGGGTTTTAAAAAGATTTTTTGATGGGGTATCTAAATCAGCTTCAAGAATAACTCTAGCTGCTCTTTTTTGAAATTTCAGTAGTCTTGATTGATCTTCTGTATCACTATTACCCCAGCTAGAACAGCAATATTCTAGATGTGGCATGATGTCGGCATTGTAGAATATCTTTCAATGTTGTTGAGAGAGATAAGATTTTATTATGTTCAAGGGATAAAGCAGTGAGTTTACTTTTTTAATGACCTTATCAGCTTGCATTTTCCAGCAATAGATATTGTCTATCATAATCCCAAATAGTTCTACATTTTCAGACTGTACTATATCTATTCCGTTTTGCATTACTTTGAAGTCATCTTTCTCAGCTTTTACTTTGGCTTGACTACCTATGATCATGGCTTTTGACTTGGCTTCATATATCTTCATACCAGTGTGCTCACAACAGTTATGTTACTTTCTTTAACCAAATCCTGATTTAATTTAGTGCTAAGGTCATGGCCAGTTGATCTAGTGTTATATAATGTTGTCATCTGCGAACATGTTCAAGGTCACGTGAATACATCAGTGGGATAGCTATGATTGGGCAGGGGAAGTAGCTATTCTTCTGATTTATAGCAACATTTTTACATGTACAATAGTTGTACATTCTTGGTCAAAAGTTTGCTTTTAACTCCGGGTTTTTTGTACCCAGTATACATATTGTTTTACATGTAATCATGAAACTTGGGGATAAATCATGATGGTTACTATGCCCTCATCACAAAGGTATGTCACTCTGGCCCATATTTCATGCTTCACTGCCTGAAAAAAATTATTTTTTCTTGAGCTCAGTTCATGCCTGAATCATCAAACTGGATGATCGTATGCATCTCTTTTCGTACCACACCTTTACAGCAGAAGGTCACTGACATTTCACATTTTACTGGCTTAGGTTAAGTTCATTATGCACCCTGTATACATTCTGTTATACTTGTAATCATAAAACTGACTGACAGGATGCATCTTGATCAGTACACCCTCATCACAAAAGTGGGTCACTGTAACCCTTATTTCATGCTTCATTAACTTTATTTAAATTTTATTTTAAATTTATTTCTCAAGCACTGTGCATGCTAGAATCATTAAATTAGATGAGTAGATGTACCTCTTTTAGTACCACACCCTTACAACATCTCACATTTTACTGGCTTACTGGTAAGTAAAATTTTTGTGTTTAGCTCATTAACACATAGGTTTTTTTCACATTCTATGTACAGAGGAACCTCCTTAATCCGGACTCCGTTTATCCGGAAACCTCGCTATCCGGACATAGTTCAGCGGGAACAGAATTCCTAAACGTTAATTTGCTCCGTTAATCAAGAAATCCGGAAATCAAAATTGGGGACCAAAGTGTAAAATTACTATAAAACTTGCCTCGATAATCAGGAAATAATGTCCAAAAATAAGAAAATTCAAAGAATTATATATGAAAATGCAGTCAGTCGGATAACAAATGTGGAGGTGTGTCAATGTGTCAATCTCTGATTGGTCAAATTCTAGTGGCAATTGGAAATTGATCATGTGTGTGGAAAGCTTCAAATAGCGTAACCGTATTGTAACCAGCAATTGTATAAACAATGTCTGTTTTTGTTTATCACTGACGGGGGTGTTAATAATGATATAAACACACTGGGATAAAATCGTCGACACTTTTGACATAACATATGGTTAATAAATTAAAAGTGTCATTAAGTCTCTTTGTTGTTTACCAATTGTATGTAACTATCACAGTTTCTTGATGGCTGTAGAAATAAAGTAGATTGATTTAAGCTGTGGACAGTATAGGGCTTCATTTCTGAATAAAAAGCGACGTCAATTATCGGCTCATTAGCAGCTAAAACAGTTGTAAAATACGACTTATAAAAATGACTGCATTTTATTAGTTTACCATAACGCATTTGACTGCGAGATATAAGTTTGTATTCGTTGTACTTTTTACATTATTATGGCGATACCATCAAGCAAGCCTATATGAGTAGAGATACCGGCCAGCACAATAAATAAGATTTGCCAGCACAAAGATCACCCAAAAACTACCATTTAAGATATCCGCCTGCATATTATAGCTGACTCATCCTTAGACATTTGCAAGTCGACAATTGCGGACATTATAAAAAAACAAGGACAGATGGTTGTCCATACCTGCCGAGTTGGCAGACCTAACCCATGCTCGCCACGCCAAATATCAACAAGTCGATGATGCCGAATTCATGTGGTTCTCAGACATGTCGGCCCAACGTGCCGCCGTCAACGATGAAATGCTCATTGCCAAGGCAAAGACACTCAGAGACCAATTTGACATCACTGACTTTGCCTAATCTCGTGGTTTGCTACAACGATTCAAGAATTGGCGGGGCATCAAACGCAAATTGTATCAGGGAGAAGCAGATAGTGGCGACATGAACAAAGTGCGGGCCGGCAGAGAGGAACAACAGCGACTACTGCAAGACTAGGACCCACAAGACATATTCAACCTTGCTGAAACTGGAGAATCCAGGCAAACAAAGGTCACAGATTTCTTGTGGAAATTGACATAAAAAATGTATGTACGGTACATATATGTGCATGTACATAGTGTGATGTGTTCGATGTGTTAATTGTTTAAACTTATATTTACGTGCATGTACAAGTGCATGTTATAATAAAGTGAAATAAACACAAGTCAATAGATGTATTCATTAATTTATTTCAACCATTATTGAATATACAGTACATTTACAGCTAGCAAATACATGTACAGTACATGTACATGTACATTATCCGGAAAACTCGTTGATCCGAACGTATTCACTGGGAACGAAGGTGTCCGGATTAACGAGGTTCCTCTGTACATACTATCCTGCCTAGAATCATGAAAATTGATGAGCACTACACCCTCGTTGCAAAAGTAGGTTATTATTATCCCATATTTTACACAGACTTTGAGTTCATTTTGAGTCAATTGTTTATTTCTTAGGCACTGTTTATGCTAGAATCATAAAACTGATGATGATATGTATCTCGTTTAGGGCTGACAGCTGTTATAATGTACCTCAATCAACTGCAATTGTTTCATTTCCTGTATGTCTTTTACCTCTTATTCTGACAGGATTCAGTTTGTAAGACATGTCTTTGTTGAATATATCTGATAGTTATAGCAAAACATCCCTTAGATTGTCGTGATATTGGTTCCTACTGATACTTGCAGGGATCGTGCTGGGCTTCGCCAATGTCGCAAATTGCGATTTCTTTTCCTAATTGGCGACAAAATATACCATCTGGTGATTTTTTGGACGACAACATTTTTGGCTGTTGAAACTTGTATATACAATCGTGGGTTTGGAGTGGAGGAATTCAAAGGCACCATG
The DNA here is from genome assembly GCA_029931535.1 of Margaritifera margaritifera. Classification (NCBI taxonomy): domain Eukaryota; kingdom Metazoa; phylum Mollusca; class Bivalvia; order Unionida; family Margaritiferidae; genus Margaritifera; species Margaritifera margaritifera. The sequence continues at coordinate 1,492,769 of JAQPZY010001623.1, read as the reverse complement.
AAAGGAAGCCGCAAACTTGGTTATAAAATGCACTGGAATCTATCTATTGTTATATAAACAAATCCTTTGTTCATATTGACAAACCATCTTACCATTGCAGATAGTTGCAACATAATCTGCTTATGCTGACATCTGGCCTGAGTACTGTATGTTGTGATACACTAAAATAGTCGTGCTACCAGACTAGCTAAAATCGACCAAATGAAGGCTAATCCTTTTTTTTTTTTTGAAAAATGTACCAAAATAAATAGTTTTGCTGAAACTTCAAAGAAAAGTGATTACCTTTCCAATCGTTCTGTATAAATACTAAGCAAATAAAAAAAAAAAATTAGTCTCAATCAGAACAATATACTGTCATGGGTAAATGTGAGTTAGACTTGTCGTGTTCATCATCTCATCCTAAGAGTACAGTATGTACTCGCGCATAAGGTGCATAATTTAGGAAAAAATAAAAGCCCGTATATAATGGAAGAGACTAGATAGGAATAATAGAGACAAAGCCAGTGTAAAATACAATTAGGTATATTAATAGTGGAATATGTCACAAATAAATTGATAACTTACATTTTGTTCTTCATCGTGTCATAAAAATCCATAGAAATATATGATTGGCATTTTAAATCCGTTTGATAAGATAAATCCATGAATTCTATCATAGGTTACATACCAGCATAAAAATAGTAGCCCAGAATGATCCAGTTCACAATATGCCATAATATGTTAATTCCAAACATCTCACAAATAAACAATGAAAGTCAAGTCCACACATTTGTGATTCACAGTATCCTATAAAGGTCACTGTCTAATGTCATCTGTTAAAAAGACCAAGAATTCATCCGCATCGTCTGAGTGACCAATTATAGTGCTGAAATCCTCGATTGTCTAGTCATCGTAAAAATCGTTCGACTCCAATACCTCGTCTTTACTGTCATATGCGGGTGCTTACGTGGAGATTGAGCTTGGACTCTATAAGTGATACTTCGATCATACAGTCTGTGAAATCTGTTAAAGGATGCAACTGAACAGGTGTCAATCGTGCGGCAAGATCACAGGGAGTTCAAATAACCACCCTCTGTTACTTGGCACTGAACAAGTATCATATATGCGGCTCGATCAAAGGGTTGTAATGTGGGAAAACAAAGAGGATGCTAATGGATTAAGGTCAAACATGTATATATAAGATGTGTAGGACTCTACTTGGCACTGAACAAGTATCAAATTAAGAAGGTATAAATCGAAAACCAGAGAGAGAGAGAGAGACTGCAGATGTAGGGAAAGAAGATATTTGATAATGCATTTATTTAAAGTGACAACAGTCATACCTTTGCACAGAGCGTCATGCAAAGACTATGGAAGTAGCTAAGATTGCTGCTATTAGTAAAAGTAAAAATGACATTATCAGCGACTGTTAATGTGGGTTCAGTAAGATGAATATCATCAAAACTGACATCAGGAATAAACTCTGCATATCAAACTGCATTCAGCAAGTGGGAAGCTGTAAAATTACGACGCATACTCCTGTGACATTCGATTTTATTATTTTTATGAAACAACATTTTAATAGTGCAAAACATTATAAATAAGCAATCGAAACAGTCATGTAATGATTTATTCTGTAATACTGTCTTTTTCAATTTTCATTGCCTATTACATTAATAGACATGGAAAAATACTGACTCCAAGCTTGGCAACATTTTTTTTAAATTGGCGACAAAATATTGAGGTTAGTGATTTTTTTGGAGACAACTTTTTTATAGCCATCACCATCCTTGTACTTGTATGCAAATGATGAAAATATCAATAATGGAACCAGATTTACTGCCTGGACATGCACGTGGGATCTTTTTTTTTTCGCATCTACAATGACTTAGAAAGTATGCAGTGGCTTACAAACTATATACAGTGTTTCTTTAAAATAAAATGTTACTAAACGAAGGTTCTATTAGCAAATATTTTGTCTAAAGGTAAATACTGTGGTTTAAAGAAATTGTTATTAGCATTATCAGTAAATCAGCTTGATGTGTAATGTTGTGTAGTGTGCACTTTAACCAGTTCTCATAGACTTTGGTTTTTTTCCTAACAATGCCTCCATATCGATGTGAAAATCATAGATAAACAATCCTCTTAAGCAGATATGTGGAAATAGACAATTTGATTAGAACAGGTGAGGTAGTTCCTGCATCAATAACAGCCACATGCATTTTTGTGTACATGTTTACCAATTTTCTAAATGTTTACGGGCAGTAAACTAAACTAAATCATTTACAAGTGTAAATGTTGCAGTCTTTGTCTTGGTTTGCACCACAACCCTACAATAAAAGAAGCTCACCATGACCTATTTTTAACTTTTACTGACTTTGGTGAAGTTTGTGCATGCTATATGCATACTATCCTACCTAGAACCATGAAACTTTGTGAGAGGATGTATCTTGATAAGTGATACCTTCTTATTAGAAACTGATCTCTGTGACCTATATTTCATACGTGAGTGACATTGTTGAAATTTAAAGTTTCTTTCTCAAGTGCTGTTCATAATAGAATCATAAAACTAGATAATTGGATGCATCTTTATTACTACATTCTTTCAACCAAACAAAGTCCCAGTGACCAACATTTTATACTTGACTAACATCAGTATTTGTGTTTTTGCATGCTACATACATCCTAGCCTTTACAGAAGGCCCTTTATGACCAGTGCTGTTGAGAGTCAAATAAATGTTTATTCAGTGGTAAAATTTCTCTATTAAAGAATATGCATTGTATGTTTTGATAGGTTACCCGGTACTCTCAACAGGTTAACTGCATGTATAGTATATGCGAATGAGAAGCTATTAGTAGAGTGGACTCCATTCATTTCAAGCGAGGCCTTTGTTGTAGAGGCTAATCAAGATAATTACTGATGTATGAACTATGCTTGTAATAGTGATCATAATGGCTGTCACTCCACTGTTACTCAAAGCCTGTGTCTTCCACCCAGTAAAATTTGGCTTCTAGTGGTGCACAATGATAATAGCTACCAAAATTTAAAAAAAACAACAACAACAACAACAAAAAAAACAACAAAAAATACAATGATTTGAAGAAGAAGAAAAAAAAAAAATCTCTTGTTTTCATTAACTCATTATTAGCTCTACTAGTCATAGATGAGAAGAACTTATGGGATTGTCTGTCGTCCGTTGGTCTGTCTGTTAGAACAAGTTTGTTATCGCTACTCCTCCTAAACTACTTGGAGGATTGCCATGAAACTTGACACACATATTCATCCCATGGTCTGGTCCTAAATGAAAATGGTGCCACTCAGACATCCAATATGGCTGCCACAATGGCCATCCTGAAAATCTACTCCTCCTGAATGGATGGTCATATCAACATGGGGTTTTCACTGAAAGATTTCTTAGGATGTCTAGTTGGTCCTAAATGAAAATGGGGCCAATCTGAAATCCAATATGGCCACCACAGTGGTCATCTTAAAAATCTTGTTATTGCTACTCCTCCTGAATGGAAAGTCATATTGATATAGAGTTTCACCAGAAGACTTTATGATGTCTAGTTGGTCCTAAATGAAAATGGTACTGATCTGATGGCCAATATGGCCCCAGAGTGGCCATCTTGAAAATCTTGTTATCACTACTAGTCCTGAATGGATCATCATGCCAACATGTGGTTTTCACTAAAAGACTTCTTATGAAGTCTGGTTGGTCCTAAATGAAAATGGTACCAATCTGATATCCACTGTGGCTGCACTTAACACACACATTCATCCTATAATCTAGTTAGTCCTAAATGAAATGGTGCTGCTCGGACATCCAATATGGTGGCCATCTTGTAAATCTTGTTTTTGCTACTCCTCCTGAATGGATTGTCAAATCAACATTGGGTTTTCACTGGAAGACTTGTAATGTCTAGTTGGTCCAAAATGAAAATGGGGCCGATCTGATGTCCAATATTGTTGCCACAGTGGCCATCTTGACAATCTTTTTATTATTTCTCCTCCTGAATGGAAAATCATATTGACATGGGGGTTTTCACCATGAGACTTCTTATGATGTCTAGTTGGTCCAAAATGAAAATGGTGCTGATCTGATGTTCAATATGGTGACCACAGTAGCTATATTGAAAATCTTGTTATTGCTACTTCTTTTGAACAAAGTGTAATATTGCCATAGAGTTTTTATCCAGAAGACTTCTTATAATGTCTAGTAGATTGTAAATGAAAATGGTGCCGATCTGATGTCCAATATGGCTGCCACAGTGACAATCTTGTTATTGCTGATCCTCCTGAATGAAAAATAATATTGCCATGGGGTTTTCACCAAAAGACTTTATGATGTATAATTGGTCCAAATGAAAATGTTATCACTAGTCCTTCTGAATGGATGGTCGTATCAACATGGAGTTTTTACTAAACAACTACTTACGATATCTGGGTTGGTCCTAATGGTGCCATTCAATATGCCTGCTGCAGTGGCCATCTTGAAAATGTAGTTATCACTATTTCTTCTGAATGAATGGTCATATCAGCATGATGTTTTGACTGAAAGACTCATTATGTCTGGTTTGTTGTAAATGAAAATGGTGCCGATACGAACTCTAATATGACTGCCACTATGGCCATCTTTAAAATCTTATCACTACTTCTCCTAGATGGCTGGTTATATCGACATTGTGCTTTCACCAAAAGACTTCTTATGATGTCTAGTTGGTACTAAATAGAAATGATGCCAATCTGATATCAAATATGGCCACAGTGGCCTCCACCTTGAAAATCTTCTTATCATTGCTCCTCCAAAACAGAAAGTCATATCAACATGGGATTTCCTCCAGAAGACTTCTTACGATGCCTTGCAGGTCCTAAATGAAAATTGTGCCAAGTTGACATCGAGTATGTCCACCACAGCAGCTAATTTGAAAATATTGTTATCGCTGAAGAATATCAAAGATGGTTTCAACACTCCGCAGTTAAAAGGAAGAAATGGCTTTATCTTGAATTCTTGGAAATTCATTTCACCCAGTAGAGCATCAGTCCCTTCCAGGGACTCTTATATTATTTTTGCTTTGATATCATCGAAAAGAATGACCTTTATTGATTGGTTTTTGTCTTTTATGCCTAGTCACAGGGGCCAACATTTCTTAGGTCAAGATCACTTTAGTCTGAATTTATTTTCTGCATGATAATGCGGCTGCTGGTGACTCTAAAATCTTTGTAGAGGCAAGCTGTGTAATTATTGTGTATTTTCTGATTGGATGATATTATAGAGGATTTTTGTCACTTGCATAAGCATGATGAGATACAGTAGTCGTTTTTCTACTGGTAGTGACAGCAATGTCATTGTCAACAATGTTTAAGGTTTGCATTCAAGTTTTTGAAAGTCACATATCTTCTAGATCAGTTGCTCCATTCAGGTATAGGTCTAAACTTTATTCTTTGACATACTAGGAGTTTATGTCTTGCCTGTCTCACCTGCTTCAGCAAAAAGGTTGTTGCATCATGGTGAACAATCTTAAAGTTTTGCGTGAAGTTTTTGAAAGTTACATATCTTCTAGATCAGTGGCTGCATTCAGTTGAAACTTTAGGATAATATTACTATGGATTTAAAGTGTATATGCTGATATGCAAAGAGTTCCTGTCTTTCCTACTCATCATGGTCAACAATGTTAATTAGGTACAGGAGCTATACTGGCAAGCATATGAACACAGGTGACAGACCGGGTTCCATGGAACACTTATGTCTAATATTTCATTAATAAAATGAATCAGAAATATATTTGGCAGAATAATTTCAAGAAAGAAAACTATGTAAATACGGCTGCACAGAAGTTGTAATTTTTTTGTCAAAAGTTTCATTGCAGAACACTGAAAAAATCAAAATGAAGTATCCATTTGAAGAATCAATAAAGGGCATATCAGTCAACCTTTATATTAAGGACAGCTGTCTATAAAGTTTTTTTTTTTATATTACTAATTGCATTAGATAGGAAGTAAACTTGTTTGAATTCAAGTGATTTTTCTTTACCAGTTGAATGGCTCTGTCCGCCCCCCCCCCCCCCCCCCCATTGATTGGAAATGGATAGATAGAAAGAGATAAGGTGACCACTAGTGTTATATCGGATTTCCCTACCACATTACTTCTCCCCAACAATTTGTCCCAAAGTACTAGGGTGTGGGTTTATTATCAGAGAAAAAAAATCCTAGTAAATATTTATCAACATTTTGTAATCAAAGGAGAGGGGGTAGGGTAGGCTTATCATCAAGCAAGAAATTATCACTTGATAAATATTATAAGAATTCATTCACCTTGCATGTGCACAAGCCCAGTGTTTGTTTGCACACGGTACGTAATACAGTGGTGTTTTCTGGCTTGATATAATATATACGAATATTGAGTTATCCAGGAGCTTTAACTTTGGGTATTATATAATGGCCCTATATATTAAAGCTTTGATGTGATCTCGATGTGGAGAATTACCGGCTAACACCTCTAACACGGTTCCTCTTCTTAGTTGGGACACTGTGCTAGTGTATGATTCACCTCTTTGACCAGTTTATATTCCAGTGATTCCATCATGACCCGTTACTTAATATTTGTAAGTCATAAAATTCTTGTAGATTTAAACCATTGACCTTGAGTTGTAGTACATATAGAATTGTAAATAAAGGTTGACTAGCAGAGGACGCGAAACTTAAAGCTGCACGTGGTATTGGCATGATGTGGTCGGGAGCAGGCTGATTCGGACCATGTGAAATATTATAAACTTTCGTCTTGGATTTAACAGTGATATTTACATTTGTTTAAAATATGATATAAAATATTATTTCCCAGGTATGTTCAGCAGTTCAAATCTGCATTTAATGAAAGAAAACCCCGAATTTACGCGAGAGAACAACGTTGTTATAATGATGTAAGACTGTTTATCTCGCATCGGCAATTTAATAGTGAAATATTTTCAGAGCAGCTCATTCGCATTTGTGCAATTTATTTATTTATTTTGTATTTATTTTTATTTATTTATTTTTTAAAAAATTTAGCGAAATTCTCGTTTATTTATATTATACTAAAAAAATAAACGGGTTATGTCAAAGCAATTCAGTACTGAAATATTTTTAAAGCAGGTCATTCACCTTTGTGCACTTTTTTTTTTTTTTGCGAAATTCTCGTTTATTTATGTTATACTAAAAAAATAAACTGGTTATGTTAAAGCAATTTAATATTGAAATATTGTAAAAGCAGCTAATTCACTTTTGTGCCTTTTTTTAAATATATTTTTGTTGTCAAAATTTTCGTTTATTTATATTATACTAAAAAAAAAATGGGTTATGTCAAAGCAATTTAATAGTGAAATATTTTAAAAGCATCTCATTCACCATTGTGAAATTTATTTAATTTAATTTTTTTAATATTTTTTTGGCGAAATTCTCGTTTATTTATATTATACTAAACAAATAAACTGGTTCTGTCAAAGCAATTTAATATTGAAATATTTTCAAAGCATTTCATTCGCCTTTGTGCAAATTATTTTTGAGAGAGGGAGAGGGAGATAATGGCGTTGTGTATATTGTACAAGAGCAAAGATAAAAAGAAGCATATTATTATTTACATAAATATTTATATACTATAGCAATGGAGCAACTAACATGGTCCATAAATGCTGGCATATAACTTCAGTAGCTGACTGGTGGAGGTCTGTTTGGCTGCATTGGACTTCCACAGTGCCATCAAGCGTCCCTGGCACTTCCTCTTCTGTTGACTATAGTCAAAGTTAATTACATATCATACATTGGATGACGTTACATTATCCATGAAAAAATGTAATATTCAAAATATACACAAAGATATAATTACTCCTTATTATACATATATTAGTAAGATATATTTACATGTATGTGACAGACAAGTTCTCTGCTGGGACACTGGCATCGTTTTCCGGAAAGACAACGTTAGTTTCATCAGCTGTTCTTCGGTAGCGCTGTTGTCCGTTTGAATCATCGCGACCGATAGCTCCTCCACAAACGTATGGCTCTCGTCCATCTGCTGCGAAACAGCTAGAGTGTCAAATGGTGCATTTGGCATCAAGCAACAATCCTGGCACAGAAAGTAAAAGTCTATTGTTTCTCGACGAGCGTCGAAATTGCTCTCTGCTTACTCCTGAAATGCATACATTATTTAACGTGAATATTTACGGCTTATAGATATTTTTTAAAAAATAATGAATATTGCCAATATTTCGTATTTTAATTTTTAAGCTTGTTCTCACCATGAAGCAGAACAATGTAATTATTGCACAAACTTACAGAAGAATAGTACATGATGTAGTGCATTTAGATAAAATATAATTTAATGAGAGAAATTTGAAAAAATTAACAAAAACATAATTTAAAGTTCTCACCTGAATTACAGGATCTGTGTTGTCATTTAGAACAAGAATCACAGCTCATCGCCTGTTGAAAGGTATGAACTCTGTTCGCACACGAGACGCAATTGTCAGACATTTTGAGAATGATGACGAAAGTGTGACTTCCCCATATTTAAAGGAATGAATGTTTGATCAGTGCCGCTCAAATTGTCCCATCATATTATTATAGTCTGTTTAATATTTTCTTTGATCAGTAATCCCTTAATTAGCTTAAATACAAACAATAATAGTTAGAGCATCTGACCATCACTGTGCAAAACCTGTTTGATTAATGCTGCTCTAATTATTATATAATTAAACATTATATTATAACCGTTTTTTGTTTAACACTTTGTTTGATCAGTGTGTCCTTGATTAATTTTATTTCAAACACTAATAATAGGATCATCTGACCATGAATTGGCAAAACCCGTTTGATCAACGCCTCTATAATTAAAGCACTATTTATGTCATTTGCCAATTTACTGAATTTAATACCATTCTAGAACACAAAATATAATGCTGACTTGAAAAAACTTTGTGATCTTTGGCCACATGGAAATGTTATTATATTATATATGTTTAATATGATAGAATATCTATTCAGAAATCAATATTTAATGAATTGAATATGTGTTTTAAAGGAAATATTTTCAAATGTTTCAAAGGTTAAAATGAAAATAAGTTGATTTACTGGTTCTAGATTTTACTCAATAAATTAAATCATTCATTAAGAATTCACAGAAAACAAATAACAGACTGTGCTCTAAGCAAAGATTTGTAAAATATATTTCATCTTTACACAACGATGTTTGTGTGTGTGTGTGTGTGTTACTGGGCCAAATCGTATTGGACTACTACTACTACTATGGTTGTTTACTCCCATTTATCATTTTCTTTATTTTAATTATTACGAGGTCCACAAGATTATCGGAATATAGACGTATGATATTGTATAGAATTAAATCATAAATTTGACATAACCCGTTTATTTTTTTTAGTATAATATTAATAAAAGAGAATTTCGCCAGCCAAAAAAATAAAAAATGTGCGCAAAGGTGAATGAGCTGCTTTGAAAATATTTCACTACTGAATTGCTTTGATTGGTTGGTTGTTATGGGTTGAACGCCATTTTTCAGCACATGATAGGCTGTACATGGCGGCCAGTATATCTGGTAGAGGAAAAACCCGAGAAAACCCCAGGAAGAACCACCGACCCACGGGAAGCTACTGGCAAGCTTTCTCACATACCCACGTTGGCTGAACCCGAGACTTGAACCCACGCGGACAGAGGTGAGATGTCAGTGATCTGTAAAGGCGAGCGCCTTAGACCACTTGGCCACCCGGGGCCCCGAATTGCTTTGACATAACCCGTTTATTTTTAAGTATAATATAAATAAATGAGAATTTTGCTAAAAAAAAAAAAAAAATAAATGAATTACACAAAGATGAATGAGCTGCTTTGAAAATATTTCACTGAATTGCTTTGACATAACCCGTTTATTTTTTTAGTATAATATAAATAAACGAGAATTTCGCTAAATTTTTTAAAAAATAAATAAATAAATTGCACAAAGGTGAATGAGCTGCTTTGAAAATATTTCACTATTAAATTGCCGATGCGAGATAAACAGTCTTACATCATTATAACAACGTTGTTCTCTCGCGTAAATTCGGGGTTTTCTTTCATTAAATGCAGATTTGAAGTGCTGAACATACCTGGGAAATAATATATATTTTAAACAAATGTAAATATCACTGTTAAATCCAAGATGAAAGTTAATAATATTTCACATGGTCTGAATGAGCCAGCATTTGTGTGGCCACAGTTGATTCACGTTAGATAGGGTTTCATTTCTTTGTTGTTTTTTTTTTTTTGTTGCTTTTTTTTCTTTTGAATCTAAACATAGGTGGCCGACGCAAGCTTAATGTTAAAGTATGATAGACATGGTCTGGTGTTAGAACGGGTCATATGAGTATTCTGAGGAACTTTTGTCACTTAGTATGATTTTTTTTCCCTTCAGGCTATTGCTTGTTTTAGCATTATGCTTGCGTTGGCCATGTGTGAATCTGACTCGTACCCTCTATATGTTACACCACAGTCACATGAGCTTGATGTTAGATCGTGTTTACTTTTTTTCTGAATTGTACCCTCTATATGGCAGTGTGAACATCAACATGCAACCAGTCATAGATGCATGCTGCTATGCAAAAACTATGTACTTTGGACTTGTGCTTCAGGTTTTCACTGTTAAGTGACCCTGTTGTTTACAAGTTAGACAATGTGTAAATGTTGCGATGAAATACCTACATGCACATTTATCTACCCACCTCCCAGCCTACATGTACATAAGCTTTTACAATATTTGTATATAGTGAAGTTGATTTTAAAAAAAATGCATCAGCAATTTGTGCATGTTAAAATTATGTCATTATGGTGTAGCTTTCCCACCCAGGCGGCAGAATATTTGTTCCCTGCTGCTCAGGCAAAGGGGACAGAAAAGGTGTTGGTCCATTTGCTCGTGCTTCCATCCATCTGCCTTGTGAATGCTGTAGTATCGATGTTTACTATTAGATTTGAACCAAATTTGCCATGAGGCTTCATAAAAACAACAGCTCAAATGCATTCAGTGATGTGTTCAGTACATATTTCTAGGAGTTATGTCCCCTGGTAGTCATACCATAAGAATTGCTAATGCACAACCTTGTAAACACTAGCTTCCACCATTATTGTTTGATTTTATCCAGATTTGGTAGGAAGCTTCATCTCAACAAGAGCTTGAAATGAATTGGATGATGAGCAGGCTCTGCACATATTTCTTAGAGTTATGACTCCTGATTGCTAATACACAGTCCTGTGAAGCTTCATCATAACAAGAGCTTAGAAAAATTAGATGATGAGCGTGTTCTGCATATATTGTTTAGAGTTATGGCCAATGATTTGTCTCAGCAGAGGCATCGCCAATGCAGAAACTTTGTGAACACTTTTATCTTCTTCATTTATAATAGATTTGTACCAGATTTGTTGTGAAACTTCATCTGAATAAATTCTTGGATGAGTTTGGTGATGATCACATTCTACAGTAATTTCATAAGAGTTATGGGCCTTGATAGTTGTAGCATTGGCACTGTTAATGCACAACATTGTGAACGCTATCTTCAGCATATTTAATATTAGATTTCAACCAAATTTTCTGTGAAGTTTAATGTCAACAAGAGTTCAAACAAGTGTAATGATTACATTCTGCACATATTTCTTAGAGTTATGGCCTTTGAACAAAGTAGCATAGGCATAGCTAATTCAGAACCTTATTTACACTCTAGCATTCACACTTTTTGTTTGATTTCAACCAAATTTGCAGTGAAACTTTAACTCAATAAGATCTTGGATGAGGTTGATCATTAGATTTGATTGTAATTTAAAGAGTTATGGCCCTTGATTGACTTAGAATATGTATCCCATTGAATGTGAACACTCAAACATTTTAAAACAATTAACTTGATTGGAACAATCTTAATAAGGTTTCAGATAACTGTTTGATAATCAGATTTTGACGATATTTTAACAGTTATTACCCTTTAGTAACTTGGAATAGGCATCCTATTGGCTTCTTTAATGTTGGATTGACAATACAATCCTCCTCAGTAATTTCTCAGTTGAGTTCGATGATGATCAGATTTCAACATTATTTTACAGTGTTATGGCCCATGACTGACTTAGAATAGCCATGCAATCCAGTCTTTTAAACACTCTATCATCTAATCTTTTGTTTGATTTCAACTGAATTTCCTGAAAAACTTTATCTAGACAAGATCTCAAATGAGTTTGATATCAGCAGATATTGCCCATAACCTATAGCGGGTATTTTTTTTTTTGCAGACACAAAATTGGGCATTTTTTTTTCAAAATTTGATTTTAATTTTGGCTATTTATATTTTAGCAATTACAGATCTGTAGTGGTATGGTATTTAATGTGGTAAATTTGGATAGGATATATCTTCGTGATTTCATTCTTAGACTGCAAAATTGCTAAAATTCCTCCATTGCTAACAATTCTTGTAAACAAGCATTCACATTTTTAGCTCAACTGGTCATGGACCAGAAGAGGTTATAGAATGGCCTGTTGTCTGTCATCTGTCCATTGTCCATCCATCATCACAAGTTTATTATCGCTGCTCCTCCTAAACTACTTGGAGGATTGTCATGAAACTTTACACACACATTCATTCCAAGGTCTAGTAAGTCCTAAATGAAAATTCTGCTTATCTGATGTGATCCAATATGGCTACCATGGTGGCCATCTTGGCAATCTTTTTAATGCTACTCTGCATAGATGGTCATATAAACATGGGGTTTTCACTGTAAGTTCTTATGATGTCTAGATGGTACTACATGTGCTGATCTTTATGGCTGGCATGGCACCCATCTTGAAAATCATATTGCTACTCCTGAATGGGAAGTCACATGGACATGGGATTTTCACCATAAGTCATCGTCTTATGATGTTTTGTTGATCCTAAATGAAATTGGTGCCAATCTGACATCCAATATGGCCACCACACTAGTTCTTCAGAATGGATGGTCATATCGATATGAATTTTTCACCAAAAGACTACTTATGATGTCTAATTGGTCTTAAATGAAAATGGTGCTGATCTCACATCCAGTATGGCCACTACAATGTCCTTTTTGAAAATCTTGTTATTGGTACTCTTCCAGAGTGGATGGCCATATCAACATGGGGGTTTTTACCAGAAGACTTCTTATGATGTCAGGTTGGTTAGCCCCAGAATATCGAGAAGGTTTCAATGCTCAGCAGTAAACTCATTAACCCTGGAGATTATTTTCATTTTTGCCTGAAATGTGGGTAGGAAATGCATTTTTGGGGTTGCTTCTGAATGCAGCCAAACACATCTGCGCAGAGAAATTTTCGTTTTACCAGATGCTTAGGTGTATCATAAACTTTGCTATTTCGCTCACGCATGTGCCAAGGGTAAAAGTTGGACTTCTTTTTTTCTTTTTTTTTTGCGTATTGGACCCAAGATTTTCTTGTCCTGGCTACTTTTTACTCCAAATCTCAAACTTATCCTACTTTTTGCATAGGTTCACCTGTCCATGAGATCCGAGGTCATCATGTCTAAAATCTGGACACAAACTCCAGTTCCACAACCGGTAACCTTTGGCCTAAAAAAAATTGGGTCTCAAAAAAATTTCCGCTCTATTTTTTGATGTGAGTAGAAAGTCTGCATTATTTGGTATCGTTGTGCAGCTAAATCTGTCTACTTTTATGCAAATCATTAATGTTCCCACAATTTTAGCTCACCTCTATGCAATAGAAACTATTGTACTACCTCCAGAGTTGGTGCCTGTATTATAGTGCCAAATTTAATTATTTCAGGTGGTATTGTAGTTATCAAACTCTTAGATGAGAAGTTATATTTGTATATAATTCTCTAAATTCTCTTGATAAACGTAATTATTGCTTTTCTATAATAGATGGGTAAATCTGTATTTACTGTTAATTATAGTGATTGATTCCAGTTAAATATGGTGTTAGCCACTCTAGCCCAGTAGGGGGGAGGTTACATTCAAATGTCAGGCAGTTGAAACAAAGGAACCCATTATTGGTGGGGTAGCTGTGTTTGTAAACTTGCAATAAATCAATGATAGCAAGTTTCCCTTTATAGCTAAACATTTAGTTTTGTGACCATTTGTTGTGAAATTTGTAGCTCTTTAAGTAGGTGTTAAGTGCTTAAAATAGAGTTAAGCAGTTACAGTGTAATTTGGAATTAATTAGCTCATAAGGATATATTTTACAAGTAAATTCCCACTTGATATGATATTTTTGGAAATTCTAATACACATTAAATGTTATAAAGGAGTGTGTGCGGAGAGTGGATATATGGCTACAATTTGGTTATAGAATTTAGGTTTTGTGCATTTTAGTTTTTGTTTACTAGATTTAGATAAAGGTCAGCAGTTAGCACAATCATATCATAAGTTAGCTCCATATTCAAGTCTAGTAGGGTCTATAGGGAATGCTCTCTCTGAGGTCCACTAGGAGCCTTTATAAGATAGGGTCAAACATAATGTGCAGTGAGTCAGCATGTAGAACTAGAAGGTTTAAGATTTAATTAAATTTGAAAAAGAAAAACCCTCTTGTTTGTCTAATTCCCCAAGTGCCATTACATCAGAATAGGCACTACAAAACCTGCACATAATAAAACATAAAAATATATACTATACAGCATCACTGAATCTAAGCCATTCTCTTTTCCTAGGTCATAGGCAGCAGTTTGGAGTGGGGCTGAAGGGGCTAACTTTGTACATATATATATATACATTACTTGTACATTCATACATGTGACAGAACTAGGATTTCAAACCAGTAGATTTACCAATTTTGATCAGTAGATTGGCCTCTAAACCAATAGATTTTTTATCAGCATAAATTTTACGTTTTAAGGGGATGGAAAACAAAACAAGTGCTTTCTTGTGCCATAATATGTATTCTCTTCAAACTATAATAAAATAGGAAGTTTTAACATGAATCAGATTCAGATTCTGATGGAAAATGCTATAATAATAATTACTTATTATAAGTCAATATATGGTTGAATAATTACAAAGGAAGAGTTGTTTATCTGATAGTTCACTGCAAAGATTTTTCTTTGATAAAATCCAATAGTATTTTAGTTTTCTTCACAAGATCACTGTCTAGTGACCACTGATGACATTCATTGTGATTATTAAGCTTCACACTTAACAGGCTCTCAATAGTTCTCTGGTCCTGATTTCCCCTTGAATCACTTTGTATTTTGCAAAGAATGGAGAATGTCCTCTCTGTTTCAGCATTAGAATGTTGTAATGACAGGACAACCACACTCAGCCTGCAAAGAAGTTCTAACTTCAGTTTTCCTGTTGCTGGGTTTATAAGGTTGCTGACAACTCTCCAATACTCCTCCAAGCTATGTTCACCCCTAGGAGAAAGTTCCTAACTTGTACTTCAGATGTATTCCTGAGCCTCATCCTCAAGGGCTTCTTTCTCTTAAAGGCTCAGATCCAAAAATCTGTTGGCAAGTTTCACCACTGTAAATAAAAAAAAAAAATTGATTTAGACTTGAAATAAAATGAAAAAAAACACATGATGTATTTATGCTTTTATGAATAATTTATCTGAACTTTAAAATTAATTATCTTGTAATATATTTTGAACTGATATATTTTATCAAGGACTTGAACTAAATGGAAGTGTATGAAAACTTCAAATAGTTTAAGAAATACAAAAGCTGCAAACCTTGGAAACACACAATACAAACTCTGGACCTTTGCTACTCACCTGCACACACTTAAACTCGGATATCCAAGCATTGTTTAACTTGTAATATTTCTTAGCCAGTGGTTTCTTAGCATTGGAAGTAAGCACAGGTTTAGAATTGAAAAAAAAAGTAAGAGCCAGTCTTATAATATCTGGAAATGTTCAATAACAATTAAACAAGACAAAAATCGAAATGCTTACTCTAGTGTGTCTGCCTAAATCATTTTTTAGTGTCTGCCTCATCATTTTATCTCCCCTCTGCCAAGGGTCAGCCGATTTTCTTCAAAGGCTCTGAAGATATCATTGTCCACCTTTCATCCCTTTATTACTTATAACACGTCAAAAAACATCCCACCTTTGGCCTTAAACTTGTAAAATTCCAACAATAAGGTAATCAATTAGCAGCTTGCTGTGTACACATCAGCTGTTCTTTAACAATTCTAATCCTATTGCTTTGCCACACATCATCGCACCGGTCATTTCCGGTCCCCAGTAGACTGGTTCCGGCTGGTTTCTCGAATGCGTTGACAGAACACGTAAAAATACAGTGTTTGGGTATTTTTAATAAAAATTTTGTTACAAATTCTTTTAATTTTCAAAAGCGGTAGATTTCAACTACTATTTGGTATGTGCGGTAGACGGCCTTTAAAACTGTATTTTTCGCTTAGCCCAATGTGCAGTCAAGCGGTAACAGAACGTGCACAAATGCGATAGTTATCACTGACCACCTGTAGGTGTTGTACAGGATGTAAATGTATACATGGAGAGGGGTAGAATCAAGTATTCAGTATGCCCGGAGTGCATGAATGGCTAAATGAAGATAGATATAGTGATTAAAGCACAAAAATAAGGACTTACCCGACATTTTTAAAATAAGAATAAAGCACTTGTCCTGGACTAGCAACTTGGAAAATTTTACTTGCCCAACTTCGAAAATGAATAGTCTGGGACGTCGGGCTATGGGATTTGCTCAGCCCTGCGTTAATTCTATATGTAGTTTGTGCACTTACATTACTGCTTGCTTGTTCTTTACCATATAAATACATGACTCGATAGACAGAGACAGACAGACAGAGAGAGGGAGAGAGAAATTTAAAAATAGACACTGGTGAGTGGATACACATTTTATTATAATAGATTCAATGTCTTTTGATGTAGAATATATGTTCATTATGAAATAATACTGAAACGAAAAAGTCTGTAGTGAATATACATTTCGAGTGTAAATTTTTCTTACGTTGTATAAGAACCCCACATGATTAAAACCAAATATTTATATTGGCTGTCACATTGTATAAATTCCCAAATTTGGTTTTCCTGTTCAAGATATGTAAACAAAACCATCATATGATCAGCGGTGCTATCTTTAGCATATAATAGAAAATTCAAGGCCAAAATGTCTAACACAAAAAAGGCATTAGTGAAAATATAGATTTTCATTATGATTTTTTAAAATTGCTTGAAATTACCTGTTTAAATCTCATTGTGTCTGATTTTACTATTTAATTCAATGCCGTCACTCTTGAAGAAAGCTGGTGACAGAGTTGATGATATCATTATCTCGAAACAGGCGCGTTAGGTCGCGAGAAACATGGTGCACGATTGAAGGAGCCGCACGACATCGGGTAGTTGGACGATACACCCACATCAAAAAAGTTGGTCATAGTGACTCATTTTATACTTCACTGACTTTGGTTAAATTTTGTGTTTTAAGTTTATTTTTAAAGCGGTGTTTGTACTAGAAGGTCACCCATTCAAGATCAGTAATCATTCATTATGATATAAGATCTGTACTAAATATAGAATACAATAAGAATTCCATGATGATTGCATTATTGTAATTTTTCGTACACTTTATATATATGATTTTGGGACAGGGGTGTGTGAATAATTACAGGCAAAATCAATTAAATATGATTTATTCTCATTCTTATGTTAACAAAAATAATTTCAAAGTTTTAGTAAGAAAAAAGTTCTTTGTATAAGAAAAAATGAAAATATAAAAGAAAGTTGTAATTACTTTGGATTGATAGTGTACTAAAAATGAGAGAGTATGAAAAATCCAGACCATATGATATTTTCAGTCAACTTTGAGCCTGTTTTGCATTTGTTTGTTCACATAAAGCAGATATATTTTGGACAGCTTTAAAATAGTAAATACACTTTTCTATCCTATTTTGTTATGGTTACCATGTGATTTTAAACAATTCATTACATTATATCCAAACAATTCATTACATTATACCCAAGTTCAGTATGAAGTTGTCATATTCAAATTCAAACAGCATTTGTTTTGTACCATATATACTCGCTTTATACATCAAATCCAAGTGCAAACTGCATCGACCCAGAACTGCCATCACATAATGCATCACATAATCAGATCTGGATCTGATCAGTAGAACGAAAAACATAGGTCCTGATCTGCAGGTGCATTATGTGATGGCAGATCAGTGTCTATGTTGTTTGCATTTGGACCAGACCTATAAGCGAGTAATATGGTACAACTATAGGAAGACTATATATAAATGTATAAAAGGGACATGCCCAAGTGGATGTGGGGAAATATTCTGACACAGCATATGAATCTCCACTGACCTCCATACTAACATTATACACTTTGTAAACTTCACTCCGCAGAAAGCTGTAGTGCAGATCCATCAGTGGTTATGTTTCCTGTCCCTGTGACCACCAACCACCACACAAAAGGGAGAAATTTATTTTGTTCCATCTATCCACTCACCTTGTAAGCAGGATATCGTATTAAACTATTGATCAAGACCAGACCAAAATTTGATATTTAGATACCTTAGGTGGGTCCCAAGACCTTATTTTCAAGTCACAGGGCAGTACTTTGTGTTAATTGATGGACATGGTTGAGAAGAAAGAGATATGTTTTTGCTTATTAAAATAAAACCCCTTAAAGTTTGGACTGAAATTGTATACTGGTTTAAAACTTTAAATTCTGCAACAGCTTGAAGAATGCTGGAATGTCTCTGCCCACATACTTGTACATGTGAACATGAATGAGTCATACCATTTGCTTGCTCAGCTGTTTGCAGCTCAAACTATTAATGCCAGACCTATACAATACAAATACATTTCAAGGATCCTTTCATTTAAATAAACTATTTACACAAAGATAGAAGTTAAGACTTCTAGTCCAGAATGGAGTTGTTATCCAGAGTGTTTGAATAATATGCAGCTGAGAATACCAATTTGGCAAGTTGTCACAAATCAGTTGTCACCAGCTGGTCTGGGTTTGTTTGGTTCAGGAATGAATTAACGAGGGTTACAAATATGGATAACTATGGTAGATGGTGTTGTGTATTCACATGACTGGATATAGCTGTGTCTGGCTGACCAACAGAGATATCCAAAACTTGGGAAGGGGTAACAAATGCACCATGGACTCAACCTGGGTATGAATTTTTTTTGTACATACTTCCAACATTTAAATTTCAAGTTAATGATGAGTTATATGTGTGTCATGCTTCAGTCTGCAGTTGAGAGGATTTTTAAAATCCAGGCTGAATGGCATACATACACTGCTGTGAGGAACCTTGTATCATACAATACTGGTCTCACCATGTTTTTGACCCCACTAATAACACTGGTCTACAATTTTACGAAGTGTCTGCTTCAGAGATAAAATGTGCTATTTATTAGGGATTTTGATGTGCTGAATTCAAATATGACAATTAAAACAACTGATTGGCTACTGTTTCCAAGATATTTAAGTTTTTACATTTTACGTCTATGTATATTGTGTACATAGTCGAGTTTTAATCATAAATTGTAAACCTAGGTCTTTTCATGTGTTTATGGTTGCTTTATATGATAATATTTCACCTGTCCTGTTTATGTAACACTTTAAAAAAACAGCAAAAGGGTTATATAAATAAAAAATATATTGAAACAAAAGTAAAAAAAACTATTATGTATATATAAGTACATAGTTTAGTCCTTATTCAGTGTCTACTCGGCTCTTCTTGGCTTGTCTCTTGTATTCATTAAATGGAGCATCTCTTGTCACTGTCCAGCAATAGTCTGCAAGCATTGATGGGCTCCATTTGGAAACAAATCTAGATGAGAGTGCAAAAAATGTATCTTTCTTGACAAGTTGCAACCAAGACTTTTGTATGCCTTGAGGAGGTTTTCCACCAACTCCCTGTAGTTAGTTGTCTGCCTTGTTGTTTCAGAGAAAATTTGTTGCCACTAACTGGAAGGCTTTCCATGCCGTCTTTTCCTTGCCATGCAGTGCACGGTGAAATGCATCATCTCGAAGAAGTTCACAAATCTGAGGACCAACAAAGACACCTTCCTTTATCTTGGCTTCACTTAACCTTGGAAATTTTCCATGGAGGTACTTGAAAGCTGCTTGTGTTTTGTCCATTGCCTTGACAAAGTTCTTCATCAGACCTAGCTTGATGTGCAAGGGTGGTAACAAAATCTTCCTTGATTCAACAAGTGGTGGATGCTGAACACTTTTCATCCCAGGCTCCAATGACTGTCGGAGTGGCCAATCTCTCTTGATGTAGTGAGAATCTCTCGCACGACTATCCCATTTGCAGAGAAAACAGCAGTACTTTGTGTATCCTGTCTGCAGACCAAGCAAGAGAGCAAGAACCTTGAAATCACCACAAAGCTGCCACTGATGTTGGTCATAGTTTATGCACCTCAAAAATTGTTTCATGTTTTCATAGGTTTCCTTCATATGGACTGCATGACCAACTGGAATTGATGGCAAAACACTGCCATTATGCAGCAAAACAGCTTTAAGACTCGTCTTCGATGAATCAATGAACAGTCTCCACTCATCTGGATCATGAACAATGTTGAGGGCTGCCATCACACCATCGATGTTGTTGCAGGCTACAAGATCACCTTCCATGAAGAAGAATGGAACAAGATCCTTTTGACGGTCACGGAACATGGAAACCCTAACATCACCTGCTAGCAGATTCCACTGTAGTCTGGAGCCCAACAGCTCTGCCTTACTCTTGGGTAGTTCCAAATCCCTGACAAGGTCATTCAGTTCACCTTGTGTTATGAGGTGTGGTTCAGAGGAGGAGGATGGGAGACAATATGGGTCATGTGACATTGATGGTTCAGGACTAGATGTTTCATCCTCTTCCTCGTATGACTCAAGTGAGAATGATTCTGGTGCATCAGGAACCAGCAATCCTTCTCCGTGGGGTACTGGGCGTATAGCTGATGGAATGTTTGGATAATGCACAGTCCACTTTTTCTTCTTTGACATACCTTTCCCAACTGGAGGCACCATGCAGAAGTAACAAGTGCTGATATGATCTGTTGGCTCTCTCCAAATCATTGGCACTGCAAAAGGCATAGATTTCCTTTTCCTGTTCAACCACTGGCGAAGATTTGTTGCACAAGTGTTGTAGCATATGTGTGGGGCCCACATCTTGTCCTGATCTCCAATTTTGCAGCCAAAATAAAGGTGATAGGCTTTCTTAACCATAGTGGCTATACTGCGCTTTTGTGATGCAAAAGTCACTTCACCACAAACATAGCAGAAGTTATCTGCATTGTTCACACAAGTACGAGGCATCTCTGCTCACTTTGGCTAAACAGAAATGTGTCCCATTGCAAAATCAAACACTGACAAATAAGACAGCACGACACTGTATGATTTGTAGAGCTGATATAGGGCAATTTCTTCAGAGTGATGTAAGCTTAGTTATGATTGCATCATCCATGACTTCTAGGAATAACATGATGCAATTCATATCATGTATGATGTAATACCAGCTTCAGATTGCATCATTCATTGTTTTGCCTAAAAAGCAAGTACTGTCCAAACTCAGTCATAGATTTATTCATAGATCCAGTCAAAGATGTATTTTAGTCATTTCTGGTTTAAATTGAGATCCCTTCCCTTTATAACTCACTTATCCTCCGCCATTCCCAAGTCAAGGGTCATATATACTGACCCAGTAAAATACCTTTAAAACTAGAGCCAATCAACAATTTTAAGCATCATTTTCGTTCTCAGTGACCCAGAATTAGTAAAGTTTGACAACATTTATTGCGGAAGCATTTTGGCTGTAGACCAGTGTAATCTAATGCTGATGTAATCCAGGGTATGTAATGTTGAGGTATTGCACATCCAAGTGCATCCATTGAAATATTTGTGAAGGTTTATCACTTATTTGTATTGTCAAACACCCAGAGGCTCAGGGATGTAGAATAGGTTTGATGCACTTGAGGTGAATACTGGAGTTGGGAGCCATAGTCACTTGTTGTAGTTATTGTCTCCTTGTTTTATGTCAATTATGTTCTATTTCATTTAACTGTCATGTGTTATTTTGTTTGTATATGTACCTATTTTTAAGGAACCTTTGAAAAACAATTGTTTTTCAGTTGAAATGGTATCCAATGAATATCTCAAATCTGGTCAAATAAAACTTTACCAACCCACTTTACTGTAAATGCCCATCAATTAGGTGTTACATATTTTCAAGGTAGCAAGTCTGCTTGTTGGCAATTAATAGTTAATATTAGCTCACCCCCTCAACCCGGTGTTGGTGTCGGCATCTGCACAGATAAAAGCATATACACATGTACACCCTCACTGAATATCAACCATTCTCTCTTCCTAGGTCTTAGGCAACATTTCAGCGTGGGTTTCATAGCACCTACACTCAGGGGAGGGGTTTAAATTTGTAGATGCATGTACATTAGTTTTACATTTGTTGTTAATTTTTTAGCTCTGTTTTCTGGCCACTGTATAAGTACTGTTATACCTGAATCATGAAACTTGGTGAGGGGATGCAGCTTAATGAGTACTACACCCTCATCACAAATGTAAGTCACTGACCTACATTCACATGCTTCACTGCCTGGTTAAATTTTGTGGTTTAAGATACTTTTATTAAGCTCTGTTCATGATAGAATCATCAAACTATATGATTGTGTGTATCTCTAATAGTACCACAACGTTATTAGAAAGGAAGGTCACTGTGACCTACATTTCACATTTTACTGGCTTTTAGTGACCAAATAGGTTTTAGCATCTTGTGCATATACTGTTAAATCTAGATTCATGAAACTTGGTGAGGGAATGTATCTTTATGAGTACTACACTCTCATCACAAAAGTAGGTCACTTAACCTATATTTCATGCTGCACTGACTTTCGTTAAATTGTGTGTTTAAGTTATTTTCTTAACCTCTCTTTATGCCAGAATCATCAAACTAGACGATTGTATGCATCTCGGTACCACACCCTTACCACAAAAGAATGTCACTGTGACCTACATTTCACATTTTACCAGCTTAGGATGAGTTTTTTCATGTAGCTCAAAACCAAACAGGTTTTAGCACCGTGTGTGTGTGTATATATATATTTTTAGAAGCACACCCTTACCACAAAAGAATGTCACTGTGACTTACATTTCTTATTTTACTAGATTAGGTTAAGTTTGGGGGTTTAGCTCAAAACCAAATGGGTCTTTTTTTGCACCCTATACACATACTGTCATACCAAGATTCGTGAAATATGGTGAGGGGATGTATCTGGATGAGTACTACACCCTCATCACAAAAGTAGGTCACCGTGACCCATATTTAATGCATCACTGCCTTTCAATCTCAAGCATTGTTTATGCCAGAATCATCAAACTTGGCGATTATATGCATCCCTACTAGTGCCGCACCCTTACATCAAAAGGTCATTGTGACCTACATTTAACATTGTACTGGCTTCTGTTAAGTTTTTGTTTTTAGCTCATGACCACATTGCTGTTTTATCTACTGTATAATACTGCTATGCCTAGTATCATGAAACTTGGCAAGAGGATACATCTTGATGAGTACTACAGCCATATCTTAAAAGTAGGTCACTGTGACCCATATTTCACATTTCACTGTCTTTGGTTCCATTTGACATTTTTACTGTTCATGCTGTAATCATTAAACTATAGTCTGTCGCAGGTCCATTAAGAATCGTACCTCACCTCCTGTCTTCGAAAGTATATATCTGGCACAATTAGAATCTAGCTGAGGATTATTTAATTCCTTCATACCTTACAAATTTCAAACCAAAACTTGTTCTGTTAGTGTAAACTTTTGTTGTTTGGAAAAATAAAGTTGTCAATTGCGAGTGCAGTGTTACAGAAATGCTATTTTTGTAGACATTGCAGCCTAATGTACATCGTAAGGTGCATGGTTGTGATGCGGATTGCTTACGCAGGTAAAATTAAAAGTTGATATATCTGTACTGTATGTAATGTGCAAGATACCGACAACAACATGTGTAACCGGTAAAATTAAAATCATTATGAAACTGGTCACAGTGACTACATTTTATCCTTTACTAACATGATTTAAATATTTGTGTTTATGATCACATTGATTCATCAATGTTAGACCTGTTTACATCCTAGCCTACGGTACTCAGAATTTCTGGCCATTTCTGACCAATGCAGTTGGAAGTAGGAATAAATAAGTTTATGCAATGGTAAACTTTCCATATTCATGACTATGTATTGTATATTGTGATGTTACCTACCACAGGTTAACTGTGTATTGTACATGTGAATGAGTATAAGAATTGTATAGTGGACTGCATGCTGCTTGTTTTTCATGTGAGGCCTTGCCTGTAGTGCTGGCTGTCACTCCAAGGTTACTAGAAGCCTTTCAACTGTTACAATATGACTTCTAGGTCTGTACAATGATAATAGCTTTTCAAGCAGATTTTAAGAACAACGATTTTAAAGAATACAAAAAGAATATGAATCTTTTTTCTTGTCAACTTGTTACCTCTACTTTGATATTATAGAAAAGAATGTACTTTTTTATTCTCTGTTTTTTTATGCCCTTTAACAGTAGGTGGGTGCATAGGTAGGTGGGTGGTTTTACAATATGTTAGCACAATACTGACCAGATAGTGTAAATTACAAGTTCAAATTTCAAAACTTAAAATGATTAAAAGTTCAAATGTAAAGATAAAAGATTGGAAAAAAATTCTTTATTAGAAAATGGGTCAAGATTATTTTGGTCTGAATTTATTTTCTGCATGATAATGTTTACAATGGCTACTGGAGACTAGTGAAAGTAGGGGTGAGCTTTATAATCAATGATTACACTCTGGTTAAAAATTTACAATGGAATAAATTACTGTTGTTGGGTGAAATTCTCTAGAGTAGTGTTTTGAAAGAAAAAAGCATTTTATAAATAATTACGTTGAGAGGAAGTCAGTCAGTTATGGAAGGATAATGCTAATACTAAGGCAACAGCAAATCCAGAACTGAAAATGACACATTTTGCGGTACATTTAATATTTAGGTGCATCAGTCTTTTTTTTTTTTTTTTTTTTTGTTACAAAGTATTATATTTCATTTTAATGTTTTATATTTCACAAATATATGGCTGGCACAATAATTTTCGGGAAAAAATGTCCAGCATGGGCCATTAGAATTTCAGGATTCCATATATATATATATACACACACACACACACGTGTGTGACATGCTTAAATAACTGTATTTGACCAGCACATACTGTGACCAACCCGACATGGGTTATAGGATGACTCATTTGTCTTTGATTTGTTTATCCATTAAACTGTTGAATAAAGATCTTGACAAAATAAAAATTAAAAGGTGACTACGTCTAGTTTACAGGTGAATTCTTTGTTGGACAATCAATAAAGGTGATGCCAACTAAGCTTAATTCAAAGATGACTAGCTCTAGTTTACACATTGTTTCTTATTCGGACAATCAATAGTGGTGTCACCGACTAAGTTTGTTTGGTCATTATGTTTTTCCAGTTGTTTAAACACTCTATAGCTACAAAGCACAAGATAAAAGAGGTGTGGAAGTTTATTTCCTGGACTTGTAAAAACCCTATAACTGAATGATTGCCCCAGGATTTGTACTCCACACGAGTCAATCCACACCACATTTCTTAACTATATTGTGTCGTGGTGTGTCAACACATTTTACGTTTAAAACAAAATATGTGAAGCCTAGACTCAGATTAAGGACAAAAGATACTAGCAACAACAACTAATGTTTATTATCATCCTCCAAAACTTATTTGAGGACCTGATCAAATAAATCTTCACCATCCGACTTGATCAGAAATGCCTGTCAATTAGGTGTAGAGTATTTTCAAGGTTGTAAGTGTACTTTTTAATTTTAAATAATTTTAAAAAACAGTAGACTGGATTAAAATCTTGTTTTTGGGTGAAATTCTATAGTCTAGTGTTTTGAAAGAAAAAATTATGTTTTATAAATAATTAATTTTGAGAGGAAACCAGTGAATCAATGAAGGATAATTCTAATACTAAAGCAACAGCAAATCCAGAACTGAAAAAGGCACATTTTCCTGTACATTTAATAAGTCTATCCGTCTTTTTGTCACAACTTGTTATATCTCCTTTTAATGTTTTATATTAAATTTCACAAATATAATGCTGCCAAAGTAATTTTCGGGAACAAAAATATCTGGCAAGAGCCATTCAAATTTCAGGATCCCTGGTATGTATATATAATTTGTACCTTAACAATACATCTTCAAAAATGTCACACTGAGCTCAGGTCATGAACAGACAAGTTAGTTTGACCCTTCAGTTTTATATATATATATATATATATATATATATATATATATATATATATATATATATATATATATATATATATATATATATATATATATATATATATAATATATGTAAAGAGAGAGTGTGGTGCTTTTCGGCAAAAGAGCCCACTTTCCAATTAATATTATTCATACAAGTATTGTATGCAGATATATGCTGTTGTATATTGGAAAGTTTATACAACATCTTTTGTTCTTTTAATGTAGTGTGCATTTGTAAAAGCAATGCATACTGCAAAGCTTGAAATGATGTGTTCATTACATTATGATATCGATATGATGCTCGTGTTTTACCAAGGTGTATCGTAGCACTATGAACTCTGGAAGAGGTTAGTTGTAAAATGGCATAGTTGCGACTTCTGTCTTTTATTAAATAATGATCAAGAAAATTCTTGTACAATTTTTGCAATTGTAATTGCAATACTTGTGAAAGAAGATAAGAAAGTCGACAAAAGTATCCAAGATCTTGCAAAATCATAGCGACTTATGACCTGGCATAAATCAGCGGCGCAAGCTTTCTGTTGTGGAAAACTGAAGTGATCTCAACATTCGTGTCTTACTGAAAAATTAACTCAAATATACTTTTCTTTGTGGATTTCATAAGATGGGTATAAAGTCTTCAAGTGGTGCAGATTTGATGAATGTTTAAATACTCATTCATATGGATGATTTGTGATGGGGTAATTTTTCCCATACTCTTCTATCTATTGGCCCTTACTTGTGGACAGATATTCAACTATGAATAGTGCAAGAAAATGTATGCCATCCTATAAATTTTTAAGCTAATTACATCAGGAACCTCAGGGCAGATTGCTGTCCCATTCTGCTTTCAATTGTCAAAATACTGTTGCACTGCTGTAGTTTTAAATGTGGCAAAATTTGTTTTCGATGTTAAACTATCCCATTTTATTTGTTAAAGTGATTTCCAAGTGTTTGTCTGACTTCAGGGTATATCGGCAGCAGTGGGTGTGGCTGTAGTGGCAGTAACTGCTGTACTTGCCAAGATCTTTCTTTTTGGAGACAAGAAGAAAAAGTCGTCACCAGTGACCCTGCAAGATCCAAACACAAAGTATCCACTGAAACTTATTGACAGAGAGGTAAGTTGATATAATTTTGTATGGATTTTGTGCGGACACGTGTAAAGTGTGCAGAATGTGCAACACCAGCAGCCACATCAACAGTACATATATTGACTTGTTAGTTGAAAACAACGATGACTGAGTGGATTAGAGGCTTGGGTGAGGCAGATCAACTCTGAAGCTGGCAGTCAATAGTTTGAGCCCATACAATTTTTTATTTAGCTCTAGTGGTCATAGACCAGGAGAGATTATGGGATTACATGTTGTCCATCGTCTGCCATCTGTCTCTGTCCTTTAGCACAAGTTTGTTATAACTACTACTCCTAAACTGCTTGGAGGATTGTCCTGAAACTTTACACGCACATTCATCCCAAGGTCTAGTTGCTCCTAAATGAAAATGATGCCACTAGGATATCCAGTATGGCCACCACACTTGCCATCTTGCAAATCTTAATGGTGTGGAATGTACCATAGCCACTTCCCCTGCCTCAAGGTTAAGGTCATCGCAGGAGAGGATGTAATTCTGTGGCTTGTATCCTTGTCCAGAGTATAACTATTGAATGTTCTGATGGCAGTGTAATAACCTGCATTTTTGGAATGCAACATACATGCATGCATATAAACTATGTATACAAGCTGTCAAACTCTGTCTCGATTTATTTTTTTCTTCAATCAATGCATTAGTAAAAAATTTGTCACATGGGTCAACATTACCATTTCCTCTCATTTTATGTTTTGTTTTCTTCAAATTACTGTCAGTTGGTATAATATAGAGGTTTCAACAGTTATCAAAAATGGGGAGTATTAAAGCCGGCGGTTGGCATGCTTGATAATTTGACCAATACCTATTTTTACTTGACCATTTCAGTCAGTGTGATACCTAATCAATGTGTATGTAGCCCCCATTGCCCCATTGTTCAGTTTTTATATGACATTGCATTTAATTTGTGATTTGCTCTTCTTTATTTTACTTGGTTTTGAACACATGTTGACATCCATTGTCATGTAGTCTACTTCAGTAGCGTTCAAAGAGTGCATGAATTAATACATGTTCTGAACTATCGCTATTAGCAACATTGGTAAACACAGTATTTGCTGCAAAAGACAAAGTCATTTTATTTTATCTGTGATATAATTTAAAGGTAATAATATGTAAATATCGACTTGGTAATTTCTTTATAGAATCTTTGTGGAAATTTACTAAATGTACTGTTGCCATAGTAGCTCATGCTTGTTGGAAGATTTTAACAAACTTTGTGGGCTTTGTAGGTTGTGGGTTTCATGAGAAGTATATAAGATGTTGTGGGCTGCTTGTGAGGATTCAGCTTGGCAGCTTATAACTGATTTACATCATAGTTAGATTGTTTTTTTTCCTCAATTTTTTCATTTAAAAAAAAAAAAAAAAGGTTTGTTTAGTTTATTACTTTTGTATATAAAGTTTTGGCAACTTGAGGCAATATTTTTGGACTAAATTTTTATTTCAAGTTTATTTAAGCACAAAGTAATATTTATTTAGGGAATTTTTCATGTTTTTCTATCTTCCAAATTATAAGAATTATATTTATTTTTAACTTATTTTATAAGCAAACCATAGATTGTTATATCATTTGTTAAAAGAACTGAATTATATGGTCCAAGCGAGTGTTGTCCTCAGTGATCAATAATTTTATTTATTTATGTATTAATTTCTGTCTTTAATTATTTTTATGAAGCTACTTGCATCTTCTATGCTGAATTAGATCAATTTTTGTTTTAGTTCCATACCTGAGAATTTTCGTTGTGCTGCAAATAGATATTTATTTTTTTAAATTATAAATTCATTGTTGTCCATGATTAACATTGTAAATTTTACTCCAGTTTAATTCAATACTTCATATACATAATTCCACAATTTTCATAAGAGTCTAGAATGTCCAAGTCATTGTGAGCATTATCCTCACCGACTTGACATGCTAAATACAATTCAACTCAATCATTGCTTAATTTAACACTTCATAAACATAATTAAGTTTTTCATAATTTACTAGTTTGTCTAAGTCATTGTGACTGTTATCCTCACCACTTTGACACACTCAATTCAATTCTGCTTTATATCTATTCAATTCAAACATTATGCCAATGCATTTAAATATTATTAATGTGCATATCAATTCAATTCAAGCAAGTTTTATGTTATAGCTCAAGTGTAAAGCGAAGCATGTCGTCTCCTTGCGGATTTTACATTTAACAAATTACAATCAAGTCATGCCATGACCTTGTGTGAGATTATTACATACAGACTTTAACATCCAGACAATGATAATATAATTCTGGCCACTGTATAAAAATAAAAGACTTTTATTGTTATAATCTGCAACTTTATTGATGTGTTTCTTAATAAATGAATCATCTTGTGCTGTGGTTGAAAAGAAATCAAGAATTCGATTTTCCTGCATTCTTCCCTCCTTAGTCGTTAGATAAGCAGCATAGTCATCTCAGGTGTCGTACTCTGATGTAGTATTATTAAAGTCAAGCTTGGCTGTTACAATAGTTTATTGAAACTTAAAACTATTATTTATCATGACTAGACAGTGTGTCACATACCATAGCCATGTCCCCTGCTTCAACGTCAAGGTCACAGCAAGGGAAATATGAGATGCTGCTAGGGCACCCGAGTGTGCAAGTCACGTAAACAATTTATGAATTTATGAATTTGCACATTTTGAAAGCAGTGATGCATAAGAACTCCTGTAAATTAGTTCCAAGTTGTGCATATAAAAATGCACTCTGCGCAATATAGAATTTTTATTAACTGTTAAGATAAATTTAACAAATAAGAATTTAAAAAAGAAAAGAAAAATACAATACTTAATTTATGAAAATACCCATGTCCAGTTCCAAAGTATGCAGATGGAGGCTAATACAAAAGGATGCTTGGAAATCCTGCTAAGGCCAAACAAATTATATGTGTGGTTCAGATTACATAGCCCAAAAAAGTAGGGTATGTCGTTAGACTTTTTTTTTTGTTTTTGAAATACATGAATACCTTTATCTGTATTATAATACATTTGTAACCATTTGTACTGTAACAGCCAAGGTTTCTGAAACTTTACTTGAAATTTTGGTTTCTTCTTTGGTGGTTCATCTAATCCAGCATCTGACATTGTTTTAGAATTATTGTCCTCTGATTGGTGAGAAACTGCACTTCACCCTTCACTTTCTTCGTTCTATCATTCACTTTGCACATTCACGCTGTGATGATGACGATTTGTACCGAATTAGACCATACCAAAGTAGCAATCGGAATACTCGGTTTTATTCACTTGTTTGCTTGTAAAACGGACATGCATAGTGGTGAACAATAAACAACATGGCGTGTGGAAAGTGTCCCTTCTACTCTACTCGCTGTGAAGCTTAATAACTGCCGTCACAGCAATGGTGGCAATTATTTACTGTCAGTGAATCATGATTGGACATTCATGGACCTGTTTCAATCAAAACAGCTTGGACATTCATGGACCTGTTTCAATCAAAACAGCTAGTCTTCAGCCCGAAAGAAGACCGGATGCTCTGTTCGGTTTCGCTAACAGCTCCAGACAAGGACATATATGAGGTTAGAAATGTCTCTAGTATAAATCAAGTCTGACAGACATGTAGATGGTATTAAGCAAACTAAATTCACCATGCTGATTTCAGACATAGATTTGTTTTTCCATGCTCAATGTACACAAATAGCCAGCAAATTATAACATATGAAACAGATAATGGTGTTGTTTGTGAGTTCGCACCATAAATTACAAAGGTCCAAATCCACTTGTGCCCGTTTGTGAGAAAATTGCCATTTGTTTGCAGAAGGTTCATAGTTCTCCTCTTGAAATGGACTGAAGAGCACCTAGTGGGCTCTTCTTCCATCAACAAAACTTGCTTCCAAGGGTACCAAGGGTACATAAATACATAAAAATGCTTCTTAAGGCAGAACGTTTACTTGTGATGAACCTTAATTATAATATTGCCACTCCTCTTGAATGGATGGTGATATCAACATGGGGTTTTCACTGAAGGACTTATTATGATGCCTGGTTGGTTCTTAATGAAAATGCTGCTGATCTGACATCCCATTTGGCCAGCACAACAGCCATCTTGAAAATCTTGTTATTGCTGTACCTCCTGAATGGAAAGTCATATCACCATTAGGTTTTCACTGAAAGACTTCTTATAATGTCTAGTTGGTCATAAATAAAAATTGTGCCAATCTGATATCCAATATGGCGATCTTTAAAATCTTACACTACTTCTCCTTGATGGAAAGTCATGTTGACATTGGGTTTTCACCAGAAGACTTGCTACGGTGTCTTGTGGTACTAAATGAAAATGGTGCTGATCTGACATCCACAGACCCACCAGCCCTTTTTGAAATTACCCTTAAATTACGTACTTGCAGAACAATCGCAAAAAATAAGAAGATATGACCATTACAGTAAAATCAGGATATTGGCTTGTCTGGGTTTGGTCTAGATCTGGATTTTTATATTAGTTCAGCACATGTGGTCAGGGAACCAGACTAACTTTACAGGAGTACCTCAAACGCTTTAATCTGCCAATGTTCTTCATGCAGGACGTCTGCATGATCAATCTGTTGCTTATAGTATTTTCTAGAAATGTTGTCCAAAAAACAAAAACATCCCAAAGGCAAAAGGACAATCAGTCTAGGAAAGTTCAAACAATCAGCACAGAAGTATACAAAAAATATTCAGATTCTTGGACAAAATAAGCAGGAAAGGCAACAGTTATGTTTATTGGACATCATGTCGTGTCGATTTGGACAAAACAGGTCATGTCCCAAAACAGGTCCAGAAATATCTCTCGGACTTTCCCTTTAGGACATTGACTTTATTGTGACAGTAAAGAGATGTGTTGTGGTGAAAAAAAGAAAGCTACCTATTATTTAAGTTGAAAGACTACTGAGCTTTGGCATGAAAATATATTATAAATTTGAATACTATGTAAATATATGTACATTCTTTTATATTTCATTGATTTCTTCACACCTATGATGATACATATAACGGGCATTTTGTGACGCTACCACGCAATTATTCCAATGTTATCATGAATTCCTGGGCAGATCCCTGATAGTGACTGGTCCATATCAGAAGATGACATCACGTTGCAGGAGATAGAGAGTGAATGAAAGTATATGGACCAATCCAAATCAGTGGATGATGTCACATCACATGTCGCATTGCCGGGCATACAGAGTGAATGAAGGGAAAGATTGTTCAATGCAATGAAAGTGATAGTTACTGATGAGGAGGGCAATATCATTGGGTGTAGACTGCCTTTGGGCCCTATACCAATTCTTAATGCTCATGGGAAATCTATCTCCCCTAGGCAGTTTACACATTTAATTGTCATAGATGTTAATAAGCAACAATATATGCCCCTGTGGTTGACACAGTTTGATTTGTGAAACACACTTCTCCCTTGATAAGTCGAGTACAACAGGGTCCAAAAAACAGAGACTGCAGCATAAATAGATAAGTAGTTACTGAGTTACTGGGGAACCTGGGGGGGGGGGGGGTTAAGTAGTTGAATAATTGTGTTGGGAATAATTGTAAATAAATAGCTTCTTCTAATGAAGTTCTTTGGGGGGGGTGTATAATTTTCAATATATCCAATCTCGGAAAGAACTTTTAAAACATTATTCTGAGTGGTTTCAACACATCATGTGTGTATCAGTGAAAACATTGTGTATTATGTCACTGCTTTTTGCATGTGAATGTGGATACATTCTAGTGTTATTGTAGATTCAGAATAAAACGAGATTCTTTGTTTTTAAAAAATAGTGACATTTATTTAAGAGAAACAATAATGTTGAAACTCGATTTTTAGCTCTACTGATCATAGATCAGAAGAGCTTATGGGATGGCCAGTTGTCCATCATCTGTCATCCATCTGTCTGTCAGTTAGCACAAGCTTGTTATCACTACTCCTTCTAAACTACTTGGAAGATTGTCATGAAACTTTATTGCTACTCCTCCTTTTTGGATGGTCATATCAAAATGGGGTTTTCACTTGTGATGTCTACTTGGTCCTAAATGAAAGTGTTGCTGCTCTGACATCCAATATGGCTGCCCCAGCAGCTAATTTGAAAATCTTATTGCTCAAGTATATCAGAAATGGTTTCAGCACTTGGCAGTTAAAAAGCAGAAATGGTCTTATCTTGAATTCCTGGACTTTTTTGGGGGGGGGGGGGGCAGTAGAGCAGCAATCCGTTTGAGGGACTCTTGTTTCTAAATGATCCCACTTTTTGACCTGGTGGGGCCCTTGGTCCCCACTTTTCCATTAATGGAATGTACAATACCACTGTCTTAGATTTCTTGGCCAACTGCTTTTGCATTTGGCTATCAGGCAGATGTCAGAAGGTGAGGATCTCAGACCCACTTGGGCCTTTTGTTGAACTTCTTGGACTTGAACATTTGTTTGTAAACAAAATTGTGCTCACCAGTATGAAGTACAGGAGAGTGAGAGCTTATGCTATGATCCTGATGTCTTCAGCACTGGTGATGACAGCAGGTACAGATTTGTAATTAGGGTTTTGATTATGACTCGTATGAAGGAATTATTTAAATTTAAATTTCAGTTTCACTTTTATTTGTTCATTTGCATATGCCTGGCCTTATTTAATGCTTTTTTACTCAGTTTTATTTTATTGATCTTTTAACAATTTATTGGGTAAAGTTTGATGTTAAAGTGTGCATTGAAAGTTTGCTTTATGTAGACAGCAGGTTGAAGTTTCTGTTTAACTCCTTAACCCTGCGTGCCACCTTTACACGTCATGAGGTTGTACCCTACTTCTGAGCTCTGTAACGTCAGCATCATTTATGATACATCAAAGCGGGTGGTAATACAGAAAAGGAGAAAGAGGTAGTTCTACAATGATACCAAATAATGTAGACTTTCTGCTCGCGTAAAAAATACAACAGAAAAAAAACCATAATTTTTGAGACCCAAGTTTTTAGGCTGAAAATTACCAATTTTGGAACCGGAGCTTGTGTCGAGTTTAGACTTTTTGTCCTTATATCTAAAGCAGACCAGTCCAAACTGTACACGGACAGATGAAGTTTTCCAAAAAGTAGGACAAGTTTGAGATTATGAGTAAAATGGGGTCAGGTCACGAAAATTGTGGGTCCAATAAGCCCCCCACCCCCCAAGTCCAGTTTACACCCTTCTGCACATGTGCGTGCCAAATAGCCAATTGAAAACAACGTCTTTTATACACCTAAGCATCCGGCTAAACGAAAATATCTCGTACACAGATGTATTTGGATGCATTCAGAAGAAACCCCAAAATGTGTTTCCAACCCGCATTTCAGGCAAATATGAAAAGAATCTCCAGTGGACAATGAGTTAGGGTTTTGTCTCTTGCTTATAGGAAGGACCTATCTATTCGAATTTCACTGCTATACACTATATAACATGTGCCTGACTTTATTCAATACATGTACTAATTTTAACCCAAATTTTACTGATTATTTTTGGCAATTTATAGGAAAAAGTTTGAGGTTAAAAGTTTGTGTTTAAGGCTTCGTTTATTGCTTGTAGAAAGAAACTGTGCATTTCACTTTAACCTAAGTGGGTTAAATAGCATTTGCTCAAGACCTTATTTAATACTTTTTTACCCAATATTAACTGATTTTTTAAAAGCTATAAAAACACACTCGCCCAGTCAGGCAAGTACTAAAAAATTTTCTCACCCAGAACAAACTCGTACTCGGCCAGCTATTGTAGAAATATAAAAGTATAGATTATAATAGCTTAAATTTGATCATGTCAAAGGTTGTTTTCTGGAACTTACTCTTTGACCCTTCTAACTCCATTTTGTAAGCAGGTAGAAATTGAGACCACGCTACTCTGGCAAGCGTTTATCATTACTGAAGAGCGAGAGCAAAGCGTTTAAAAGTAGGAAGTATGGGTGTTCATTGAATAAAGTGAGCAATGTTTTCGACAGAAATTGCTTGTCATTAAGAAAAACACTGATTAACCCTGAATCAGCACTTGCCTGATTGGGCAAATGATTGGAAAATTAACTCGACTGCTGGAAATTTTCACTTGCTATTCAGGTTGGGTGTGTGAATTTTCAACCCCAGAATTTGCCAAAGCTATATTCACATTAATGGCACTATAGTAATTCATAGTATTGTTCATGAGCACATAAAAGAAAATTTTTATATTGTTAATGTATTGTTGTTTGCTGAATTTGTAAGAATTAAATGACTCTAAATTGTTACAATTCACAGTATATACCATCGATAAACGTGTATACCATATATACTCGCGTATAAGCCAATACCAACTGAAAAGTGCATAGACCCAGATATGCCGTCGCGTAATGTGCTGGCAGATCTGGCTCTATGCAGTTTGTATTTACTATCAGTAGAACAAACAACATAGACCCTGATCTGCTGGCGCATTATGCAGCGGCAGATCAGGGTCTATGTTTGCATTTGGACCCGGTTTATATGTGAGTATATACTGTAAGTCGAATCCAACTGCAGATCTGGATCTATGCAGTTTGTTATGAGTAATCAGTAGAACAAACAATATAGACCCTGGTCTGTCAGTGCATTTTGCTATGGCAGATCAGGGTCTATCTTGTTTGCAGTTGGAGCCGACTTGGAAGCGAGTACATACGGTAAGCCTGTAATGTCTACTTTTCAGGAGGTGAGCCATGATACCAGGAGATTTCGTTTTGCCCTGCCTTCACCAGAGCATATTCTGGGACTTCCTATTGGTGAGTTTTGTTTTTCAAGGTGCATTTTTAGAAAAAATCATTATATGGAATGAATTTGGTACATTGCATTGGGATAATTTCATGTTTTTCTATGACATGTTTTTATTTAAATTGTTTGAAACTTAGCACCAACAGTATTTTAGATTTGAAGAAAGTTTTCATAGTAGTGGTCCAGTAAGATTAGATTAATTGGAATTTTTGGTTCATGCAGGCAAAATAAAATTAATGCAGAACTGCATTTACTTGTTAATTCTTTACCACATACAAACCCATCTGGATGCTCCTACCTCATTACAGTGCAAGAGCATTTTGACATCTCCACTGCATTTCAGTGTAAGTATGTTTGGACCTCCCTGCCACATCTCCATGCAAGCACTTCTGAATGCTCTTGGTAAATGACCACCATTTGCATGATAAATTCATAGCATTACCTAATGGGAATATCCCTCTAGAAAAACAGGCTTTCTGGAAGTTTGTATGCTGTCAGAGCATGTGCTAGTGCATTAGATGAATCTGCAATAGCCAATCAGGGATAAAAGGATATTAGTAATTTCCCCAAACTGCAAGTGGCTGAAATAGAAGAATCCAGATTGTCGGGTTGATTTTTAAGGATTAAATTGTATATCAAAAGTATTCATTAAAAGCTGTTTTATAAACAGAGAAGAACAAAACAATCCAAACAGCATACACAGCAATGACAGTTGGCACTGAATTTGCTGCCAGACATTGAGTGGAATCTATTTATAGCACACTAACCGAAGAATTTTTTACACCAGGTCAGCATATTTACCTGTCAGCCAGGATTGATGGTAGCTTGGTTATCCGTCCCTACACCCCTGTGTCTAGTGATGATGACAAGGGTTACATGGATCTGGTCATCAAGGTAAGAACTATGAGTACATGTGCACATGTGAATGCACAGAAATGGACATGTGCTTACACACACACACCAATGTCGCCATGATTGATATTTACAACAAAAGCTCTTAAATATTACAATTTCTCTTCATGCAGATTCCCACAAATGTAGTGACAACAAATAGTAGGAAAATATGTATGGGCTTGTTCTTGCTTACTGCAGTGATAAGTGGTTATGCCATAGTTTTTATATCTACTGGTCACAGACCAGAAGAGCTTACAGGATGGCCTGTTGTCTGTTGTCTATTGTCCAACATATGCCCATCCGTTATCACAAGTTTGTTATCTATACTCTCCTAAACTACTTGGAGGATTGCCATGAAACTTTACACACCCGTTCATCCCAAGGTCTAGTTGGTCCTAAATGAAAATAGTGCTGCTTAGACATCCAATATAACCACCATAGCAGCTAGTACAACTAAAGCCGTTAGACTCTAATCTGTGCAACAGTGTCAAAATGGGCTGCTAACTATGTGAGATATTCTTTGAAATTTGGCCTCTAGTTGCAAGGTTGAGGTCAATTGACCTTGCAACGAGCTACACATCACTGCTTGTTCAGGCATTAGGACATCCCCCCCCCCATCATGCATATCAAGGTTGACGTCTTACATTGCAGGACTATTAAAAAGAAGAAATGGTCTTGTCTTGAATTCCTGGAAATTCTTTTCGGACAATAGAGCATCCTTCCCTTTGAGGGACTCTTGTTTAATTCTACTGCTTATAGACCAGAAGAGCTTATGGGATGGCCTGTTGTCCCTCTTCCATCTGTCCATAAGCACAAGTTTGTTCTCACTGCTTCTCCTAAACTACTTGGAGGATTCCCCTGGAAACTTTACATACATTCATTCCAAAGTCATGAAAATCTTTTTATTGCTACTCCTAACCAGACAGTCATATGAACATGAAGATTTTGTATGATGTCTAGTTGGTCCTAAATGAAAATGGTGCCGATCTGACCTCCAGTATGACCACCATGGTCGCTATCTTGAAGATATTATTATCACTGCTCCTCATGGATGGATATGGGCATATTGTCATGGGATTTTCACCAAAAGACTCCTTATGATGTTTGGTTTGTCCTAAATGAAAATGGTGCCGATCTGACATCTGATATGGCCACCATGGCAGCCATTTTGAAAATCTTTTTTTTTGCTAGTCCTCCTAAACAGTGGGTTATATTGACGTGGGGTTTTCACTGAAAGACTTCATTTAATGTCTAGTTGGTCCTAAATGAATATGGTGCAGATCTGACACCAAATATAGCCATGAAAATCTAGTTCTTGTTTTACTTCACCTGAATGGATGGTCATACAGACATGGGGTTTTCACCAAGAGACTTCTTATGATATTTTGTTGGCCTAAATGCAACTGGTGCCAATATTGCATCCAATATGGCTGCTACAGTGAACTTCTTGAAAATCTTGTTTTTAATATCAGTAATACGTTTACCTGTCACTATTGTGTAACTTACCTTTTTCCACAATGGAAAAACCCTCGTCTATGCCAGATGTACCATCCTCCTGTACTAGAAAGTTCTTAGAACATGTACATCAACCCAGTCTGACTCCACATCATAGACCCATGCGCAATAATGTCTCGTCATTCTTTTCCAGACAATATTTTGTCAAGTGGAAAATTCTCACTCAAGGAAAAAATACCTTTCAGTGATTTATTGCTGCTCAGGACCTTATATTCTTGTGTCTTTCGATTAGTAAACATTATCCCTCGGTCCATTACTTATCAAAAGTTCTTTTGATAGTCCAGAGTGATATTTTTCAGTGTTTTTGGTCATGATGAGCCCTCTATCCTCCCTACACTTTGTGGGTTCAGGAAATTGCTTGTAGTAATATGAAAATTTGTAGTCGGTCATCAAAATTTACATGAATATTATCCATATATATGTTTTCACTTCAGTTGCTTGCATTTAGTATGGGGATACATGTCTTCATTTTCATTACTGTTGTTTAATGCAGTGTGCATTATTAACAACTGTTCAATCTCCTAGTCACATTAGTAGAAAGTACAGGCTTCTCCATTCGTTATGTAATGATTGTGGCATAAGTGTAAATACCTAGATGATGTTGCTTTACCTCTGTTTACACCTCGGTTAGTAAAAAAATACAGCTATGAGGTTTTCACTCATGGGTAAGTAGTCAAGATAACAACACGGCTAACACAATCCTCATTGCTATTAAACATAATCATTTTTTGTGATCAACAAATTTCTTTTTCAGAAATTTTTATTTTAGATGTCTCAAAGTGGGGGTAAGTGGGGGCACAAAAAGCCTCATGGACGCCCACACCACATCTTTCATGTACAAAATGTACACGAATAGATGAATGTCCAACTTGCTGTTTATGGTCTGACAGTACCTGGGACCGTGACAAAAAGTGGTGTACTTATTAAATGAGAAAGGATGTGCATTCTTCCTCCTGTCCCTCTGAATCCTGAGGATCTCGGAATGTACTTTCTAATACTGGGGTTGAGTGCATCTGCCCAAATAAAAGAGGGAGGGACAGCACCTTCCAAGAGAAAGCAGCTGTTACCATCCTTGAGGAGGAGAGCGCTTCTTCTCAGCTTGACATTGGGATCAAGTGCACTCCCCCAAATAAAAGAGGGAGGAACAGCACCTTCCCAGATAAAGGAAGTGTGTATTCGCATCTTCAAGGAAGAAGGCAGTGGCTCTCGTTAAGGGTTAGTCTAAAAGCTGGGATGAGTGAGCCCCCTCCCCCCAAAGTACAGGAGAAAGGAGCAGCACATTCTTAAGCATGAGCCAAGGCTATTCCCTGGAGGGGGTAGAGTAATGCCCTATCATCGAGGGTGATTGCACCCCACCCCCCACTATCAGGGGAGGGTCAACATTCTGCAGGTACCTGAAGCCCTTCCATTGCCTCGAGCAGTTCGCGCAACCCTAAGAGAGCTGTGCGGTATTCTAGCTCTCTTAGTTCTGGGGAGGGTTCCACCCACAGATCTGAGTAACCATTGGTTCAGGTGACCGATCCTTGACTGAGCACTGGTCTCCTGTCACTGACAACCGGACACTGGTCATGATACCAGTCACTGGGTACACAGCTGTCATTGGGTACTGAACACCAGAAACTGGTCACCACTGCACACCAGTCACCGGTCAAACCACACCGGGTATTAGGTACCAGTCATCGAGAGTGGGTTTTCATTCACTGGGCCAAGGACAGTCACCGGTCAATGAGTATTGTTATGTGTACACTGGTCACTGGTCAACACTTGCCAAATCTAGGTATGGTGTCAGGGATCAGATCAACCTGACCCCCCCCCCCTCTTTCTTCACACTACCAAATTATTCAGTCACAGGGACAGAGTTTGCATTTCTACATTCTACTGGAAAATGAGATCGGACCAACGTCACCCCCTTTCTTCATGTTCCAATTCAATCCATATGGAGTATGATGTTTCCCCTTTCAAGGGAGGGATCTTGGTCATCATCCTGCAGTGTCGTGGATGGCCCCTGAGCAGTATGGGTGTTGAGGGATGGAGATCCCCACCTTGTGCTTAGGAGGAATCATCTCTGAAGGAGAGGGTCAGACCCCTTCCCCTAAGAAGGCTAGGTGGTGCGAGAAACATTTTTGTCTTTAAGAAAAGGCAATCACAAGGGACAGTCCAGTCACTCCCTGTGAGGAGTCACAGGACATCAGTGTCCTTACTTCCCGGCCTTCCATGCAGAGGGATCGTTCCAGTTCTAATAGTCCTGCTTCTCCTTGAGATAGAGATCAAGATGATGATGTATTGTCTCTCCTGGTAGATTTTAATGAATTTGCCAATGATCAAGAGAAGAGAGTTCTTAGGATCTCCTACCTCTTTCCACCAGGCATTCCAGTTATACAGTTCACTCCCCCACCTGGCCAGTTAATCCCCACCCCACCCCCCCACCTGGAACACTGGGGATTTCATCGGGGTCATGTGCTTGTCTCTCTGTGAAGACATTAAGGCCAGGTCAGTTGTGACTATAGCTTCGCACGCTGACCTGTTCTGGGCAGCTTCCTTCAGACTCTTTATCGCCTGTTGTTTTGCAACGGTTATTGGAAGCATTAGCCAAGACATCAAGACACGCCTTGTCTTCGGCTTTGGCGCTGTCTATGGATTTACTCCACCTCTGCAGAAATGTCACTTTGGACACCTCAAAGGTATTCCTAGATCATAGCAAGAATCTCCTTAGGGCTGCTCCCCTTGGAACCAGAGACCTTTTTCAGCGGTCTCATACCTTCCATTGCCTCTCAAGATCAGAGGGACCATCAACATAGGCAGGAAACTGAGGCTTATCATAGATCTTTCCCTTCTAAACAAATTCCTGTGAGAGGAACACTTCTGGATGGAGACTGCAGCATCAGTCCGGAACGCAATAAGGCCCAGATACTGGGCAGTTTCCATTGAGTTTCAGGATGCTTATTTCCACATCTCAGTCTTTCCTCCACACAAGAAATGCCTCTGTTTCTGCATCAGACAGGATTTATTCCAATTCCGAGCCATGCCGTTTGGTCTAGCCTCAGTGCCCAGAATCTTTACCAGAATGATGGGAGTAGTGGCTGCTCACTTCTGGTATCTGGGGATCTCCCTTCTCCAGTACTTTGATGACTGGCTGCTGCATGATAGCAGGAAACAGTCCCTGTTACATCATATGTCCCACTGTTTGTCTAGGACTTGTACCGAAATTAGAGAAATCAGAACTCGTTCCTTCTCAGGATTTTGTTTACATATGAATTAATTTCCTCACCTATCTGTGCTGGGTTCATGTTCTTCCAGACAGGATAAACAGAATCCTGGATCATTCTAGGACTCTACAGGCCAAGACCTCGTTGTCAGCATGACTTTATCTT
Source organism: Margaritifera margaritifera (assembly GCA_029931535.1). NCBI lineage: Eukaryota > Metazoa > Mollusca > Bivalvia > Unionida > Margaritiferidae > Margaritifera > Margaritifera margaritifera. The sequence continues at coordinate 1,450,806 of JAQPZY010001623.1, read as the reverse complement.
TCTCTTCTGACGACCTTGAACCCCTTGGCAGACCTGGTACCCCAGGACAACTCCATTTACATCGTCTCCAGTTTCTCCTGTTGGTGATCTGGAAACCACACAAAGATTCTCTGCCAGCCCAAATTTCTCAAGGGTCAGCATTTCAGTACCACCAGAAGTGCTTGTACAATTGAGAAAAATTTCTGACTGGAGTTCCACTGCATGCCTCCAAACCCCACTCCTATCTGTACACTGATGCATCAGATTCAGGGTGGGTCACTCATTTAGAGCCAGGAGTACATCTTCAGCGCCATTGGTCCCAGGAAGAAAGTCTCCTCCACATAAACAATTTGGAAATGAGAGCTGTGCTGTTCGCCCTGAAAAGGTGCATAGATCAAGTCAGGGGTCAGACAACACATCAGTGGTTGCATACCTCACACAAGGAGGCACTCGTGCTCCTTCTCTCTGCATGGAAGTCTGGAACCTTCTGCACTGGGCAGAGTCAGAAGGAATTACACTCCAAGTTCGTCACATTCCGGGCAAGAAAAATATCCTTGCAGACAGTTTGTCCATAACAGGCATGGTAGTTTTCAAAGAATGGTCTCTGCATGAAGCAGTTGCAGAGTCCTTGTTTGGTCTGTGGGGGCAGCTTCTAGTGGACTTGTTTGCATTGAAACTGAACAACAAGCTCCCGTTTTATGTCTCCCCGGTCCCAGACCAAAGAGCCTGTGAAGTGGATGCCTTCAGCCTGAGGTGGGATCGGCTGTTCGCTTACAAATTCCCAACCTTCAGGTTGATTCTGCAGGCACTTATGAAGGTCAGGACATCCACAGCTCAAATTATCTTTTATAGCATCTCTGTAGCATCAAAGGTCTTGGTTCAGCGACCTCTTCAACCTGTTTATAGACCACCCCAGGGTGTTACCTCAGTGAAGACACTACTGTCACAACACAGGGGGACTCCTCTTCACAACAGCCTTCACATTCTCCACCTTCACGCTTGGATCATCTCAAGAGATCTGTCTGCCAAGCAGAGTTTTCGAGCAAGATTGCCAAATGCATCGTTCAGGCCATGAGACGTTCTGTCTCTAAAGTCTATGATGCAAACTGGAGCATCTTCTGTGATTGGTGCACTAGGAAATGTGTTAATTTTAGCTGCCCCTCGCTTTCTGCAGTAGCAGATTTTCTACTCTTCCTCTTTGAAGAGAGATCATATTCAACCTACACAATCAAAGGTTATAAGGCAGCCCTTTCAAACACACTTAAATTCTCCAAGGGTCTGGCCATTGGCTCAGATCCTCACTTTGCAGATCTCATCATGTACTTAGAGCTGCAGAGACCAGTGTCTCGCTCCTTGATATAGAGATGGAATCTCTCATGTGTTTTGTGGGCCTTGGCAAAAAACCCTTACCAAACTTTGAGTGAGGCTTCGTTTCAATTCTTACACTTGCCCTGTCTATAGAGGAGAGATGTTTATGGTTCAGTAGAAATTATGACTCTGTTTCCCTTCTATGTGAGACAGCTTTTCTCAAAAATAAATGAACTTCCTTCAGCACTGCCATCTCTAATAGAAATCCCCAGTCTGGGGATGATCCGGATAGACTCCTTTGTCCAGTCAGAGCAATTAGGTTCTGTTTGGCATCTTCAAAAGGGAGAAGGAAGGGTAGGAAATGGCTTTTTCTTCCCTTAAAGGGGTCAGTTCATATTTCAGCATCCACCATCTCCAGATGGATTTCAGTTGCTAACAAGAGAGTTTATCGGTCCTTCGCTGAGAGAGTCCTTTCATTCATGAGAATAAAAGCCCATGAAGTAAAAGCTATTGCTACTTCTTGAGCCTATCTCAATCATTCATTTTTGGAGGACATTATGAAGGCTGCATTTTGGCAATTGCATATGACCTTCTCCTCATTCTACCTTTGGTCCTTGTCAACCAGAGCCAAAGTTTTTTTCTCTGGGTCCAATAGTTGTGGCACAAACAGTGACCCAACCTGCTGCTGTTTAACAGCATTGGACACTTCTCCTTAAGGTGAGTAATTTTGTTCCAATTGAGGTCGTCAACCTCCCTCCTATCTGACAAATTCAGCTACACAATAGTGATAGGTAAACATATTAATGATACTAAAATTTAGTTTGGGGGGGGGGCGGGGGGTAAAACTAATTTTAATTATGTAATACTTACCTGTCACTATTGTCAGATGCCCTCCTCCCACCAAGCTCTGATGTCTTTCATTAGTCAAAGTCCTAGAAAAGAATGAAGAGATGCTATTGCACATGGGCCTACGTACATGATCTAAGAACTTTTTTGAACAGGAGGATGGTACATCTGGCACGGACGAGGGTTTTTCCATTGCGGAAAGGGTAAGCTACACAATAGTGACAGGTAAGTATTACATAATTAAAATTAGTTTACACACACACACACACACACACACACACACACAAAACTACATATTGCTACTTCTGCTGAATCGATGGTCATATTGACATAGGTAATCCAAGAACATCAGAGTTAAAAAGAAGAAACAGTCTTGCCTTGGATTACTGGAAAATCTTTTTGGCCAGTAGACGGTCAGTCCATTCGAGGGACTCTTGTTAAGTTCATCAGCTTTATACAATCAGTTTCCAATTACTGAAGCCTTGATATTACTAAATGTGTGAAATCCAAGCTTCTGTGTTACACTGAGTAAAAACATGATTCACTTCTGACAAATGAAGCTCAAATGCAGAGATTACAAATAATTCTATGAACACAAAAAAAAATGGAATTCCAGGCATTAAATTCAATTTAAACAAAAACAAAAATTAATAAAGTTCATAAACTTTTAACGTGACAGACTTGAACTTGTACTCCAACTAAATCACTAGAAATCATAGTTACATGATAGTACAAAAATGAAAACTTTTTTCATGACTGATATATAAGGTAATAATAAATGCGCCGAATCTGAGAATTTCATGTAAATTATCACCAACAGCTTCAAAGGTATTTTATCTGAAACAGGCAGGCAGAAAACAGACAGACACAATGAAAAAAATGAAGAGTAGAGTAATACATTATCATTTATTAACATATATTTTTAAACAGGTTTACTTTAAGAATGTGAATCCCAAGTTCCCAGAAGGTGGCAAGATGTCTCAGTATCTGAATAACATGGAAATAGGAGACTTCATTGATGTCAGGGGACCCAGTGGTCTGATGGTTTGTGAGGGAAAAGGTAAGAGTCGAGCAACTTTTATGGATCAGTTTGTATTTTTGTTTGTTTTGATGCTTCACCATGACAATAGCATGGCATGTGGTGTCGTTCCATCAGTCAAGAACTGCCATGGTACAGTGGTTAAGGCATTGGACTCTTGACCAGAAGGGTACAGGTTTGATTCCCACCATCGGATCAGCCAGTTTCAGCTACTGTGGTGTGTCCTTGGGCAAGGCACTTGACTTGCCTTGGCATAATATAACCTTCAGAGTGTTGCTATGCTGTAAACGAAACCAAACATTCCATCTGTGAATGAAACATTGGTCAAGTTTTTGTGTGTAGGTCAGTTTCAGGCACTGTGGTGGAGTATCTTTGTTCCATGAATATATTTCTTGTTTTCAGCTTACCTGGCCATAAGGCCAAGTGAGCTTATGGTATGGTCTTTTGTCTGTCACGAGTCATCCATTCACAGTTACTATTAGGCTAATAAATCAGCCCCTGAACGGTGTACTGATATTGATTGACAGTTTGGGGGCTGATCACACCTATTCTTTAAAATGTGCAATGTCCTACAGACGCTTTTGTCCGCACACATCAGTGTGCATTTAGACACTTACCGGTATTTCTCGCTGCTCTTGAGTTACAGTCGGCTGAAGGGTCCTTTCAGCAATATGTACAGAACATTTCTGGAATAAATCCTATGTTTGACAAGTTGCAAATGCACGTGGAATAACACAACCTGACCTACTGCAGACATTTCGAATTTTGTGGCTATGTTGGGCAACAACTTGGAATAGGCCCTTGTCTTGGAATGACGAGTTGCTGCGCTCTTTCTCAAGAAATTGCAAGACCATGCAAAGTGATATAAATACTGGATTCCCTGGGTTAGTTCGTGAGTATGTTGACGACAGAGAAAGTTAAGAAGGAGAATTTTTTTTATACATTTTGTAGTGAAAATATATTGACAATTAAACCACAACTAAATTTGTTTCTCAGAAATATTATGTGAACAGTGATGGAAAACATAAAGAGGTTTGAATTTTATGTGCCAATTTGCAGGTGAAGCTGCAGAAATTAAAGCACATGGTAAAATGATTTTTTGTTTCTATTTTCATTAGTTTTACGTGAATTTAAAAAATAGATTGTGGAATTGGATCTTGACAAATTATTTATAAGATGTAGAATTTATATTTCTATACACGACAAATGTCATAAAATTGATATAATTATTGCGAAAAGCATATGCAGTATATTTAATGAATAATTTAATGTAATGAAATAAATTGGCAAGATCAATTATGAAGATAATGTCTGCTATTCCTACCCTATATGCAACGTTAAAAGCATCTATAGGAAAATAAATAACCTGATCTTATGGACCTTATTTGGATTTAACATAGTAGAACTCCACGAGTCAACATCTACCTTGACTGACCTAGACTCATCCTAACTCGCCAACACGCACACCTACAAACTACAAAACTACAAAAAGCTGTGGGGGGGGGGGGAGGCAAAGTAGGAGGTAATTTCATGAAGAGTATCTCTTATTGACCATGCACACCCATCTTCACCATGCAACACTTGATCTTTTCAAACCAAACAGAGGAGGGAAGGTATGGATAGGTAATGCTCACTCACACACTTGTGGACTATCCAACGTGTCATGTCACAACAATATCATCACACATAAGTAGTATCTGACCTTTATTTGCTGAGTCACTATGACATACCAAGAAACAGACTTATTTAATTTTTCACAAACCAATACACTCCTATCTCCTGATATGAAAGAGGATAAATTAATAACAATCATAAACCCAAGATTACTGCCAAATCTTTTTTCAAACCCAACACCTTACCATGTATTAACTGAATCAATATGACATATGCACAAACAGCCTTATTTCCATTTTCAAAAATTAGCACCATCCAGGGCTTTATAAATCCACTTGCCTGACGATTAGGACAAGTGAAAATTCGGCTCTGGCATGTTTTCAATTTTGCAAAGTACTTGCCAGTGGGCAAGTTAAAAAATTTAAGAGAGGCAGAGTGAGCGAGAAAGAGAGGTCATGTTCAATTGGTAATGCTTTATGTTCTGCAAGCTTTATACTCTGCGATCTTGCCACAGTACATATATCAGAATCTTTATTTAGCATTTATATGTACTGCATTCTTCCATTACATAACTGCACACAGTTTCTTTCAACCTTTGATCCTTTATTTCACACCATATACTGTCAAAGTCTGTATTTTCCATTTTGAAGTCAATATCAAGGTCAGTCTCGCATTATCTCGCACAGAAAATGTTAATTGTTTTGAACATATTTTATTGTCATTTTGTTAAACAATGTGGTATTGGACACAAGTTGTCTAACTCACCTAGGTAATTTTCCAAAACATACAAGAGAGAGAGAAAGAAAAGTCTTTGCACTGTTTACAGTCATTTGTGTCCATTTTGTTTATTTTCAAATTTGTTGCTTAAAAACGTCCATTTTCGTGATATATTTCTGAACATTTATGAGTATGACAGAATTTGTTTCTTTTCTTGGTTTGACGTCACCTTTCAGTACTAAATCCAGAGTTACACAATGTTCATGTTAAAAGATAGAGCCAAAGATTTTTGGGTATTAAATAAGGGGCGATAGAAGGAAAAAAACAGTGCTCAGCATCTTTATTGTCATAACCACATGCACACATGGAAGAGTTAACTAAATTCACTCTGTAAAGATCGGATTTGAGGTTACTACACGAGTGTTTAAGTTCAGAATGTAGGATATTAAGGTGATGTTTGCCAATATCATAATACGGTGGTGGCCCATTAGTTGAATTAGATAAATGTTTTTCAAAGAGTGAAAGATTAGGAGCCTTTGGATATCTTCAGGGAAAGAGTCTCAAAGACCAGTCCTACATGGTAGCAAGGATGTCCAAGAAAAAACAACAACCTGACGTCTGGTAGAGATGGGTGTGATGCTTTGGGGCTTGCATAGACGAAAATGAGAAGCCTCATATCTCCTTTGTGGAAAATGGTCGCTTAAATAGTTAGGTACTTCAGTTTTCATAATGAAATACATCATGCATAATCTCTTCCTTTTTCTTCCTTGTGTAAGTTTCCCAACCAGTTTCTGCATAAAAAGACTCTCTAGAGCAGTGATTCCCAAACCCCAGGTCACAACACAAATGAGGGTCATGAGGACCCTCACAACCCTATACTGGTACTGCATTTTGGGTTGCAAAAGATGGTATTTAGGGTCGTGATCAAAAAAGTTTTGGAACCACTGCTCTAGAGCAATAAATGGTTACATCTTCCAGTTTAATATTTTCTCTGATCTGTCGGAATCTTCAATAGAGCAGTTATTCCAGACTTCAGAAAAATATTCTAAAATTGGTTTTACGAGTAGTATATTTAGTTTGGCCAAAGCTGTTTCGTGAAAAGATTGTTTAGTTGCACGCAACATAGATATTTAGATGCTTTTGAATAATCATACTAATCTTATCAGTTCATTTAGCATCACAGGATAATGTTAGTCCTAAGTCTCTATGAATTTTAACAAGAAGCAAACGCATATTATCAAAAGAGAATTTTCGATAGGAAAAGTCAGTCTGCTAGTTTATGATTAATAAAATGTATGTTTTCAAAGTGTTAAAAGTAACAAGCATGACGTTTGCCCATGGATTAAGTTTTTCAAGATCATTGTTTATAATATTTTGTACTTGTAAAGGGTTTGTAGAAAAAGTCGCAAGAGGAATATCATCAGCAAATAACCTTGCAAGTGAGTTCAAGTCATCTACTATATCGTTGACATAAAAAAAGGTAATAGTAAAGACCCTATCACGGAACCTTGGGGAACCCCAGCAGTTACTCAACATTTTGTTGATACTGAATTTTGATAGAAAACTCTCTTGTAGCTGTTTGATACGTAGCTTTAGAGCTGTGATAGAAATTTACCGGCAATTCCATATTTTTGAAATTTATTAAATAACATACATTCCATACTCTATCAAAAGCTTTACGTATATCAAGGAACGTTACACACGTTATTTCATTGGACTCGATAGAAGAACATACTTTGTGATAAAGTTCAATTAGTTCAGGAGTAGTTGAACTGTCTGGAAGAAGTCCAGATTGATATTTATACATCAAATCATTTTTATGTCAAGAATGATATATATGTCTGGATATAATTCTTTAAAAACAAACTTGAGCACACAGCTCATTAGAGAAGTTGGTCTATAATTAGATGATAGTGTTTTGCCTCATAAATCAGCATGACATTAGCAAGCTTTCACTGTGCGGGGAACATAATGGCTTCAACTGATTTATTGATATTTGCAAGGGCACAGAAATTTTTTCAACTATATTATTTAACAGTTTATGACTAATTTCATTGGTTCTAGCGGTTTTGTTAAGGTCAAGACTAGTTATAACATTTTTATAATTTCTTGTTTAAGTATAATGATATCAGCAATAATAGTTTGATTTTTAACTTTAAAATGCGGTAACTGTTTAGCATTATTAATTATTTCTTTGACAGTTCTGCTTTGAATACGGCTTCATTGGGTAATAGCAACAGTCCCTTTAGACCTATAATACCTTCGGAATATTTTTTTTTTAAAATGCTGAAATTGCTAAAAATGACATGCATGAATCATGCAATAACTCGGAATGGGCTTCATAACTGTGAAATATGGCTCCACATGTCAATAATAACTGTCCATATATGCCTTTGTTACCTTCATATTATCATAATTAGGTCCAAATGACTAACCCTTTTCATACTGAAGCACAATCAGACAGGCAGTTGTGTAGAACTGGAAAAATGTTCAGTCAGTGGTGTAGCAGCATGAGAGAATGCAGTGCCATTGGTCAATGTGGCTTTACAGGACAATTTTTAAAAATTATTTTTCAATGTTGTATACCATTTAAAAAAGCATAAAAGTTTCCTTAAGGTCATATATTTTTTTACTGAAAATTTTCAGACATAAATCTTCAGTTGAAAGTAAAATTATGTAAGCAAAAAACATGCTTTACATTTTTTTTTTTATAACTACAATTTTCCTATCTGCAATATTTATTTTACCTCCTATATGCAAGTGTATGAAATGGGGGTAATTTTATGCCATTTAAGAAGGTGACAAAATAATAAAAATGCATCAAGAATGTCAAAAGTTATTACAATTTTATTAAATTTACTCACATGAGAATTGGAGAGCAAACAGAATAATCCATACTGGTAAGTTGACAAAGCTTTTCATTTTGGTTCAGTGTTTTTATTCCACAATAAATTGTAATGTAATAATATCAGAGTTATGTTGGGTTTATCTTGGTACATTTCCAGGAATACAGTAAAATTTCATAATATGCACACACCCAACATCGGTATATGTGCGAACTTTATATGAAGTGAAGTTCTCAATGTCCAGTTAGCTTGAAAAATATAAATTTCCCCCACAAAATTGTCTATATTTTCATCAAAAGTGGTATCCACATCGCTGCCGCGTCAGTACTGTCCGCCATTTTTAATTACACGCGTTAAAATTCAGTTTTGAAATCAAATTTTCTACTAACCAGTTATCATCATCTCTGTTCATTTTGTCGAAGTCAAGCTCACGATCTGCACTGCCTAAAACAAATATTTTCCCCACTAAATTGTCTATATTTTCATCAAAATCGCCATCCACATCACTGCTGTAACTTGCTGTTTCAGCTCTGTCCATCATGTTGATCTCCACACATTAAAACTCTTGTTTAAATCATTTTAAAATAACCAGTTATCATCAGCTCTGTTCATTTTGAAGAAGTAAAGATAGCGATCCCCACTGCCTAGAATGTCATTTTTCCACATGAAATGGTCTTTCAACTAATTCAGCTAGCACATAACTGTCTTCACTTTCCTCTTCTGTATATGACCGCCATTTTTTTAAAATCTCCGCACGTTAAAACTCTATTTTGAAATTGAAGTTTTACCAGTTTTGGGGTCTTTTAAACACAATCTGTTAATGTTCTGTGTACCTTCTACCTTTATTTCCTTCTTTTCAAAAGAGTACACGTAAATTGATGATGTTTTATACAGTTAAAAACACGTTTCTGCAAAGTTGGTAATGGAATGTAGTGAACATACAACTGGAGTCGTATCTCACTGGCAAAGGTAAAGTATGACTGGAGTCGTATCTCGCTGCAAAAGGGTTAAAAGTAACTAATCAGCTTCAGAAATAAAAGATAAAAAGAGAAACAAAGAAACTCGCACACACACATGCACACACTATTTCTTGAAAATATTCTTTCTAGGCCTACATTTCCAAACGTAGCATGCAGGCATCATGCAGCAATTTAAAGCACGCTGAGGATGTTGACATTGTGTAACAGGCCAGATTTTTCCTTCAAAAAGGACAAACTATCGCCATAGACTCGCCCCCCAAAATAGGTGAAAATATAAATATTTTCATGCATCTAATTTTAAAAGTTTATATCGTGCAAGGTATACATTATTCCTGTACACTGATGAAAACCTCTAAAGATGTTTTCTGATCAAGTTTGACTTCAAAATACGCCGAAAACTTCACCAAGCAATTTCTCGAGAAAGACCGTAATAATTTGGAATTCCAAGTTGTTGAGTGCAATTTGTCAAGAAAAGGCTTGTTCCAATTTGTCGCCCAACATAGCCACTAAATTAGAAATGTCAGCAGTAGGTAGACTTGAGTTATTCAACGTGCGATTACAGCTTATCAAACATAGGATTTAATCTGGAAATGTTCTGTACATATTGTTGAAAGGACCCTTCAGCCGACTTTAACTCAAGAGCAGCGAGAAATACTGGTAGGTGTCTAAAATGCACACTGATGTGTGCAGACAAAAGTGTCTGCAGGACATTGCACATTTTAAAGAATAGGCTCGATCAAACCCAAACCGTCAATCAATATCAGTACAGGTTTGGGGGCTGATTTATCTGCTTAAGTTGCTGTTTACAACTTCTCAAAACCTGCTTGACCAATTTGCACATCATTTTGCTGGGAATCTTCTGGCATCAAGGCCTATCAGATTTTTCAGTTGATGTTAATCCATCATCCAATATGGCCACCATTACTGAAAATAGAAGAACCTTAAACAGCTTGAAAAAAAACCCTGCTAGACAGAATTTGACCGACTTTGACGAAGTATACTGGCATTAAGGCCTTTTAATTTTGGACAAATGGTGCTGATGTGCCATCAAATATAGATAAAGATACAAAAAAGTAGATAAACCTTTAAATAGTTGTTTTCATAACATATAATCAACAGCATTGGAAGAAATTTCTGCAGAAAGTATCCAACCAAGTCCCAGATTTCTTGCCCAACTGCTCTTGCATTTGGTTATTAGTCAGCCAGGTAAGCAATCTTGGGCCAACTTGGGTCATTTTTTTTTTTTTTTACCAGATCATGATCATTTTTTGTGTGCATTATCCTCTAAGAGATCTAGGAGACTTTGAGTTACAAGTTTCTGTAAATGTGCATCTATAACCAGGTTTCTGTTCTTCATTCATCAGCTGTTAGAAGGACATGGGTATCACTTTCCAGTGGTGGTGGAAATGTTAAAAAGAGTATTTAAAAATCATGTACCAGACATCATGGCACATATTCCAGGGGAGAACTGGGGCTCTGTGGAACCACTGTTCAAGAAACTATTGTGGTGTTTTGAAGTTCATAAAAACAACTTCTTATGTCATTGTCAACATACACTAAATTGTGGAAAATAAGCTGGGTCCTAATTCTTACCTTATATACTCACTTAAAAGTCTGGTCCAACTGCAAAGTGCAAAGACCCTGATCTGCCATTGCATAATGTGCTGACAGATCTGGGTCTATGCAGTTTGTTAGGAGTTATCAATAGAACAAACATAGACCCTGATCTTCCAGTGCATAATTCAATGGCAAATCAGGGTCTATGTTGTTTGCAGTTGGACCTGACTTGTAAGTGAATAAAACAGTATTTGTTAAGATTTCAGAGCTTAATTTCAAGATCATGATATTTTTGACTGCCTTTTGGCAGTAAGGTATTTCAAGTTGTCTCCCTTCCCCATTTTGACAAAGCAGCATGTTTTTACCTTGTATACAATACTCGGGCAGTAAATGGTAGTCAGATCAAGGTCACTCTGTGGACTATTTATCCAGAGCTTAACTTTGCACAGTTCTATTATTTGACTACCAATGATTGACAAACGCGGGGACAGGATGAACCTTGCCTCCATATCTCTTTCACAGCTTTGAGATGCATTATTCCACCCACTGAATACTTGTCATGCATCCAGATTGGTCAGTTTCAAGTTTGAGTGGATGCACATTTTTGTGCCTGTTGGCCGTCTGTGATAAACTCCATGGTTTATATTGTCACCAGCTGAACTTGTCCTTTTCCCACTGTCAGACCAGTTTGCACTAGAATGCATTCCCTCTTTGGTGGTTCATGTAGAGAAATGAAAATCAATGAACTTGAGAAGCTTGCACTAGCAATGAAGAATGCATTTGTAAGCTCCACATTGAAAGAGTATTCATCATTTGTTTGCAATATGTTCAGTTGATTTTGTGAACGAGATGAATAGTGCTTTACAAGTGAAATGATGAACGATCCCAGGAAGAAACAGAAGATTTTGTTTCGTTTTCTTAAAAGAATTAGCACACTAATAGATTGTGATAGTAATCTTCCAATTCGGGAGGCTGACATGGTTTTTTCATTTGAACAAAGACTGTCTGATGCTGAATGTATTGTGACCTCTAGTCCTACAAACCCCCCCCCCCCAATATTTAAGAATTGGATGTTCTCATAGACCCAGAATACCTGGAAATGGACCTTACCATTTTTTCTGCAGTAATGGTTTAATGGATCCAGATGCTTTGGAGGACCCAAACTTAAAAATCGTTTATACCATCCAAGTGAAGGTCAGTAAGGTTAACATTGTAAGAGGTACTGTGAGATGAACTTGCTTCATTAAGTTAGAGAATTTGTTATGAAGAGTGGTTGTAACTTCAAAGAACCATAGAAATGTACTTCAGATTTCTTCCTTAATATGTACTAAAATATGAAGGATTATTATTATTGTATCATCACTGTTGCAGAAATATTTTAATTGTTCATGTCTGTCTGTACATCTATCCATGTGAGCATTCGTCTTCACTTTTTCTCCTTGTTAACTGAACTCCATCCACACAGATAGATGGAATGTAATCATGTTGGGTACAGCGTTTCACAAGGATAAGTAGATGACAACAAAGATTTTTGGATCCTAGATGTGCCTTTGGTTGAGGAGAGGTGGGGGATCAAAGGTCATATTTTCATAGGTAATATGGACTCTTGTAACCTAAACTCATCTGAAAATTGAGGGAGAGTGATCATATTTGGTTTGGTTTGGTGTTTAATGAGGATAGAATGATGACAATGAAGGGATGGTGGTGGGGCTGTGAAGTGTTGGTGGGGAAAAAGAAAGTGGATAATTTGGATGGCTTCCTTATGTATTTCTTGCTGTTGTTAGTATCATCTTCATCATCATCATCAACATAATGTGCTTTTAATTTACATATATCAAAACTATTACTGTAACTAATTTTTGTCAATCCTGCCTTGGTGGAAGCTCTGCATAGCAATCACTTTGGCATCTGTGTGCACCCTTGGAGTTAAAGTGTTTTAATCTTAGTAATGTTATCAGTTTCTCAAGTACAGTTAGCCACTGAGTCATTTTACTTGTACATCTTGATGTGTACAGCACCAATTTACCAGCTTGGGTGTTGGCTCAACATGCAGGCCATGGACAGCTTTTTGCTTCAGCCATGGACAGAACATGATAAAGACATTACTAACCTACTGATGCTTGTAGATTAACCTTAATCTTGGATACTTAATTTATCCACATTAATTGCCTTACTCGAAATATAAACTGTTTTCTCCCATGTACACAGGAGAGTTTAAGATCCGTTCTGAGAAAAAGTCGGAGCCAGAGATTGTGGTTGCTAAGAGGGTGGGCATGATTGCTGGGGGAACAGGAATCACGCCTATGTTACAGCTCATCAGAGCAATTTTCAAGGATCCTCAAGACAAAACAGAGGTCAGCCTTCTGTTTGCCAACCAGGTACTGTCACTACATTTGTTGCATAACATCTACAGGGAAATGTCTTAGTTCCATGGCCACATATCTCTCTTATGCACTGTATACGGCTGTGTTGATAAATTTAAGAGAGAGACCTTTCAGGTTATGCATCAGAGAGAACATGAAAGCAGATGACACGTAGAGTTATCCAATTTTAGAAAAGACATTGCCGTTTGTGTGTGTCCGGTTTAAAATCTAAGAATGTGAGGAACAGGTCAAATCAAATTTCTGGATTGTTTAAACTTGACACATTAAAAGACATGATCATGTTCACTGTTTCAAATGTATTTATAATCTCTCATGCATCACTGTAAAGGTTCCTCTCTCAGATTTATCAACATAACCTTGCACAATGCATGCAAGAGATTGGTGGCCATGAGTTCTTATCAGATTCAGGAAAACATTTGTATGGGATGGAAAAATCCATCATTTAAATTTCCAGCGATCCACTTGTTTGTTAAAACTACTTCATATTTTGCATAATATGCACAATTACACATTAACCCTTTTCATACTGAAGCCCAATCAGTCGGGCAGTTAAGTAGAACTGGAAATTGTTCAGTTTTTGGTGTATCAGCGTGACGGAATGCAGTGACATTGGTCACCATGGCTTTACTGGATAAGTTTTTCAAATAATTTTTTTAAGTTATTTACCATTTTCAAATTCATAAAATTTTCTTTAAAGTGATATATTTTTTCATTGAAAAGTTTCAGATGTAAAAATTCAGTTGAAAGTAAAGTTAAGTAAACTAAAAAAACACGCTTTACATTTTTTTGTATAATTTAATTTTCAATGCAATTTTTCTATCTGCAACAGTCATTTTACCTGATATATGTAAGTGTATAAAATGTGGGGAATTTTACACCGTTTAAGATGGCAACAGAATAATAAAAATCCATCAAAAATGTTAAAGGTTATTTCAATTTTATTAAATTTACTCGCGTGAGAATTGGAAGCAAGCAGAACAGATCTTTACTGGAAAGTCGACAAATCCGTTCATTTTGTTTCAGTATTTCCATATTAAATTATAATGTAAAAATATCAGAGTTTTGTTGGGTTTATTTTGGTCCATTTCCAGGAATGCAGTAAAATTTCATAATATTATGCACGTCTTAACTTCGGTATGCGGGTGAACTTTATGAGCAGTGAAGTTAACAAAATGTCCAGCTAGCTTGAAAACCATCAAAGTCTTCATCATTGTCAATATCCGAGTCAAAAATACCAATGAACTAATTATCATCTGATCATTTCATTTCAATGTTGTCAAGATCACGATCCCCACTGTCTAAAATATAAATTTCCTCCACAGAATTGTATATATTTTCATCAAAATCAGCATCCACAACAGTCATCAATCATAACTTGCCACTTCAGTACTGTCTGCCATTTTGATCTGTGCACATTAAAATTCAGTTTTGAAAATAAAATTTTCTACTAACCAGTTATCATCAACTTTTTTTATTTTGGTGAAAAGTCAAGATCACTATCTGCATTGCATACAACGTCAATTTTCCCCACAAAATTTTCTATATTTTCATCAAAATCATCAACCACATCACTGCCATAATTTGCCGCTTCAGTGATGTCTGCCATGTTGATCGCTGCATGTTAAAACTCGTGTTCATTTTGATGAAGAAAAGATAATGATCTCTACTGCCTAAATTTTCCACACAAAATTGTCTTTATTTTCAACTAATTCTTCAAGCACATAACTGCCATCACTCTCCGCTTTAGTAGTGACTGCCATTTTCGATCTCTGACTGTTAAAACTCCATTTTAAATCAAATTTTTACCAGTTTTGGGGTTGTTTAAACTCGTTCTGTGACTGCATTTGTGTACTTTCTGCCTTTATTTCCATCTTTTCAAAAGAGTACACGTAAAATGATGACATATTACATGGTTAAATGCACATTTCCATGAAGTGGTAGACGGAACATAGTGAACATACGACCAGAGTTGTATCCTGATGGCAAAGGTAAAGTATGACTGGATACGTATCCCGATGGAAAAGGGTTAATAAGATGCAAGCCTTATTATATTCTACTTGTTGCATGATATATATTTAATTGCTGAAGTTTGATGTAGTTTAGTAAAGTAGATCTGGTTCCAGTTGTCATGAAGAGTTTCAGTTGGCTTATTCCCACTCTTGATCTATTCACACTTTTGCAGATATATTGTAATAGTCTATGTTCATCTGTCAGTGGATAGGTATCTATCCATCTACAATTTTCCTCTGTAACCTAAATCATGTCTCCACCAATTGATGGTAATCATATTTGGTATATTTCACAAGAACAAGTAGATGACAACAAAGGAAGATTTCTGGGCCTGAATACAGCCAGGGTGGGGGGAGGGCCAGGTCAAAAGGTAAAAGGTCATGTATGAAAAAATGTTGATATTTGCAATGACTTCAATTTCTTCTTTATTACATGATAGTGATGACATAGAGATTGGTCCTTTTCTAGCAGCTTTATTGGGAAGTATTTCTCTATTGATTTTAGAGCACTTTTCATATACATATTGAATGCTTCACATTTTAATTTTGAGCTATACATAAATCCAAAAATAACCTTTCTCTTGATATGTAACTTGCATTCTGCAAAGCAGTTAGATCAGTTCAATTCTTCATTAAAGCTCCATGTTGAATAGAAAAATTCAGCTGTCACTTTTTCAGTTAAAGATACAGCAAGCTTTGCCTTCAACACCAACTTTTTCTACCATTGTGTGGATCTGTCTTCTGCCACATCTCCCAAACCTCTGGGAAGAAATTCACCAGACTTTGTAGTTATGTTGCCCTCGGGGTAACCATCTGCAGGAGTGGTGTAATTCTTGGCTTTCATCCCTTGGGTCCATGGTATAGAGTCGCAGGTCAGATGTATAAATATTTCATCTTCAGATACATAACTGATCATAATATGTTAGGATAACATCTACTACCTTGCAACAAAAGTGCTAAAAATCAATCTGCTTTCGAAGACAGAAGTTAGACAAGAGTGGTCTCCCTTTGATAGAGGGGATTGGCTCCAAATCCCATAAATTGCCAGTTACTTCTTCAACTTGTAACTTGTTGGCATGCTGTTATAGGAGGGCTCGCTGTACCTTTCACTTTGTTCTTTTTCACCAGTTTGAGTTATCTTTAGGAATTTTCTCACCTAATGGAAGTATACTCCTTCTGTATTCCTACTTAATTTTGCACTTCAGTTGTCTAACTTCAACATATGATGGCAACTCAGCACCATCTGAATCACCTGCATCTTGAAAATCTTGTTAACGCTACTTTTCCTGAACGGAAAGTCATATTGTCATGGGGTTTTTACCAGACGACTTCTTATGACGTCTAACTGGTCCTAAATTATAATGGTTCCACTGGGACATCCAGCATGGTCACCACAGTAGCCATGTTGAAAATTTTGTTATCACTGCACCTTCTGAATGGATGGTCATATCATCATGGAGTTTTCAGTAAAAGACTTTTTATGAGGTCTATTTGGTTCTAAATGAAAATGGTGCCGATTTGACATCCAGAATTTCAGTACAGGAATTTCTTCACTTCTTGGGTCTTCTCAGTGCAGCCTTGGATCACCTTGCTTTGGTCCACTTGTTCATGAGACCTCATTTAGACCAAATTATCAAATTTTCAGACTTCATGGGGTTTCATCTTGGCCAATGAGAAAAACCTCAATTGGCTTATGGCGCATATCCTGCGGCCCGATCAACCACTGGAAATAATTATCTGCATAGATGCCAGCATGACCGGCTGGATTTCCCAACTTCCCTGCCCTTCTTTTAATAAGCGAGCTGTTTTTTTTTTTTCCTTCCAAACCGTAACATGCATATCAATCTCCTGAAGATGACTGGTATAGTGAGTGCCTTTTGATCATAAGTTACATCAGAAAGCAAGGGAGAACCAAGTTTCCAGACCTCTGCCTTCTGGTTTGGGATTTTCTGGGGTGCTGTCATTGTCCACAAATCCACATTCCAGGCAGGTTCATTGTCCTAGCAGACTCGCTGTCCTAACGGAATCAGCCAGTCCACATGGAATGGTCCATTCACCCCTTGGTCTTCAATCACTGTATGTAGTAGTAGCATTTAATGGCACCTCAGCACAATAGTAGCTATATGGTACCAACTAAAAGTAAAGTTTGAAAAAAGTAAAAATGAAGAATTGCACACAAATTTTATGAAGATAAACTCTTCTAAATAAATGTAAACATGCACTACAACAGGGTAAAATATAAAAGGTAAAGATGTTAAAATTCTGTAAAAGGTATACAAAATAAATTATAAATGTTATGAATCTGTGCCCACTGGAATCTACCTCTTGTGGACCTCTTTACAAAGGGGCGGAATGACAAGCCTCATATCCTAGTCTCCCCAGTCTCAGATCAGTAAGCCTGGGAGGCCGATGCACTTTCCCTGAACTGGAACATACCGCTTTTCCCCTGACCCCTCTGATTCCCAGAGTCTTGCAGAAAACGAGGAAATTTGCATGCCAACTAATCCTGATTGCTCCCCTCCAGTGGGAAAAGTCATGGGTAAACCACCTACTGAATCTAGCAGCAGAGATTCCTAAGACAATCTTGCCTTCTCATCTGCTGAAAGAACTGCACATGCAGATTTTCCATCTGAACCCAGAGATGTTGGACCTACATGCTTGGCTCATATCAAATAAGCCTTCAGAAAGAAACAGTTCTCTGAACAAGTGGTGGGCAGAACTGCTTAGGCAAGAAGACCTACCACTTTGAAAGCTTATGAGGAGAAATGGAGAGTTTTCTTCCAGTGGTGTGGTTAGATACATGTATCTCCCTATCTCAGTGCCAAAAATAGCTAACTTCAGTGAGAAAAAGAAATGAGTTCCAATTACAATCAAGGGCTACCATTGCATGATTTCAGATACATTTTGCCATCAAGGATGGGAGGATATAAGCCAGAACAAAGACCTCTCCGACCTTCTAGCCAGTTTAGACTTCTCTTGTTTGAAGGCCTTGGCCCATTGTATGAATTGGAACTTACCACGAGTTCTGACATGGTTGAACAAAGCACCCTTAGAACCACTGTCTAAAACCTCTATGACACCTTTTTTAGAAGGCCTGCTTCCTAGTCTCTCTAGTCAAAGCAGGCAGAATCAGTGAGATTCATGTCTTTTCAGTTGACTGAACTGTCTGCACTGTTTGGACTTTTCTTCTCAGAGGCATCAGCAGGACCCCATGAGGGCACTGAAGTGGTACATAAAACAGACTGAGCCAATCAGAAGGGGGAGATCTTGCTTGTTCTTATCACTCGAAGAAGATAGGGACACTATTTCATCCCAGACTCTGTTGTACTGGATCCATTGGGTTATCCACAAAGCCTACAAGGAACTAACCCAAGACCAGATGACTTTCTTATGCATATTGGCTCACAAGGTTTAGGGCAGTTGCCTCTAGCATAGCATTCAAATGCACCTGTTCCCTAACTTATATAATTGAGGACTTGGGATGGCAGTCAGATATGACATTCTCCAGCTTTGACCTCGGAGACCTTTCATCCCAAAGGTGCCGTTGACCTAGTGGGACATATTCAGCAGCACAACAGGCTACCTTTCCAGGTCATTCAGTAGCTTGTAACGTCATGGGTTACTCTACTTACACTGGATTTGCAGGAGTGGAAATTTTTCTCCAAACTTTGTCTATGCATTGACCATGTGCTAAGTGTAACCCATTTATCATAGGAGACACTAATGCTGGGTTTAGGGGATGTAACTCCTTCTACCTCTTACTTGTTCTCCCAAGATATTTTGATAGGTGACATATTTGAAGAAGAAACCAACTTATGGAGTAAAATATATTTCTTCAATAATACTTGCCTGATCATAATATGGGCTTGCCCTCACAAGCCCTTCCTGTAGTTAAATCCTTGGAAGAGCATGTACATCTGCTCCAGTAGTAACTGGCAATTAATGGGATTTTGCACCAATCCCTCTTTTTAAGGGGAGACCACTCTCGTCTGACTTCCAACTTGGCAAGGAGACATTTTAGCACTTTTGTTGCTTTAAGAAGCCTAAAGACACGTTGAACGTCTTTCTTAGCTGTGGAGGGCTGGATTTGCAAGGTAGCACTCCTAACGTATTATGATCAGGTAAGTATTATTGAAGAAACAATTTTGCTGCAAAAATTGGTTTTAGTTCAATTTACTTTTTTTATGAACAAGCTTTATATATGCAGTCATAGCAGGAAAACACATAAAATATGTGACAGATTTTGCATTATGACCCCCAAGTCACTGTTGGGGTGGGTGGATTGTGGATTGAAGCGGTAGGGGTTGGAATAAGCATTTAGAAAAAGCTTAGGGATTCATGATAGTGAGCCATTGCATTTGCTGTACTTGAACTTTTTGAGTAAAACCTTGTTAGTATGATTAAGCAAAAACCACTGGAGGTCAACAAAATGAAACTTGCTTGGCATATTTGTATTTATATGTGCATGATCTGATTAAATTTTCATGCTATTATACCAACATTTCATTTTTTTTTTTTTTTTTTAGTACATGTTCAGTTTTTTGGGGACATTTTGACAGAAACTTTGTTAGCATGATTAAGTGAGACTCCTCAGATAACAGCTTTGTTAGCACGATTAGGCAAAAACCACTTGACGTAGACAAATGAAATTTAATAGGCATATCTGAGTTCATATTTAGACAACTTCTTCAAATTTTTAAAACACATTTTTAAGCCATTTGGGGGTCCCTTTTTTTTGGGACAAAATCCTTGTTAGCACAAGAAATCAAAAGCCATGTCATGTAGACAAATGAAATTGGTAAGCGTGTTTGTATGCATATGTAGATAAAGTGATTAGATTTTCAGGCCAAATTTTGAACAGTTTTTCTAATTTTTAATAATTTTTTTAACAAATCATGGTGACTTGTCAAATGTCAACATTTTTGTGCTCAAAATCACAATAACTTATGAAAAACAATTCCATTGTAACCTTGTGACATGATGCTGCATGTGACAAGAGTGCTCAAGGGATTTGCATTTTGGACAATTCCTCAACAGAGGTACTGTATGTACTCGCCAATAAGTCAAGTCCAACTGCAAACTGAACAGACCCAGATATGCCATCGCACATAATGTGCCAGCAGATCTGAGTCTGTGCAGTTTGTTAGGAGTGATCAATAGAGCAAACAATATAGACCCTGATATGCCGGTGCATTATGCGACAGCAGATCAGGGTCTATGTTGTTTGCAGTTGGACCTGACTTATAAGCAATTATATATGGTACCTACAGTGTATGAAAATGGGGATTCAAGGAGGTTAATGGTGGTTTTACTGTCAAAAACAACACTTTTACTGATGATGCATAGAACTTCAGCCTTCAAATCATCAAATACAAGGCTGTTGTCCCCTAATTCAACTTGTTTCAAGAGCTTGTAGCTCCAAAATTAGTACCAAACATGAAAGTGCTGTAATTTCCTCACGTAAGTGTACTTTTTTTCCAGACTGAGAATGACATCCTCCTGCGTCCTGAACTTGAAGAACTGGAGAACACATATGGAAATCGTTTCCACCTGTGGTACACACTTGATAGACCCTCTGAAGGTACTTTGTAATTGATGTCCAAAAAGTAAAATTTTTCTTCAGTTTCCACACCCTTTACATTCTGAATGAGCCATCCCTAGCATGCAGATGTTTAGGAATGAAAATACCAAACTTCATTCATCCATTGATTACAGCACACTGTTTCACTTTAATTCCCTCATTTGATCTTTTGTTTTACAGGTCAGATTGGTTGCTTAGGGACATTAAATCACAATGCCACATTGTTTTGTAATTAGTCTTGCTACAAACTTGTGCATGGGACAGCTCAATTGTATTAGATAAGAAGTGTTAATAACTTGGAGAATACTATGTGCACTTTACTGGAAAAAGGTAGTGCACCTCTATTAAAATGTTCAGTGAGCAAAACAAAGAAACTATCTGCCATGTTTAATACAAACATTTTTAGCTCAGCTGTTTGAAGAATAAATGGGAAGATCTTATGCAGTCATCCTGGCGTCACCATGTGCATCGTCATCAGTCGCCCATGTTTAAAGTTCAGGTGCAGATTTTATTGTTGTGTTCTTTGAATAGGTGAACTGTGGTGTCCTATGTCAAGTCTTGTATGCATATATTTTGGGTTGCACACCTTGCAGTGCACATACAATGCAACTCATACAAAGTTTTAATCTGTAAACAGTTTAAATGTGCTTAGCACTTGTATATTTTAATGAAAGGAAAAACATAACATATATTATAAAGAACTTGCACTCATATAAGCATATACTGTAATTCAGGGAAAAAATAAATATAATTTCTTAAATACTGCCAGTGTTTCTTTTGATATGTTGGTAATATATGTTAAAAATGACTATTCAGGTGCCAGTTAGGGGAAAAAAGGAATGGTCGCAGCACAACAAGAATTGACCTATCAACAATACCGATGCGCTTTCCCTGAACTGGAACAAACCACTTTTCCCCTGCCCCCTCTGATTCCCAAAGTCTTGCAGAAAATTATGCAATTCTTCTAGTTAAAATTTTAACATGTAAACTGTAAACGCTCAATTATGGCCACATTGGCGGCTATGGTGGGATGATGTCAGCAAATGTGGGCAGTCAGGTTTGTCACGTATAGTTCACAGTACTCTTATTTTCCCAATTTTGACAAAACTTTCACTAGTTTCTCAGGAGTACTATTAAAGTATGTATGCAATTTTCAAAACAAACTTTTCAATTTGAAAGAAGAGGATATTTGGGCTATTTAATGCCAGAATTTTTGTATTGCAATATATTGCAATACTGCACAGTTTATTGTAATTCACTGGGAAAATTTGAAGAAAGTGTAAAATAATATTGAAGTGGGAGCAAGAAGTCAAAATTTCATCAAAATGTTTAAAAAATTTAAGTCTCAGTAAATTAACCGAGACAAGATTTGGCTTGTACAAGCCATTGGTTGTTCAAGTCCTAGGGGAAAATACGACTCATCATTTGTATTTGTAGTCAATATGAGGTAATTGCCTCTGCATCATGAATTCTTGAATAATGATTAGACTGAATAATTTTATATGAACTGCAATGATCTGTATTTTATTTGTTATACAGTGCATTAATTTTAAATTTCAGCAGCAATAAACTGTTAATCAGTGACTTGTGCAAGATTTAAAACATTTTAAATCAAGGAAGAAAATCTCCCTTATTATAAAAAATCTCATCATTTCGGCATCATGTATTGTCACTTAAGAAGTAATTGCCTGGGCAATGGATATATTCACATTTGACTTGAAAAAGAATTTGAAATAAATTCCAAATAATTGCTTTAACTAGAATACAGTTCTTCTATTTGAAAGTTTAATAGTAAACTGTAAACTCTCAATTATGGCCACATTGGCGGCTATGGTGGGATGATGGTTTGTCACCCCACCTGTGAACTTCACTGCTACATTACATTTCATACAAATGGCCAGGTTATTGATTACTTTTCCATCTTGGAAGATAGTCAGCCAAAAATGCAGCCAGATGAGTAATTTTGCCTTTTTATTTGGCACCAGATCATGCAGGACTTTAGGTTCCATCTTGGCCATTTTGGATCATCACTATACAGCAGGTGGCTGGGGGGGGGGGGGGTAACCTGCAGTTCTGCCATTTTCTCAGTGTGGACACAACTTTCAGAAATCTTTTATTTCCCCTGCATTTTCAAGAGAAATGGGCGAAATAGTATCTACTTTCTGTCCAGCCATCACACTTTTGTTTCATCTCTATAACTTTAAAGCCAATTGAGAATAAGGAATGAAACATAGCATACTTATACATTATTATTAGAAGATGTGTTGCATATAACGTTGAGGGTCACATCTTCAAGTTCTAGGACATGGCTCAATATTTTAAGTTTTCCCTCACACTTTCCATTCCAGTGTATAACTTTCGAACTGTTTGAGATTAAGATATGAAACTTGATCTATTTATACATCATCATTAGAAGGTGTGTAGTGTACCACATTGAGGGTCCTATTTTCAAGGTTGAGGTCATGGATCAATATTTTTAAGTTTTCCATCACACTCTATATTCTGCTCTATACTGTTAGAGCTGTTTGAGATTAAGGGATGAAACGTGGTACACTTGTACCTCATCATCATTAGAAGGTGTGTTGCCTACCACAGTGGTGATCATATCTTCAAGGTAAAGGTCACAACTTAATATTTCAAGTTTTGCAACGCACATTCCATTCTGGTCTCCAACTTAGATCTTTGAGAGATTAAGAGATGAAACTTGATCTAGTTAAATATCATCATTATTAGAAACTGGGGGGGGGGGGGGGGGTACTACATTAGTGGTCCTGTCTTCAATGTCAAGGTCACAGGTCAGTATTTTAAGTTTTCCAGCACGCTTTCAATTCTGTTCTGTAATTTTAATTTTAGTTACCTTTCAGCCTTAGGGATGAAACTTGTTATCCTCGTGCATTATCATTAGAAAGTGTCTAGTGTACCACATTTGGGGTCCTATCTTTGGGGTAAAGGTCATGGGTCAATATTTCATATTTTCCATTGCACTTTCCTTTCCTATCAGTAATTTAAGAGCCGCTTGATATTAAGAGATTAAACTTGGCATACTTGTACATTATCATTAGCAGGTATGTTGCATACCACTGTGGGAGTCATATCTTTAAGGTCAAGATTATGGGTCAGTATTTTAAGTTTTCCTCATACTTTCCTTTCAATTCTGTAACATTAAAGCCATTTGAGATTAAAGAATGAAACGTTCTATATTTGTCATGTACCACATTGTGGGTCCTATCTTCAGGGTCAGGGTTGCAGCCCAATATTTTGGGTTTCAGTAGTCTCTGCTCTATAACTTATATGCTGTTTAAGATAAATTAAATAAATTTGGGGTGCTATCTTGAAAGTATTATTTCATGGTTGCTTTTGTTTCTGCTTTATCTCTTAAAAACTGAGGTTCAGGGATGAAATGTGGTTGACTTGTTTCTCTGTTTGGTGGCATCTCATGCATCACAGTCAAGGTTTTATCTTCAAGGTCAAGGTCACTGATCAGTTTCTTCTCTTTTTCTGCACTTTTACTCAAATGCTCTTTGAAATAGAGACATGAAGCTTGGTTGCTTGCCATGTCCGCCTGGTAACTCTACAGTTCTGTCACAAGAGTCACAACCAGATTCCATCATTGTATACTTTGGTTGACCTTACCACACTAGGTGGGTTACAAAATTCCATTGAATTTGCTTGTTCGGTTGAACATGACATTGAAAGAGATTAAAAAATTTCAGATGATACAACTAAAGGCCGAAATTGTCACTTCATTAATTATGACAGTTAGCTGTTATTGCATCCTATTGTAGTAACTAAAAAAATCATTAATACTTTTTCTCTGATGTTTCTGGAGATTTGCTAACCAGAGAACAATGTTACTTGCATTCAGCAGAAAGCAACATTAAAACTAACCGTATTTACTGTATATCTTGGGGAAAAAATCATTAATACTTTTTCTCTGATGTTTCTGGAGATTTGCTAACCAGAGAACAATGTTACTTGCATTCAGCAGAAAGCAACATTAAAACTAACCGTATTTACTGTATATCTTGGGACAAGAAAAAATAAATGATATTTTTCCTGTTTCATTACTTATGGTTTCACTTTTTTCACCTAGATCATATGTCCCAAAACTTAAAAAATGAAACAAATTGTGTTGAATTTCCCCACCCCCACTGCATGTTACAATAAAGTAGGTAAATAAAATGCTTATTTGATAATAAACTGAAAGAAACTAAGCTTGTACTGTTCTCATTTATTCTTATTTTTTGTTCTTCATAAGCAATTTATGTATAAAAGACAAAAATGTATCCACTATCCAAACTCCACTGGTCCTGTTATGTAGCATACCGGTAGTGTGTATTGCTTATGTCAGGTAACAAGATTGACACATTTTCATTGATGTGAATATAGATAAATGAATTGTGTTTGGTTGTCCTTGAAGGTTTGAATGTTATCAAACTGAAAATTGGCTCTTACAAAGTCACAAACAATAGAAAGAGAGAGAGAAATAACAACCAATTACTTGAATGTACCAACAATTCATGCATGACACGGTGTATGGTGCAGAATAACCAAGAGTATTTTGTATCCAGGTTAAGAATATAACAATATTTCGCAAATAAAAATCATTATTGGAAATACATTCACTGTGAGTGCAAATGACAATATTTTTACTAACATGGGTTACAAAATGTATTCTTAAAGATAATTAATGCTGTGTATGATATTGTACCCTGCTATTTACCCGATAGACATCAATGCCTGTTTGTATCAATTATGGTGACAGGTGGCAAACAATAGAAGCTTTGGTGGTGAATAAACACACCTGGTAGAGAGTAATAAACCCATTGTTTCAACTTATGCTATCAAATACAAAGATTATTTTATTACAAAGCAAACTGAACCTGGAAGCCGACTTTGGATTCTTTTAAGTGTGCAGATTTTTTTGTATACAAAGTAGGATATTAAGGCACTAAAAGGATGGATTGTACGTTTGCAGGAGAAGGGTTGAGTTGATGAAGAGGTGATGCTGCAGTGGATTAACTCATTCGGCCCCGATCCCACCTATACTTGTGATCTGTTTTCTGCATTCATTGGCCGATCCTGCCTATACTTGTGGTTTGTTTACTGCATTCAATGGCCAATCCCGCCTATAGTTGCAGTGAATGGGTCGGTAGTAAAAACATCTCCGATTGGTCACAAACGGGGCTTTTCCAAGAATCTGACAATATTGAACCAATTGGGAATGACTTTACTTTTCTTTGTTTAAATATTAAATATTCATAAGCTAAGGTTACGAATTGGCAGCGGTTTTACTTTGTGTTTCATTCATGAAAAATAGTAAACAATGGTGGATTTCTGAGCAATATTTGATGATTATGAGAACGAAAACGAAGAGTTTCTTGGATTTGATCTTGAAAATATTGAGGAAGTAGAGGAAAGATATGTTAGACAGTTGCATATTTTACGAGATTTAGACTCGGACATAGAAGTAATCCGAGATTGAATCGTCGGAAGAAGAGGATAATGACAGCGATGATCATGCACATAATTTTGTAAATAGTGCATAAATAACTTGTGAAAGACTTGGACAAATAACACAAAAAAAATATGACTGTGTAGACAAATTTATTTTGAACAATTGGTGAAAATTTCATCGATTTTTATGGGATATAAGCAGAGAAATTAAGGTAAGAATGAATGCATGTGCATGATGTTTACAAAATTTTCTAAGTAGCAAAAAACTGTCTGGTGCACAAGCAGCTAGACACAGCTTAGTGCTGCTGGGGCATAACCCCAGTGATACTGACAACAGTGTTGGGGCTGAATGAGTTAAAGAAATCTAACTTAAGTACGCAGGAAAGGAATGATCTCTTTTGGTGATGGATTCATTATGGCATATTGCCATAACACCTAGTCAGCGAGACACTTTGTTGAATCCTAAATCAGAACAGAAAAAGTTGAACTCATTCTTATATGCACAAACGATTCATTCTTACCTGAACTCTTGTTCTTCAAAAATGTGCAGTTGAGAAGAAAAGTATAAACGAACAACACTGACGTCACCTTGTTATTTTATTTTTTAAATGTACATTTTATTGCATTTTTCGACATGCAAGTTTCAGATGATTTCATTTACAAATCCTACAATTGATACTCTTTCTTAATCATTTTTTGCCAGCTAAGCATCAATATTATGATTGAAAAGGTGTCCCAAAACTTACGACCTGAAAAAAAAAGATGTGTCCCAGAAAATACAGTGCACAAAAATCACTTTAAAAATTAATTTATGGTGTCCCAATATATACAGTAAATGCAGGTAAACAGAAAATAAAATGTTTATTGAGTTCAGATTGTTGGCTTTTGTGTACGATAACAAAGCAGACAGGCGTGATTCGGCTTGTTTTGGAAGATCACTTGCACTGAAAATTCTAGTCATGTCATTAAAATGAAACTATTTCCAGAAAATGCAACATATCCTGTGCTTTATATGTTATGTTAAAGTTATTGCCTAACATAAGTGAGACAGTCTTGGTGAATCTGAACTTATAAAGAATGTACTAGATTTAATTAAGAATGTGGAAAATGAAACAAATATAGAAGGAACCTAATTAGCATTGTGATACCTTCAATAGAAATGTGGTTTGTGTACTATTCATTGAAGTTCCACAAAAACCAGTTCATTAGCAGTGTACTATGGTTGGTACAAGTACTGGCAGGATCCAAACCTCAATATACGAATATTCTGGTACAACCAAACACCCATAGTAGAT
The DNA here is from genome assembly GCA_029931535.1 of Margaritifera margaritifera. Classification (NCBI taxonomy): domain Eukaryota; kingdom Metazoa; phylum Mollusca; class Bivalvia; order Unionida; family Margaritiferidae; genus Margaritifera; species Margaritifera margaritifera. The sequence continues at coordinate 1,423,194 of JAQPZY010001623.1, read as the reverse complement.
ATGCAGGCGAGTTGTAGTCACTATAATACCTATCGGCATTTCATTTGAAAATTCTAATTATTTTTGTTTGACTTTATTGTTGATGTGATTACATTTCATGAAACACTGCTTGTAGATTATTTCAGTTCTTGTATGCAAGAAGTATTAGATTACTTGGAGTTGCACAAATGAAGTGCATTTATGAAAAAGGCTGTGAAGGGAAGCAACTACTTGTACATCGGTGTCTCTCAAAAGTGCTTCTATTTATATTTCAGTATTCTTCCTAAACTCTGAAAAGTTGGGAAATTCATTCGTAGCATTTGCCAAGATAATAGTTAGCAAGAATGGTGGTATAATGTTTGGTAAATGGAAAAGGATGGACTGTATATGTCAGTTTATTTTTCTATTATTGTATTTTCAGGCTGGAAGTACAGTTCTGGCTTTGTGAATGCTGAGATGATAAGGGAGCACCTACCACCCCCTGAGGAGGGAACTCTGATCCTTATGTGTGGACCCCTTCCCATGATCAACTTTGCCTGTAACCCCAACCTTGACAAGTTGGGCTACCCACCCAAAATGAGATTTGCCTATTGAGAAATTTATTTCACTGCTTATTTCAGAGGTTTGCCACTATGTCTTTCCAGATGTTAAAAGTTTAATATTGAGGGTTACTTTTGTACATGTTAATCTTCATAAGCTATTGTACCTGTCAGATACTTCATGACAATAAAACTGTGAAAACTGGAAGGGCTGCATGCCCAAATTATTTGTTTTTTTTTTGGTTTTTGGTCATTTGTGTTTTTCTAGATTATAGCCCAGAGACCTTGTCTTTGATCAGCCTTTATGAACAATTGACAATTAATCATGGAAGTCTTGTTGAAAGTGTTTAAGTGCCATCTGCACTTGCTTATAAGTCGAGTCCAACTGCAAATTGCACAGACCGAGATCTGCTGTTGCATAATGCACTGGCAGATCTGGGTCAGTGCAGTTGGTTGGGAGTAATCAGTAGAACAAATGACATAGACCCTGATCTGCCGGTGCATTATGTGCTGGCAGATCAGGGTCTATGTTTGCAGTTAGATTTGATTTATATGTAAGTACATACGGTACAAGTAATGCAAAAGGAATAGAGCAGGAAAAAATAATTTTTGGAGTTTTGTCTAAAGTTGTTCACACTCTTTGTGTCACTTATTTATTTCACAACCAACTGTAGCTATGAATGGGCATTTCAGACTGAAAAGGTCCCCGTACTAATTTAATAGTTTCATACCTGCCATATTCTCAGACAGTGTTGGGATGTTTTTGAGACTCAAAAAGTGTTTTGAGGTCCCAAGGGGGGTCAGTGTGTGTGACCCCCCAAAAAAGAGATGTAGCCCAATTGAGAATAAGCTATTTTTTCATATAAGCTTATATAAAATTACTGGAAATTCAAGTCTGAATAAAAGAAAATAACTTTTCTGTTTTCTTTAAAGCATTTAATACACTTACAAGGAAAAAATAGTTTGTAGACATAGCATTGTCAAATATCATCACTGCATACATACACATATGTAAAAACACTTGCATAATCACAACCACACTAACATTTTAAAAAAATACACCTAGTTTATGTCTTTAAAATCCATTGGATGGTGAAATACAGGCTTAATTAGATGCGGCCTTTACTGCTTTCAATAGTTCAGTAGGGGGGTTAGAAGGTAATGCAAGCATCATTTATGGTCATCTCTGCACTCGTTAGAGACTGGATGGTACTGTTGTTCAAACTTCCCTGCTGGATTCTCTGAGTGAATCCTGGTCAGAACTGAGTTGTTCTTAATAAGCATAATGTTAGCATTCTCAGAACTGTATCAGATGCATTTTTAACCATGAGATATGCTGATCTATAGAAAAAAGAAAATATACATCACATTTGGGACTGACCATTTAATTGGGGGAGGGGGGACATAATGTTTTCAAGATTTACGGGGGCCTTACAAGTAATAGTGCAGTAATAAATGCCTCTGACCAGTATGGGTGTTAACACAATCACTTTGTCAACACAAATCAACTGTGTAAACATGAACATGTTCTTATTGTCACCATGGTAAACCATAAAGAACTATCTCTATTTTTTTTTTTCTTTCTACCCAGTAGTTAGCTAATTGCAAAGTGCTTTTCTTTAAAGCTGGACAAGTTCCACCTGTGACTTGCCATCATGCTGTTAGTATTGGAAGGAAAGGTATAGTTTTGTTATGAGCCGAGTCATATATAAAGCTGTGTAGCCACTTATTTATTTGTACATGTTAATATCTGTATAATATTATTCATATTTCTTTTGGCTATATGGTAATTTTACTGATTTAGTATGAGAAAAAAAAAAAAAATTCTTTATTTTTGTCAAGAAAAACAACTAGATTACTGACATCGTGACAGAAGCTGATACAGACAGGGTCATGTGAATTGTTTTCAGTGGCGAGAAGTTATGGTATGTAAAATTGGATGCATAGAAAGGCAAGGTTTGGGGCTTTTCAAGTTTAGGCATTTAAAGATGGCATTCATTCCTTCATACTTAATTGAATGAGGAATGGATGATGGATGCTACTGACATGCATGCTAACATTTTAATATGCTAAGGATGGGACTGGAATGTATTGGACTGAAGAATTTTTTTAATTGTAAATTTTTAAAGACCTTCCTGCTGTTAATGTATACTGCACTCATGATTCTGTAAGACAGCCTGTATAGTTGGGCAGGATGTCAGACAAAGCCGTTGTGAAATTTCATGAGCTGATTTGTTAAGATTAAAATGTTTGACATTTGTAGTAACACCGTATGGCCAAATATATTTACATCTTTATAAATAGATATGTAATGTTTGTACTTTTTCTGTGTTTAAAAATGTGTGCATGAATGTACTAGTGTCACAGCCTGCATGACTTTATCATGTTTGTGGGTGTGGATAAAAAACCAAGGTATTTGTTGGTATTAAAAATTTTGTATGTTGCTAAGTAAGCATTTGCAGGTTATGGCAATTTAAGGTTGAAACATATTTAATTCATATCAATGTATCAACATTTTTTGGTTAATACATAAGATACTGTCCAAGCTTAATTTTTTTACTCTTTTCTGAATTTCTGAATGTTCCCGATATCAAATTTGTGGTCAATTTTTATACGCCTGCCATAAGGCAGAGCATATTATGTTATTATGTTGTCCATCTGTTACCAAGTTGGTTTCTGCACAGTTATTTAGTTTTCCACCATCTACAGTTACCAAACTTTGTGGATGGCTTACACATGGATTAAGGAAGAACCCTATTTATTTTGCGGTCAAAATCTCTAAAGTTCAAGGTCACAGTTACTGAAAGAAGGAAAATGGTTTCTGCAGTACAACTCGAGTTCTCTACCATGTACAGTTACCAGACTTTGTAGATAGCTTGCACTTGGGGTAAGGAAGAACCCTATCAATTTCAGGGTCTAAGGCCAAAGGTTAAGGTAACTGTGACAGAAAGAAGCAAAAAAGTTTCTGTACAATAACTCGAGTTGTCCACCATCTACAGTTACAAGACTTTGTGGATGACTTGCACCTGGGCTAAAGAAGAACCCTATCAATTTTGGGCTCAAAAGGTACAGGGTCAAGGTCACTGACTAAAAGAAGAAACAAATGGTTTCCACACAATAACTTAAGTTTTCCATGATCTAGAGTTACCAGACTTTGTGGATGGGTTGCATTTCATGTAAGGAAGAATTCTATCGGAGTCCAAAGGTCAAGGTCAAGAATTAAGAAAAAGTTTTCCACACAATAACATTAGTTCTATATGACATACCTTATCCAATTTTTGTCGATGGCTTGTACTTGAGGTAAGAAACAAGACTATTGATTTTGGGGTCAAAAGGGTCGACAGTCAAGATCACTGAAATAAGAAAAATGGTTTCTGCACAATAACATTAGTCCTAAATCACAGACCTGGCTCAAACTTTGTGGAAGGCATGCATGTAGGGTAAGGAAGATGCCTGTCTATTTTGGGGGCAAAAGGGCAAAGCTCCATATAACTGACTGAAAGACGCAAAATGGTTTATGCACAATATCTTGAGTTCTTCATCATCTACAATTACCAAATTTGTGGATAGCTTGTATGTTGGGTAAGGAAGAACCCTATTGATTTGGATTCAAAAGGTCAAAGGCCAAGGTCACTGTGACTGAAAGAATGAAAATAGCTTCTGCACAATAACATTAGTTCTGTATCATGGACCTGGACCAAACTTTGTGGATGGCTTGTACGGAAGATGCGTATCAATTTTGTTACAGGGCAAACTCACTGTGACAGAGAAGCAAAATGGATTCTGCACGAAACTTTGTTATCTACACAGAAGAATATTTAACATGGGGCAGGCGTATAATGTTACATTCATGGTACTCCTGTTCTCTTTAATATTACCTTTTGTGAATACAGGACATTTATCAGCTGATAAATTCATAGGGCCATGTTAGAATTTGTATGCAATAAAACGGTCCCCATAAGTCGAAGAATGTTAATGGTACCAACTATAAAATCGATACCTTTGGGTTTATTTTTATTTTTACTTGTTTGTTTACCTCTGTTGACTGAAAACTAGCTTATCAAAAGGATGCAAATTTTGGTTTAATAACATTCTGTATGCTTAACCCAAACCTAATTATGCATATGTAGGAAGAATTGCATGAATTTGTAATACCAAATAAATGAACACATGCAACAATATTTGTTCAACTCTGTATTTTTTTAAATATTTATTTGTAGGCAATCATTTGTTCCTAGTATTTTCTTGCCTAAATGATTATAGTGGAAAATTTTATAATGTTCGCACTTTATCAATATTTCAGCTTTTGTATTAAACATTTGTTGGATTGCTTTGTTTGTCTTTATAACATTCTGAACTGTGAGCATATAGCTACTATTACTGCAGAATTATTGACAACTCAGACCATGGACAACTATAGTATGTTGTAATCAGAAAACATGGTTTTCTTTGTGTAAAATGTCATATTGCACGAAAGATAATAATATTGCTGTATATAAGTTGTAAAAGTGAACTAGATTTGTTTCCTAAACAAGTATGCCCTCACTTCTGACATACAGACCAAAAAGTCCAAGTCCAAACAATTAAAAGATTTTGAAATAGTTGGAAATATTGTCAGAATTGCATGAAAATCTTAACCAGGTCATGTACAAATGGAAACAAACATGCATACCAAATTTTATTTGTCTGCAGTGGTTTTTGCTTAATTGTGCTAACAAGGTTTTATGTCAAAATATGTCAGAGTTCCAGAAGTTCAAAAATGTGTTAAAAAATTACAAAATTGCTGCAATGGGTTGGAAGTCCAATCCGGTCATCTTAATATCAATACAAATATGCCTAGCAAATTTTATTTCTTAACCTCAAGTGTTGTTAGCTCACCTGGCTGTAAGGTCAGGTGAGCTTATGGTATGGTCCTGCATCTCTCTTGCATTATGTGCATCTTTCGTCTGTCAGCAATTGCTTTTTACCACTTGAGTCCATATTTCTGATTCAGTTACGGTGAAACTTGAATATGGGCTTGTATCATCAAAATGTCAGACAAGTTCAGTAATGAGTAAGATAAATGTATATTGATGAGATGATCTTGCATCTGATTGGCTGAGCTTGTTACCACTGTGGAGTATGTATTGATGATCCGATTTTGATCAAATTTGGAATATGTGCTATGGCATTAAGA